>CM076446.1:3024749-3602249 GCA_038419695.1 Scomberomorus guttatus
GCTGTGAGAGAGTTTTAGCTCTTGTGTAATGTTTTTGCATCCTTTTCACTGAATGGGCCCCAATCATCTGGGTCGAGTTCAACTCTTTATGCTATCAGCGTTTGAAGAACAACTACCACTTTGCAACTATTTGTATGCCAGTGTTTGCCATCAGATGAAAACATGCACTGCAGTCCTGTGTTGTTCAGCTAAAAGCTCCCACAAGAAACAAAACATGACAGCAATGGAAAAATTAAAACAAGCTTTCTTCAGTAAAGCAGGAATTGAAACTTAACTGAGCTTGCGTTATTCTTGGCAGAGACCATTCTAGGGAATTAATTTAGCACCACACAGTATCATGAGTACATACATTTATAGCATTTGCCCTCACCCTGGCATGTTGATTTCTGTCAATCTATTTCAGAATAAATAATTTAGAAATTATTCCTGAATAAGTTATTCAGCAAACACTGAATACCAATTAATAGTAATTTAGCTTTAATATGGTTCTTTTAAAAAAATATCTGCATCAGCATTTACCAACACAAGCCCACATTTTCTGTTTTTGTGATCTTGATTTTGAAGGCTTATTAGGCATTTTGCTGCAGACTGATGTAATGTCCAGTCGGCTGTACAATACTCAAATAGTGAGAGTGAAAATTGAGTGTTGACCTCACATGATCTGCATCAGCAAATGAAGTTGCCCAGTTGCGTCATGGTGAGATTGTTTCTTCAACTGCTGTTTCCAAGGTCATAAAATGAACTTTCAATCTCAGCTCAGAAAAATGAAGAAAAAAAGAAAAAACCATCTGAGCACCAACAGTACAATTCCATGACAAGTGGGCAATTCATTTTGCTGAGAAAAGATCATGTGATCATTTCTGCTACTGATATTATTGCTGCTATTATAAATCCATAGCTCTACTTACATTACTGCTGTTATGGTTATTGTTTTTGTTGTTATTATAACTTCTCTGTGTCTCTCCCCACCCCACCCCCCTCTCCCCTTCCCCCGTCCCCCTCCCTCCTTCTTTCTCTGTAAACCCAACCGGTCAAGGCAGATGGCCGCCCACCTAGAGCCCGGTTCTGCTTGAGGTTTCTTCCCGTTAAAGGGGAGTTTTTCCTTGCCGCTGTCGCCAAGTGCTTGCTCATGGGGGGAATTGTTGGGTCTCTGTAAATGAGTACGGTCTCGACCTGCTCGATGTGTAAAGTGCCCTGAGATAACTTTTGTTGTGATTTGGCGCTATATAAATAAAATTGAATTGAATTGAATTGAATTGAATTGATACGATTGAAAGCTCCAGAACAACTGCTAAATGGGCCTTGTGGGGAGATGGTTTTAAACAGACAAACTTGTTTTCTCCTTCAGTCAGACATCAACATTCCAGCCCTTCTTACATCTGATATATTTGGCTCGGCTGTCACTGGTCTTGGCTTTCAATTTCAGTTTCTAAATAGTGTTTTATGTTATATCTGTAACACCTAGTTTAAATAGTTGCTCACAAGGTTTATGAGTTTGAAGAGGGGAATCACATCACAGTGCAGACTGATCTTGCCGTATCTGACACCATCTACCAATTTCTCAGCTGTTTCCCAGAATCTTGTTGTGAAAACTGAACTTGTGACTTGTAAGCTTAAACTGGAATTATGTTTTTCTGAAGATAAACGTAAACGTCCCTGCAAATCTATGCAGAGAAGAGTGTTATGGGTAGCCATAGGTCACAGAGGCTTGCAGAAGAGCCAAAGTGCATGCTTTCCAAATATCAACAACGTGTAGTGTAGACCTGCACGTCAAGCAAGTTGGTTGCTGGATTTAATAGCTGTCAGGAGGTGGGTCCACAATGGAGACGAAAACAAATGTATATGTGCTACATACAAGTATAATAGAAAAGACCCCCTTGCACGTTCGCCTACGTGCAGCCCGGAGCACCACAATTCTACCTTTACTTGGCAAGATTTACTTCAAATACTGCTGTAAATATTGCTGTAATCCTAGACTCTTCTGTAAGGGATGAATTGATCTGACAAAACAATGGAAATGGTCTGGAGCAGCCTCACGCATGAGTCACTGCTTGACCTTTTTTTATCAAGGGCAGGTCACCATGTGTATGTGTCATCCACATATATAGTCAGATTTGGGAATAGTCCAGTATCAGTAGTTGGGAGGGCACATTATTGTTCCTCTAAGGCTGGTGTAACTGGTGTTTTCTCTCCTCTGCAGATGACATGGAAGCCATTCCAGTCAAGCAGTTCATCAAACACGTCTCTGAACTCTACTCAAATAACCAACATGGATTCTCTGAAGATTTCGAGGTAAGCAGTAAAATGTTACTCTTGCAAACCAAACACTGTAACATAACAATACTGGAATTAACTATACTTCACTTTGTCATTTTTTCCAGTGTGAAACTACCTAACACTAAAAACAGAGCTGCATTTATTTAGTATGTATCTGGCATTTCTTGTAGTCTACCACTTGACATCACCTGGTGCCGACCAATAACAGATACAGTAGACAGCACCTGCTCTTTCACTGCATTTTGGACACTACACACATGCACATGACCACACCTGCTATCAAATACTGAGGGCCAGGCGCAGATAAACTAATGAAAGAATGTACAAGAGCAGGTGTACAAAGATCTTGGCACAGTCCATTGTGTCAATTAGAAGATGAGAAGTGGCCATTTTCTTTATTACCACTGTATTTCTAAAGCTCTAACCAAAGTAGTATGTACGCAGAAAACTCAAATATAGCTGGTCACTAAAAGATATTGCTTAGTCATTTTTCAGAAGTGTTCCCTATATGTATATAATCTTGCAGTAGAAAAAAATATAGGCTATCTACTGGAGTCTAAATATACTCCCACACCAAATAAATATTGAACTCAGAGATAGTAAGAGATAATGAAGACAAAAAAGGCTGCAGACTAAATGATTATGGTTATCTCAGAGAAAACGAGAAGGAAGTTTCAGCGATGGGCAATTTAGTTTAGTTATAACCCTTGCATGCATCATTACACCAGCCAAAGCTCTCTCTATGAATGTGAGCTGTGAAAATTCTTGCTCTGTTCCCTTTCTCTCTTCTTTTTTTCAGCTTTTCCTCTAATCTCTCTGCATTCCTAGTACATGCTCTTTCTAGAAAGCGGGTGGACTGAGCTGGACCCCCTGAATGAGTTACTTAATTGGAAAAACAGAGGCCTTCACACACCACATAGCACAATGAGTCCCCTCCCCCCTATGCCCTGGTTTAGGCTTGATGAACACTGGAAAGTGCTTTAGGAAGGGAGCTCCTTCTCAAATGGAATTATCCCCCTGCCACATCCTCACCATCTTGGCTATCTCAATTCTTCCTCCAGGAGGCTGAAGGCTTGCGTCATCATGATTTAGTCCCATCTGCATTGTGTATGTGATTGTTGTCACTCAACTAAATAATCAAAAGTAGCAGTAAATGCTCCAGAGTTTGAAGAAAATAGTTGAACATGCTGTCATCATTATACACACTCTACAATAAATCCTCCCTTCATGAAGGTTATAATGTTCAGTTTTTGTTTAAGAGAAGTGTGTTAGAGGTGTACTTTCATTGATATAAAGTGAGTGTAGATGCAGTTAGGTGAATAAATGAGTGGAGAAACATAATAAATGAAGATGCTTCTGTAGAGGTTGGGGGCATGTTGCTGGGGAATATGGAGACATCCTCCTCAGTGAGGGGAGAAAAAATAGATAGGATCCAGATCATATGTTAATGCTGTAAACAGGGTCTATGCAGTTTTTTCCTTTCATTTGACACCCATATGTACATGTGTTCGCTCTCATACCATATCAAGCACTGTCAAACGTGCATTCCAGCCTGTTCATGAAGCTAGGTGGCATCACGATGTTGTCTTGAAAGGGTAGTACATGACAGTATATGTACCATACTGAATTTCAGTACACATTAATTTCACTGTCACAGCAGAGGTACATTGATATTACCCAGTCACTCATGTTCTAAGATAGCACCAGAAATGGAACCTGTTTATGTGTATGAATGCATGGGTGTGTGTGTGTGTGTGTGTGTGCGCGCAAATATCAGCGCTTGTGTATTCTTGCATGTGGATGAGTTCAAATGTTTGCACATATGTGTGAATATATATGCCAGTTCATGCACCATCTGCTGATCATATCACCTGTCTGTGTGACATCATCTCCAGTCCTACCCTGTCTCTTCCCATCATGCCTGCAACCTGATCCACTCACACATACTCACATGAATCCCACTATACCCAAAATAAATCCCCATCCCAATTAGAATGACAAATTCATGTTTAATAGTGTTAAAACAAGGCGATCAGCCTGTAAAGTCCCAGAGGAAATGAGACCGAAGGGTCAGAGCCAAATCCAGCGCCTGTGTTCCCTGTTGGCCATGCTGAGCTAGCAGCCAACAGCTGTTTGCTTGGCAGGAACTCGACATTAAACACTGACATATATTCACAGGCTGCTAAGCCCGGCATTGCTCTCTGTCATTTTTAGGACTGTAAGCAACAGCCATGAGGCAGTATCCATGTAGGAGAATAATTATGAAAAAAATAGAGGAAGTAAACAGAAAAATATCTCCAGGGTGAATCCTGTAATTGATTTTCAGTCTCAATTCACTGTAGCTGTTTCTTTCCAACATGTTGTACTATGCCCTCAAGTCAAGAAAATAAATTAAGGGATGTAGCTTATTTAAGCACAAGCTATGAAGAAAGGAACACTTGCTGTAGCGAAAGAGAGAGAATGAGAGGTTGAGGAAGTTGGGATCAGCCTGAACAGGTAGAACAAGGAGAGCAGCTTTTGTGCAAGAGAGGCAGACCATTTAAAAGTTAAGACAGCAGCGTGTGGTGGATGCGAGACACCCAAAAATACACAATCCATCAACAACAAAATACCTTTTTGATGAATTATGAGAAGTATGTAGGCTACATTTGGACAGAAAGAAATGCAAATATTATCATTTTATTCCCTTCAGAAGACCTACTGAACTACAAGTGTTTTGCTTTTTAAATCTAAAGCACAGGCACCAGCCCCTACAGGCTGCAATGTTTATTACACCCCAGTGTACAAAAGTGGCAATTAAGTTCTTTGGTTTGTTAAATCAAAGTGGTTGATCCTCTGCAGAGCATGAATATGTCCACTAAATTCCATGGCAGTCTGCAATTAGATTGAGATCTCATGTGTGAAAAATGGAAAGTTTTTCCTCCGGGGAGAATGAATGTGCAAAGTAAATTTCATAGCAATCTGAGCATGTGTGAATGTGTGTGAATGATTAGATTTCCTCTGATGGGCAGGTTGGGACCTTGCATGGTAGCCCCTGTACCCATTCAGCGTATGAATGTGTGTGAATGGGTGAATTGACTCGTAGTATAAAAAGTGCTTTGAGTGGTCGAATGACTAGAAAGGCGCTATACAAGTACAGTCCATTTACCATAAATAGAGGTAGAAAGTTTAATGTGATTGAGGTACTATACAAAAGTTCAGGATGTTGCCAAAACATTAGGATTCCATTGGCACCATGAATATATGCATTAAATCTCATGAAAATTAGTTGAGTCATTTTCGAGATCTTGCCACAACACCAAAGTGGTTCTGTCTTGTGACTGTGTGTGTGTGTGTGTGTGTGTGTGTGCGCGCTCTTCCCCAGGACGTTCAACGCTGCACTGCAGATATGAAGATCACATCGGAGCACTCCAACCACCCTGACAACAAGCACAAGAACAGATACATCAACATAGTGGCCTGTGAGTGCACAAAACCAGGAAGCTCAGAATACACATATCACAGTACATATCCTAAGATACACACTTTGGAGTACACATTTCATGGGACACTCTAATGTAAACATTTATGCAAGATACATATCGAATATTTGTTTATTATACTTTCAGCATGAAAGCATCTATATTAATTTTTTTGTTGAGACCGTACTCATTAATTTACAGAGACCCAACAATTCCCCCATGAGCAAGCACTTGGCGACAGCGGCAAGGAAAAACTCCCCTTTAACGGGAAGAAACCTCAAGCAGAACCGGGCTCTAGGTGGGCGGCCATCTGCCTTGACCAGTTGGGTTTACAGAGAAAGAAGGAGGGAGGGGGAGAGGGAGAGGGGGTCGGGGTGGAGAGAGACACAGAGTATAATAACAACAATAACAATAACAACAATAATAGTAATAGAGATATAACTTGTAATAATAATAGCAATAATAGCAGTAGCGATAATGGAGGCAGGACATACACAGGACGACATCACAGTCCCCACGGCCATGGCCCACCATTCAGGCACTGGACCTTCCTATGAGACGAGAAAGCACAAAAACTCCGGGGAAGAAGTCAAGTTAGTAACATGCATTAATGGTACATGAATAGATACAGATGGAGAGGAGGAGGAGAAGAGAAGAGCTCAGTGCATCATGGGATTGCAGCATAACTAAGGGCTGGTCCAAGGTGAGCCTGGCCAGCCCTAACTATAAGCTTTATCAAAAAGGAAAGTTTTAAGCCTACTCTTAAATGTAGAGAGGGTGTGTGCCCCCCGGACCCAATCTGGAAGATGGTTCCACAGGAGAGGAGCCTGATAGCTGAAGGCTCTGCCTCCCATTCTACTTTTGGAGACTCTAGGAACCACAAGTAAGCTGCATTCTGGGAGTGCAGTGTTCTAGTGGGATAATAGGGTACTCTGAGCTCTTTAAGATATGATGGTGCCTGACCATTAAGAGATTTTTAAGTGAGGAGAAGTATTTTAAAATCTATTATGGATTTTACAGGAAGCCAATTTTTGCCATATAACGTCGGTGAAAAAAGGCAGTCCTTGAAATTTGTTTTATGTGAGAGTTGAAGGACATATCCTGATCAAAGATGACTCCCAGATTCCTTACGGTGGAGCTGGAGGCTCCTTTAGGGCCAAGCACAATAAATTCAGTTCTGTCTGAGTTTAGTAGCAGAAAATTGTTGTTTAGTTGATTTAACTGATTTAATTCATCTCGCTTCATTGATAAATATAATTGGGTATCATCAGCATAACAATGAAAATTTATGGAGTGTTTCCGAATATTATTACCTAAAGGAAGCATATATAAGGTGAATAGTATTGGTCCAAGCACAGAACCTTGTGGAACTCCGTGTCTAACTTTTGCGTGGATGGAGGATTCATCGTTAACGTGAACAAACTGAAGTCGATCTGAAAAATAGGATTTAAAGCAGCTTAATGCAGTTCCTTTAATGCCAATTAAATGTTCCAGTCTCTGTAATAAGATGTGATGGTCAATGGTGTCAAATACTGCACTAAGATCTAACAAGACAAGTACAGAGAGAAGTCCTTTGTCCAATGCAGTTAGGAGGTATATGTCTTTTTCTTTGCTTCAAAAATTACAACTCAATTCAGCCAGTCCACAAAAGATCAATTTAGCAATAATAACAATAATAAACTTTATTTGTATAGCACTTTTCTTAAAACAATGTTTACAAAGTGCTTTACATACAATAAAACCCAAGTAGACAATTATGTAAAATCACCACAATTAAATATATAATAGAGCTGAATAATAAAAAAATAAAAATAAGAAAACAATAATAGTATTAATAAAAATAGGAATAAAAGGTCATACAATCCAAAAACAAAAAAACAATTAAAAACAGATGGCACTTTATGAAAAACACAAAGACCACTCATTGGCCCCAGACCCCCAAACAGCAGTGCATACATACATACGTACATAAAGGCCTGTATAAGTGTGTTTTTAGAAGGGATTTAAAAGATGAAACTGATTTAGCTAGCCTAACTTCCTTAGGCAGGCCATTCCACAGTTTAGGTGCATTAATACAGAAAGCACAATCATCTTTAGTCTTGAGCCTGGACTGTGAAACAGCCAAGAGGGCCTTGCCTGAGGATCGTAGGCTACGTTCTGGCTCATAATGGGTTAACAGGTCATCAATATAGCTAGGGGCTAGACCTTGCCTTGCTTTAAAAGTAATCAATAAAATCTTAAAATCAATTCTAAATCTAACTGGTAACCAGTGCAGATGTGCTAAGGTTGAGGTAATATGGTCTCTATGTTTGGTCCCAGTTAAAATCCTAGCTGAGGCATGCTGAACAAATTAGAGATATGAGAGTGATTTTTGACTGAGGCAGGTGTACAAAGAGTTGCAATCATCATCATTTCAAACATGTCACAGCTCTGACAGGGATTCTACTCTTGCTGTTCTTTCCTAACTTTCAGAGCAAAAACTTCCCACAAATCACACACATTTGGTGCCTGACTCCATCAATCTTTAATAAATGTTTCACATGTCTCATACAGCCATTGGCTGTGGATTACTGGCTGGAAGTAGCTCAGTCTTGTGTCTATTGGAGTACATGCTGGAAGTAAAGGGCAGGTGCCGTGCTGTTTAGCTGTCAGTAAACAGCACGGCACAACCCAGTTTGACCATTGTTTCAACCACAAAGGTTAATGTGCTTCCTAGTTGGAAGCAGGTGCCTTGGCATGGCACCAAGCTAACAGCATTACATGGACAGTACTGTGTTAGGGTTAGGGTTAAAGTGCTTTCAGTCACACAAACACACTCACTGCTTCACTGCTCTGTCTCTCCTCCTCAGATGACCACAGCAGGGTGAAGCTGAGGCCACTGGCTGGGAAGGACTCCAAACACACAGACTACATCAACGCCAACTATGTGGATGTGAGTGCTTCCACTGGGACATCTCAACTACAGATCTGAGTCTGTGTGTATGCATGATAAGAAGAATCATTTTACAGATGACTGCAAGAACAAAATAAAGAATCCAGAGATATATCTTTATTGGAAGGATTGTAGTAGTTTACTGATATGCATTATGTCGCATATTGCCAAACGAGTGTTCTGTTTCTTTCACTCATCCATTAGGGTTATAATAAGCCTAAAGCTTACATCGCAGCCCAGGGACCTCTCAAGTCCACCTTCGAGGATTTTTGGCGGATGGTGTGGGAGCAGAATACAGGCATCATTGTGATGATCACCAACTTAGTGGAGAAAGGCCGGGTATGTGCTATACAAAACAGTTGACAGTCAGCCCTTTGGATGTATAAGAAAAGGTTCACATATGTCTGACAACCTGTAATCGTACGTTACAATTTATGAATGTGTGACAGAAAGAATTAAGCTCTGTGCATTTTAATTTTCATAAAACGCTTTATTTGTAGTTTTTCCACCTGTAGAATCCTGGTGTTAAAGCTAAATTTGTAGATGTCAATGCTTCACAGAACTAAGGTTAATGGAAGGATGCTTCCTTTCTAGGGATGCTGGGAACTTTATCCCAAACAAACAGCATGACAGAGGGCATGATTCTCTTGAAACTATCCATTCAAGCTGATAGTCCTTACTGTTGTAGTTTTGGCTAATGTACAGTATACAGTTTAGGGTAACATAATATGGTGATTTAGGCCCAGCCTGAAACCAACAATGTAAAGCAGTTATTAGGATGTCTAAACTTGGCCAAAACTAATAAAATATCCATTTAAGGTCTGCTTTGACATCAAAGTGTCATTCACAAGTATTAATGAACCTAGTGTAAATAAGTCCATTATGGTATTTTTTTTTCTAAGCATGTTGGAAAAAAAAAAAAAAACACCATAATGCTTCAGTGCTTTACAATGGACAATAGAGGCATCCAGCATGGTCATCTGCTGTTATACCACATGCAGTGAAGAGTGCAACACATTTCACATTTTGTGTGTGTGGATTATATTGTGATGTTTACTGAAGAGCCTTCTTCTTCTGAAGGGCCTGGGTTTCTACACTTCCTCATATCACAAAAACAGTACACATACAGTATTTGGTCTCTTTCATGGGAAAAGTGATACATTGAGTAAAATGTTTCCAGGCTCAACATAAAAAACTAATTTAAAACTCATTCTTAAAGCTATAACAACTTTATGCACAGTACAATTTGTTGGACAGTAATGTGATTTGATTCGTGTGTGTGCTTGATGTGCAGAGAAAATGTGACCAGTACTGGCCAACAGAGAACAGTGAAGAGTACGGCAACATGATAGTCACACTGAAAAGTACTAAAGTCCATGCCTGCTACACTGTTCGCCACTTCACACTGCGCAACACTAAAGTCAAAAAGGTGAGAATGGATAAGAGGAAGCTCAATTCCTTCTTGTCTGGACAGGAAGGAGTTCTAGTTTCAACACTTGATGCTTAGCTCAGGAAGTGATGTTATGCTTTCTAATCAGCAGTTTTCTATTTGTTTTAATTTTATTTATTTGTATAGCGCCTAATCACAACAGAAGTTATCTCAGGGCACTTTTCACATAGAGCAGGTCTAGACTGTACTCTTTCTCGCTGCACCTATGAGAATCAGTTAGGTATAGCAAGGTGTATACCTAATTGATTCACATCAAGTTTTTTTTTTTTTTTTTTCAAATCAACAGCCTGTCAGAACCCATGTTCCCTTTAATCTGCTACTGTTGTGATCTGCCACTGACAATGTATAGTACTGACCAAATGATAGTGTCTTGTCAGTCTTGAGTTTTAGCTCCACTTTATTTAGTTTCATTAATATGTTTGTGGATAAATGCAAAAACGTAACCATATTTTAGAAATTAGAACACTTTTTAAGATACCCAAAGACGCTTTACACAAGTTGATGCTAATTGTGCATTCTTTGTCTCCCTCCCTCAATACTGCCACAACCATCTTGTCTTTCATTGTTCTCCAACCCAACAAACATCTCTTCCCTTCTCTCCTTACTTCCATCCAGGGTGGGAAGGGGAACCCAAAAACACGGGCCCAGAGTGAACGCACTGTTCTCCAGTACCATTATACCCAGTGGCCAGACATGGGTGTCCCCGAGTACACCCTGCCCGTCCTAACCTTTGTCCGTAGGTCCTCAGCTGCCCAGATGCCTGACATGGGACCCATGCTTGTCCACTGCAGGTAACACCTGTCTGTTGCTTTCACTTCACTGTAATTCAGATCCCCACTGACATGCAACTTTCACCTGAATTAATTAAGCCGTGTCTTCATTAGACTACAGTATGTGTTCATTATGTATATTTGAATTGACAACCTGACTTACAACCTTTTGAAATAACTAGGAAACTTTCAACTTGTTTCTTATTAGGATTTGACCATTCATTTTCAGCAAGCCTGTGATATTATAATTAGTCTTGCAGCCAGAGATTACCGTAGTTGGGTTTGTTTCCATTTCTAAACACCCAGCTTTGGGCTTTTTCATTAACATAAGAATGTTTACATCACCACAGAGCTTGGAGCCAAAAAACAATACTGTGTTCTGTCTGTAGAAAGTGTGGAACTAAAGCTCAGATAGTAATAATACTGTATGTAAAGTCTATGATTACATACCACAGCCTGATGAACAAACTAACCTGCTCATGGTGCAATCAGAACTTTTGTTGCCATTCTGTATCCATTTGATTTTGTATAAATTCTCAAATACCTCAGTGGCAGAGGGAACCAGTCCTTTATTGGGAACAGGCTTATAGTATATTAGAGGCAAGCCTTTATTCCTAATTTCCCCACTTCATGCAAACCTCTGTGTTTACCTGTTGTCTTGACAAGTTCAATATAATGTACATTTCACAGCACTTATCAATCAGGACAACAACAGAGTTGTGTAATACTCACCTCTCAGCTTTTCTCAGTTTCTCCTCTCTGAGTTATCAATCACCAATTTGCCATTCGCCAACATTGACTCAACACTTCCCGTAAAGATGTTTCACATTAAAGTCTTCCAGGAACTCAATTGGCATACTCCCTATTTTTCTGTAGCTTTTTAATATAAAAAATCTGCAGGAAGTTTAAAATAGCTTAACAGCAGTGGAGAAAAATGGCAAAGTGTAAACAATTGAAAATGATTAGTGAATAAATATAGTATTTGTGTTAGAAAGAGAACCTGAGAGCAGCAGAGTGGTAGCTTGACACGATTACAGCTACATTTACTACAACTGTAGATCTAAGCAGAAACATTATTTAAGGGCATTTTACTGTAAGGCAGGCAGGGAAATTACTGATACAGTAATTGTCCACGGTTTGGCCCCAGGGGGAATGAGTATGAAGCTCTCTGCTATCATCTGCACTGTGATGGTGTATAATAACTTGTCATACTGCCTTGCCACTGCAGCTGCTGACATGCCACTCATTACCATTTTGTACCGGCACACACGCACAGTCATTATTATGCAAGAAAGAGAGCAGACAGAAGCACACTCACATTTACCTTACTGCTTTAAAACCACAGGAAACTTAAAGTACTGAATTTGTAAGTACAGTGTAGGTGTTGATTGTATTTGTGGCTATGCAGTGAATGTTCTTCTCTGTTCTGAGTGGTTAAAATTGTTTTGTCACAGACAAGAAAAAAATCCAAATATGTAATACAGCTCCTTTAGGGATATTACATATTTAGTTTATGAGTATGGAAGTTTATTCTTGGTCTTTGGGAATGTGTTATGAAACAAAAACAAAAAGGAAGAAGGGACACCCGCACACTGTCTTCACCTGCTCAATAAAGATAATTTAATATATAACGTTTCAGTCAAAGGTCTTTTTTCAGGTATATGCTCATAAATGGAATAAACATCTTTATATGACCAATTATCATAAGCATTTCATGAAACAAACAAAACAAAATAAAAGCTCAAAGGTCCATTTTGCTCTTAGCTGGAGTTTGCATGAAATTGCCAAAACTGTGTCCCTGCCAAAACTGGGACATGAAACTTTAAAAAGAAAGTCTGCAAAACATGCGCAGACAATTTTGTCTCCACCTGCTATTAAAAGGTATTCTGCATTTCTAAATATGTTGCTAAATGCTCCACAATGTTGACTTGCACACTGATTAGTGTATACATTGTTATGTGCTTGCAAAATAGTTGTTTATAGTGAGCTTGTATATGGTGGGAAGGAAAGAGACACTTTTACTAGAAAGTTAATTCAAAAAATGTTTGTGTGAGTCTGAAAGAAGTGATTCATCTTCACTGAATCCAAAAAAACCCCAAAAACAGGTTTCTCCCTATTTAGATGCAAACACATAAACCTCAAAAGTTATTAAATATGGATGTCTCCACCGATAAGATACAACTAATACCCACTGCTTCTGCAAGTATGCCGTGGATAGCAGTGAATCAGAAACGGGCCATAGGGTGCCCTGATGTCATAGCTGTTTAAGACGCTGACCATGTAATCACAGTGTGACAGGTTCAGGTCTGCCTACCTCATCTCCTGTCAGCTTTCTTCTTCTTCTTGTCAACACACTAATGTAAGCATAAAATACCCAAACGACCATGTCATATCTATTCAAATGCATTATTTCCTAGATATATAACATTTCTCTCATGAAGTCCTTTGGTTTGTCCTGTTGCTCCTCACTGTTGTTGTATTGTGTTGCAGTGCTGGAGTGGGTCGGACAGGGACATACATCGTCATCGACAGTATGCTGCAGCAGATCAAAGACAAGAGCACAGTTAATGTACTCGCCTTCCTCAAACACATACGCACTCAGCGCAACTACCTAGTCCAGACTGAGGTTTGTATGTCTATGTCTGTGTGTGCACCAAATGTGTGTGTGAAAATGTGCCTCACTGTTTCCTCTGGTGAGTTTAGCATCTTTTATAGTAGCCAAACAGTGACGTATGTCAAACCTGCATCAGCGATCTATCTTAATGGGTCAATACATGTCATCCAACCCTCCTTTAGACACTACAGGTCAGGTTATGGAATCTCAGAATTCTAACAGGTTTGCATTAGCTTAAGTGGACATTTTGGTTTGACTACCAAAATGGAAACAGATTGTCTGGAATTGTTTTCTGTCAATTTTGTGTTAATGGGGATTTATTAAAGGTAAAAGTGTTATAAAGGCTATAAGTGGAATTTTTCCTGAGGATAGCAGTAAACAAAAGGTTAGGGGGTCACCAAAAACATTAGAATGTATCCCCCAGGGACCATGAATATCCACAGTGAAAATGTGGTTGTGTAGATACACTGTAGTACTGTAATTTGTGCCATGTTATGAATCATTGTGTTTGTCAAGTTTGTCTGTTATCGATGCTTAAAGTTGCAATAAACAATAGTTAGCCGTATTAGTTGTCAGAAAACAACTATTTGAGATATCGCGGAGTAATGGCGTCCTTACCAGTGAATGAAATCACACTCCCTCTGTGTGTGTAGTTATCCGAGCTTCTCTGTTCTTTGTTTTGGTAGCCACCCCAGCCATGCATGCATGTTAATGCATGTGAGCGTGCATGTTAGTGCACGTGAGTCCCTCCGTGTCCTCCGTGTCTGTTTCCAAGATGGCGGCTGCGTCACAAACTTTCTCAAATTACAGCTAAACATTACACTAAAATATGTTTCTTAGAGCATTTGAGGCAAGAAATAGGTAATGCACTAACAGAATCTTGATCCATATTGGATCAGCTCTGCCTAGTTTGACAGTTTGATCTGAGTTTCATAAATTGTTGGGTTTCTTTTTTTTTTTCCCAACTTTATTGAGTAAACAACACAGACATTTGTTTTTGTCTGAGATGTTGGTGTTATAGTGCAACATCTAGTGGCTGAATGTCAACAATGTCATGTATTGCAACTTTAAAGAAAGCTCATTGGGTCATAAAAGTAGGAATCATCCTTTGGGGACAGTGACTATCCACAATCAGTAGTTGTGGACATCCATTATCTTTGGACTGATCGACCAGCCAAAAGACTAGAAAGAAAGACTATGTGAACATTAATGGTCAGAACTCACTTGGAATATAGTTTCTTCTCAAAAAAGTTATACTGTCACTCACAGTTAATAACAAAACTACCATAGAAGACCCAATTAAACAAATCTACCATGATCTCACTGTAAAAAAATAAACCTCCATTGTTTTGTGACCAAACTAATAACTTCAATAATATCCTTTGTTAAGTGTGAATTCTGTCTTATCTGGCAGCAGCTCCTGTTTAGTTTATCTATGTTCAACAGCTCTACTGAATTCTGTTCGGTCTGTTTTTTGGTGATATTAACTGACAGGAAATCCAGCCAAATCCAGTGACCATTTTGCTTTAAGCTAAACTGCATAATGCATCTTTTCAGAGGGATGGCAGGTGTATGTTCAGAATGTTTGTGTGATCTTCCACAGCAGCAACACTTTTTGTTTTCTGTCACCTCTTGCTTGGCTGATCCAGGAGCAGTACATTTTCATCCACGATGCCTTGATGGAAGCCATCTTGGGGAAGGAGACAGAAGTGGCGGCCAACCAGCTTCATAGCTACTTTAACAACATCACAACACCAGGACACAGTGGCCGCACGCATGTGGAGAAACAGTTCAAGGTGAAGGGACAAATGAGATTCAGTTTTCACTCCCATGCGACCGTTACCACATTTAGTCACATAAAATGACAAGTTCTAGTTAGCTTACAAGCTAATTATTAGCTTACAAGCTGTATAAGCTTGATAGTAGTAGCTTATTACTGTTAGCTTACTATTAGCTTACTGGTTAATTCAGTTATATATACAATACATATGAATAAAATCTTGAAATACATATGATAACCAGGGGTTATCTGTAAATAAAATATAACAAGTTGAGTGCTCTGAACACTAAAATGTTAATCAAAATCATTCTAGATACTTAGATACGCAAAGAACGCATGTTTGTTTTGTTGTTTTATTTTGTACGTAAATGTGTACATACATGTGTATATATAATATTACAGCCACGGAGTTATTGTTTGAATTATTAACACCAAGAAAAGTGTAAAAATATCTCCACTGCTGAAGATGTACTAAGTGTCCCCTGATGGTATAGAAGAGCATAGGCCTGCCGGGGCTGGCCCAATTTAACCCATGATGATAACAATAAGTAACTAATTAATTTATAACAATGTAAATAAAAATCATAACAGAATTGGAATGTGAAAGGACTGGGATTCAGGGGGAAAAAACATGATAGGCAACTCCTCCACGAAAAACAAATCTGTAGGTTTCTGCTCAAATCAAATTATAGGTTTTTAATGAAACTGATAATACAATATTGATATTTATTGTTAATTTTGTCTTGATATAACAATTTTTCTAATCAATTTGTAAAGATTTCTTATCATGCAGCTCTGCTTTGTTTTGGTTGTATGTAGGATGAGGGTTGGTTGGGAGGTAATTGGATCTTGTTATTTCATCACATGTGCCAAAATCAAGTCCAAAGTCTGGACTAGATGGAGTGAGTGTGCAAAACAAAAGCTTCCTTTGTTATGGTAATGTATTTATACTTTCATGACAGGATTTGAATTTAGTCATTGTTTGTAGCTCTTGTGTTTTCCCTCTGGTCTTTGTGGTTGTTGCCCAACTTCTTTGAGCTAGTTTGGTTCGCTGTATTTTCTGTTCTTAGTGGGGGATTTTCTATTGTAAGCAGCTTTCTGTTTTATCTTTAGGTTTTGTTATAGAATCCTTCTGACAATGCTGAAGTCCTTCTAAGAATCTGATGCTAATGTGTTTATTTTTACTGTTCAATAAAGGGTTAAGCACACACATTTTTCCCAAATGTACCATACCTGGCACATAATAGGCCCTCATGGTTTAGAGTAAACATATGTACAATTTTATCCTGAGCTAAAGGTACAGTTATTAGTCAACAGTCTGACATTTGGGAAGTGTGCTTGTTTGCTTACTGGCAGTTCACTTAGATAAGAAGATCAGTTCATCACGGTGTGTGCAGTGCATAATGTGTTTAGCTCTGTTTGTTTGCTGTCTTTTTTGCATGTATGTGTGTATTTAACAAATGTAGACATATAAAATGAGTAGCTTAATGAGCAGTTAGCTTATGCACTGGAGATGTTTTACCGAGGAACAACATAAGCAAGTGAGCCTTGAGTTAAGATTATTTTGTCAAATCTTAGAGTTGGTGGAAGGTTTATTTTTCCTGTTTTTGGGAATGCAAGAAGTCTTTGCGCTAACATAAGCCAAACATGTCTAGGTCTTGGATTGAATTCTCTTTACCCATTTAACAGTGTTTCCAGTAGCACTGCCATCCATGATTTGGGTTAAGGGAAAGGTTAAGTGTTAGTTAGGCTTGATAGAGATGACTCGTTTGGGTAAGGACTTAGGTTAGGGTTAAAGGTACCCTGTGGAGTTTTTTTACACTTACGTTTACATTAATTTTTTTTTCACCAAAAAGCATAGTGAAAACCTTTGCAAAGCCAATTTTTTTAATATTTCGAAACCTGCATTGCATACATATGTAGTGCTAGCTAGCAGTCTTCATCCCTACCTTTTGCTGGTGCATTGCTACCTATATTATATACTAACTGTCAATCAGTCCAGGAGTGTGAAACCATCAGCAGAAATGTATATTGCATTGCCTGTATGCACTTATTCAGTCCTCATGCATATAAAGGAGATACAATCAAAACAGGGAACCACTCAAAAATCATTGCTCCATAGACTGCTAAAAAACTGCACAGGGTGCCTTTAAGGTAAGGGGAAACAAAAATGGATGGGGTAAAGACATTGGATAAGATGAAAAGCAAGCATATGTTGCAATTGTTGTGCAAAATCAAAAAACTTAGTTGTGATGAGTTGGTCTGCCATTCGAAAGTGTGACAAATTCTAACACACCCTCCCTTCCTTCTTCTTTTATGTTTCAGTTGGTTACACAGTGCAATGCCAGATTCATGGAGTGCTTCAACGCTCAGAAGGAGTGCAACAAGGAGAAAAATCGAAACTCCTCTGTGGTGCCGTGTAAGTGTTACACTCATAAAACACACGTAAAAACATATTAAATTTAAAATGTAATTGCCTCCAGCAGCAATAACCAGCAGAAAACACTAACTTCCAGTAAAAACAGCTGCAATTAGAAACTATTACATTATTTAGTGAATCTGCATTATAGAAGCCTGCTACATAGAAAAGCAATAAACAACACAAAAGCACAGTCAGGCAGAAAAGTGAAAAAAAAAAAAAAACTTGGGAGAGACTTAGCAGCTAGACATTTCTTTGTTCTCTGTCTAGTAGCAGCTGAGATTGTGAGATTAACACTAAAATGAGAATAGCTGGTCCACCTTAAAGGTCAGTCCACCTTAAGTAAGCCTGGTCAGGTTACGCTAACCCATTGTCGCTAACTTTGGGGCTAATCCCCTTCACTTTTCCAGCAGTTGGGGAAACAACAGACAAGACTTTTCTTGGTCTTGAGAAGCTGCAGCATTTATTAACTGACACACTGTAGCCTGTACTGTATATTTACTGCCAGATTGATAATTTACTGCTCCTCCTTTTCTCCTCTCCACTCGCATTCACTAACCGTGTTTCCATTAACTTATTTTTATGCGCATTTTGAAGTATCGCATTAGAAAAGCTTAATGGAAATGCCAAAGTTAAAAAAAAAAAACGTCCTCAATTTCGCAAAAAAGTTTTTACATCCGCTTGAGGTGGATTTTGGAAATGTCGGAAAAAAGAGTTTATGTGCAAAATGGGTAATGGAAACGCATTTGTCAAATAAATAATGACGTAGCGAACGTTAAACTCACATGAGTGATCAGCATCTTCCGGTGTCTCTAGATAACATGAAGCATGGCCAATACTAGCTGACATGAAAGAACACTTTTATAACTATTTATGCAATATAACTATTTGTTTTGTTTCTGGTTGGCAACCTCTACTTCTACTCTGTTTACTGGTGGATTATTTAAGCCTATACCGCCATCTTCTGATGAAACTATGTGCTGCATAGCCTAGTTTGTTCGCTTCAAAACCAGCTGATGGAAACGCACCTAATTCGCATTTTCTTTTTTGCGACATTTCAAAAGTTCGCTTAAAATTCTCTTGCGAATCAAATGGAAACACAGCTACTGTCACTTTTCTGACACTCGCTCTCACACTCACTCAACCACACACTCGCTATGCACACACATTCTGCACTGCCCTATTCCTTAGGGGAACTACGCTACCAACAGTTTCCCAGGCAACAACACAGAGGATGTCTCACGTTTTGGAACAGCACTGCACAGAGACTTCCAAATGCTATTGATTCCGAATAGATATTTGACGTTATTTTTGGCATTAAAAAAAGATTTTTTTGGCCTGGCAGGGGTTCTGTACAATTATAAGGAAAGCACTGCCATATGTTATAGTAACAACCATAATAAATGATAATTATATTTTTTGTTATCATATATGTCAAGTTCTGTTAGCTGTCTATGATTTGCTTCTCTTGTCACTTGGAATTTTCAGACCTATATATGTTAACTCCTCTTAAACTGAGAGATCAAGTCTTCAAAGTTAGCATATAGAACCTTCAGACCACCATGACTAAAACTTATTTTTTCCTAATTAACTGGTTGTGTGACCATAAATTTGTAGGACTTGCTGTAATGTTTAACTTATATATAACATTTTATATTGGTACAAAAAATAAAGGCTATTTAATCAAATACCCCCAAAATGTCTGGTGCTATCAGTTTTAAAAATGTGAACATGAAGGACAGCCCTGTGTTTGCAACTTCAGCATAAGAATATTTTTTTATCAGAAAAACTCATTAGCTACAATAACGTGGACTGCTCTATTGCTTACAGGCTGTCTGGTCTCAGTATCATTATTCAGCTACTCTCCGTTATCTGCAGCTGTTACACGATCTGTTGACAGTCACTGGCTGTTCCACAGTTCTCTGAATCACTAGCCAAGAATTACCAAGAACTGTATACACTCAACTAATAACAACAAAAGGATGAATGAATGCACACAGAGTGAGCTGTCATTGTGATTGGTCTGTTCTAATAAACCGGTAAATGGCTATTTCCCCCACCCCCCACCCCCCACCCCCTTCCATTCCTCTCTTTCTCTCTCTCTGTCTATCTGTGAGCAGCGGAGCGAGCGAGGGTCGGCCTAGCACCTTTGCCCGGCATGAAAGGCACCGATTACATTAACGCCTCTTACATCATGGTCAGCACTTCCACTTCTTCTGTCAATCATTGATCTCTCCACTCTCTCCTTAATGTTTTGACTCAGCATAAGCTACATCAAGTCAACATGACTGCACACTCCCTGATTTAGTATAATATTGCCAAAATGCCCAATTTTGCTCCCAGCTTAACATTGATATCTTAAAACTCAACACAGGTCATAGTTAGAATCCAAAACATCAAGTGAGGCAGGATGAAATGTGGAAATTTAGGGGTTCTATAACAAAATCAGGGACTCGGGGATACTCCAGAAATTTAGGTTTGCAGTTTGAGGACTTGCTGAAGGCAAATTTAAAAAAGAATGTGAAACCCTAGCTCAGTCAATAGCAGACAGTTCAGTATCCTGCTTTCACCAGCAGATGCTAGGTTTCACACGGATTTGAATGAACCCTCAAAGCTCTCTTTTGTCCTTTAAAATGCAAGCAGATCCCAAATGTTCAAACAAATCTCTGATAATGAGCTGGTGATTTACTCAGCAGTGTTAAAGGACAGGCTCACAATTTTTCAAGTCTGTGTTAAAACAATATTCTGGTGCCCAAATGAACATTGAAGTGGGTTTCAGTTGCCGTAAGCATTCCTCTTGTTCATACTAGCTATTAAAAGATTCCTTCAATGTAAGTGATGGTGGACAAAATCCACAGTCCTCCTTTCGTGCCAAAAAGTATTCCTGATGTGAAGCTATTATGAAGCTTCAGCAGTTAGTTAGTAAAATCAAGTGGATATCTTTCAACGTAACAGTCTTTTTAGTATAAAAATGTGGACCTGTCAATATGTGCAACAATATACCAACAACAATATGTGTTAAAACTGTATTTTTAATCTGAACCTGAATCCAGGTCAATCAGTGGTGGTGTAAACAGTGTGTGTGTCTGACATGTTGTTTTTACAGGGTTACTACCGCAGTAATGAGTTCATCATTACCCAACATCCTCTGCCCCACACTACAAAAGACTTCTGGAGAATGATCTGGGACCATAATGCACAAATCATTGTTATGCTGCCTGCCAACCATGGACTGGTAGGAAACACACACACACACACACACACACACATATATATATATATATATATATATATATATATGTATATATGTATACACACACATGGTGGAGGATGATTATAGCCACCTACCACTTGAACAAGTATGTGCACACCTGTGTGTTTTCTGTCACCTAAGCCTGTGTTTAAGGTATTATGAATCACACACAATGGACAGACACACTCACATGCACACACAGACCGTCATGAGAAAGAGTTACATTCTGTATCATTGTGGTTAGCAGCATAAGTCCCTTGCAAACATGTGCTTGTGCATTACACATGCATCCATACACACACATGCATGTTCATATGCAAAGCTTGACATAAGCTTGACATCTGCTTGTGGGTCCTGTGTGCTTTCTACAGGGTTTCCATGGGACAGCAGGACTTTAACATTGTATTGTTGGGATTTTAAAACCTAGGAAGTGGAGAAGAGTTTACATAAACTGCAAATCTGCTATCTCACACGCGTTTTATATTCCAAAGTCATTTCAGTATTGTGTGATGATGGGTTTTGCTCCATATAAACTCAGACAATCTATATACAGATTGCAGGATCAGAACTGAGGGGATGCAGAAGCACCAACTTTAACATTTAAAGTGCTGCCTGTCACACCTGAAACAGGATTGGAAGTGAAAGTTACATGACCAGAACCAGACAGGACCAGGACAGAATGGAAATTACTTACATCACCCTTAAACACGTACACACATACAGAAACTCATGATCATGTACATACCGCAAAGTCTTTCAAAATATAAGTAAATATCTTTGTTAATAATGTAACCTGGCGAGCTGTTTTCAAAACTAGAACTAAAAGACTGTAATTAAAGGATGTGCACTTTTACAGGAGGCTTTTCATTAGTTTTAGACCTGCAATACAGCCTGTGCAATGAGGCTCATTTGGCAGGTCAGTAGGTTCGCTTTAACTAGCTGGAGCATTGCTTAATTCGGTCACCTTAAACAAGCCTGTAATTGAAAGCTTAGGTCAAAGCTGAGCTTGACTTTTTCTGGTGCATTTTGTAAATTCTTGTTCATGGGATCCCTTTGATTGCAACTTCAGGGGACTGGAATGGTAGAACATCCAACTAACGCAAATTCAGAGACTTGATGGTTCTATATACCACAGGTGTGAAGTAGGAAGAGATCATTTCATAAAACGGGGACTGTAAGACAACTGTTCAAATTTATTATTTTCCTCTTATTGTTGTCATTACATTAGTTATTTACACACTGAAAATGGAAATTTCAGTCCAAATGTTGCGTGAAGATTTTTACCCACCCATATATATAGAAAACATACTAGTTATACTGTGTCCTGTGATATATGGTTGAATGAATACAGTAGTGAAACAGTCTGTGCTCTTCTTCAGGCAGAGGATGAGTTTGTGTACTGGCCTAGCAGAGAGGAGGCCATGAACTGCGAGGCGTTCACTGTTACCCTCATCAGTAAAGACCGACTCTGTTTGTCCAACGAGGAGCAGATCAGCATCCACGACTTCATCCTGGAAGCTACACAGGTTGTTCAGTGTGTGTGTGTGTGTGTGTGTGTGTGTGAGACAGAGAGAATCTGAAACATTGTTAAACTGATTGAACTGCATGTACTAAATAAATAAGTATGACCACACTGAAAGGCTCATGTAGTGAAATAACAGAAGGACATAGTCAAGAGCTTCACCATTTTGTTCTAATAGGAAAAGCATCTGCAACTCCAGATTTGAGACTGGCAGGGAGAGATTTGGAAATGCAGTACAAGTTTTGAGGGTGAGTGAGGACAGAGCGCTGAGAGTGATCGATGTTTGGAGCCTTCAGAGGAACTGCATCTGTAGATTTGAACAAGCAGCATGAGTTTTCTTGCTCGCTATCTTCAAAGCTGCTTGCTCTTAGTTTTCGTATCCCTCGTGTGTAAATTTCACGTGGGAGAAGAGCAAACTCCTCTGGATTTGACCTGGAAGTGAAGCATCATCTTGTTAGTCTCCAGCTTCTGAGTAACATTAGGCAATATTCCAAAAAAGATCCAAAAACTACTGACAGTCCCCAGGAAATTAACAGAGCAAAGTTCCAATCTAACAGGAATCTTTGTCAGGTCTTTTGCCTTCTGTTTGTTTTTTGATCCAGCACCTGTAGACATTTTTTGGATGTGCATGCCCTACATTCTGTCTTTAATATTCCAGTGTTGTTGTCTTAAAGGATATGACTGGCAATTCTCTATATTTTTCTTATTGTCAACAAATTTCATGTGCAGAGCCAAACCAACAATGAACTGATCTACTAACAAGTATTGTGTGTATGCTTTAAAGACTTTAACTGTGAAATGAGCCCAACACCAGATATGTTAGCCAGAAATGGATCTATTGTCTCTCTCCTTGTCAGAATGTTCCATGTCTCTCATATCTTTACTTGGTTACAATTTCTGCCTGTACAATACTTTTATCATTATTGAGCTTCCGTGGTCCATATTTTACCTCATTTGATCGGGTACACAAACCTCACAATGTCAATTGAAAGCTTAAAGGGGACCTATTATGCTTTTTCTTATTTTCAGACATATATATAATGTCAGTGTCGGATGTTGATGTTAAAAGTGGCCGACATGTGAAAGAACGAGGTAAATGTATGTAGAAGTAATCCCTGTGAGCAAAAAGCACCGGCTTCAGACTGCTCTGAATGCTTCCAACGGTTTTTTTCTACTTTTAGCCTGAGCTGACGTCGGCTCATGATGCATTTCTTTATATGGTCATCTGCTCCACACACAGCGTGTGGGTTCACTGCTCTGCTCAGAGGGTAGCACGCTGAGCCATGACTCCATTACACAGCACAGCAAAGTAAAATAAGTAGTTTACCTGTTGGAGGTGAGCTGGTCATCTGCAGCTCTTCAAACATCATCATCACTGTGGCTGTTTCTGCTTGTACTATTCCTCCCTGCATTATTTCTAACTGATGTGCTGAACAAAGACCTCCAAATATCTCCATATGATGCTGTTTCAACCGGTGTTTAGCACCGCTAATGAAGCTCTGCTAATTCAATAAGGAACACATTTCACTTCCTGTAAATTCTTCACAATAAAAGCCTCCCATTATTTAGTCATTTAAAAGCTTTTAATTTGAAGCAGTAAAGCAGGAAATGTTGGGTTTGTGTCGGCAGTAACTTTACACAAATCTGATAAGTAAAGCTGGTCAATCAGAACAGAGTGGGCTCATGGGGAGGGCGGCCTTAAAGAGACAGGAGTTCAAATGGACTGTAAAGAGACTACAGTGAGGGGCTGCATAAAGGGTCAGTATAAGATAAATAAGGAGTTTTTTGTGAATCATGCAGAGCTACTCTAGTGGAGACCAAAATTTAAATTTAGAGCTGGAAAATAGCATAATACTACCTCTTTAAAGAAGACCAATGATGTCTCTTCACTGAATTTCAATTGACACGAGAACTACTTTTGATATATTCTAACAAAATGTGAACTTCTCAAAATCTTCTTATAGTTACTGACTCAGCAGTCTCTGTCTTAAATGTGAATATAAATGTTTTTAGGAAAGGAAAAAACATTTTTGATAGAACATTATCTTTAAATAGAATTTTACCAATATGATTTTTTCAGCTGTCAGAACCATAAGAGATCTCAATCTGATTAGTTTGCTTCACACTCAAGTCACACACTCCTGAGTTGAAGATAAATGTCGAAACCTTTCATCTAACTTCCTCTGTAAGTAACTTGTGTCTCTCTGTGTTGCTGTCTTTCGTCCTGTCTCGTCCTCTGTCTGACTACTAGGATGACTATGTATTAGAAGTGCGCCACTTTCAGTGCCCCAAGTGGCCAAACCCTGACGCACCCATCAGCAGCACCTTCGAGCTCATCAATGTCATTAAGGAGGAGGCGGCCATCCGCGATGGACCAACCATCGTCCATGATGAGTCAGTCTGATTCTTTTGCTCTTTATTCTGTCACTACATCAAAACATGAGCTCAAGATACTAAAGATTATGTGTCAGTTTGGAAAGGCTAAATGACAGTAAATGGTATCGTACTTTATTAGTCCTGTTAGCATATAAAATTATAGTTGGAAATGATCAAATGAGGGAAACAAAAAGCACTTGCTGTTGCTTTTTTATGTATTCCCATGTCATCTGGTTTATTCATCAGTCTTTAGCAGAGTCAAATTGGCTGTTCTCGCAAAAATGTTGGATAATCAAGCATGTGTGTACAACATGGTAGTAAAATTTACTTCTCCCTTTAAAATGATATGAATCAGGACAACATAATTAAGTCCAAATCAATAAAATCAGTTTTGACTGGTTAAATTTAGAATATACTTTTATCTCTCTGTGAGGCAGAGCTACACTGTAAAGAGGAGGAGGGAGAGGTCGATTTCTTGAAGTGGATCCTTGGTGCAAGTTTTACATGTGTTCAATTACTGATGACTGATTCAGATTAGTTACACATTAGAACTGATATTTTTAGAGCGTTTATACTTTTTGGAAATTTGAATTGAATTGTGGGTAGGACAGGGTAAAAGTTATATATAATATACTGTATAATATAAACATGTTTTTCAAAAATATAATTAACATAATTTTGTCTCAACAAACACAGCAGCTAAACAAAGACTTTGCCTAAATAAAACACAGTCTAAAATTATGATTGATGTGAAAATATTTTGAAAAAACAACTTGACAATTCTGGCTGGCAAACTGGAAGAAAGGGTGATGAACATGCTGGTTAAAAAAAAAAAAAAAAGATTCTTCCAGTCTGTCAGCTAGTGTTGCCCTGGTTGCACCTAATAGGCTAGTGAAATAGCGACAGCACACTCTTCCTAAAATCTTCCCAAAATGATGATTTATATCGGAAGATATCTGATCGAAGAACAAGTAAACGCGCCTAAAAATGTGACCCAATTTCAGGTTCGATTGCGAGCCCTGATCTCAGATAGAATGTTGACACGATGACAACTTCAATCTTTGCTGAAAGACTTAAAATTAAATTGATGCATGATTAAAATGAAATTGAATACCATGTCATATTGATTTTGAGATAATACTGTGCTTATTATTCCCAATATTAATTTTGTGTCCACTGTGCATATAGAGACACTGGCAGTGTAACTGTAAAATGAGGAAAGACTCATATTGTTTTACTTACAAACAGTCATCTCCATTCCAACAAGTGACAGCCCCTCTAGCCCTGACTCCCCCACCCACCCACAGATACCCCAGCAAATTGCCCAATTAAACATAATGAAAGTGTCTTTAATATTGACACACATTGGTGTTCTTGAACGACACTCTAATCCAGCAGCTCTGCTCATGTTTATTCATTAGAATAATTAAAATTTCTTGTCGCATCCTCAAGAAGAAAAGTGACTAATTGAGCACTTCATCTGGTTGCTATGGTGTAGCCGGCTCGCAGGCACCTAAGAGATTGTCAGTTAAAGCTTGTCCTAATTGTCTGCACACTCATTATTCAGCCAGGCATGGGTTGTTAGCAGCGGTTTCTGTGGCGCTCCTGACAGGGCTGCTAATGGAAGAGGAGACCCTTTACATTGTGAAGGCAACCCAGTGTTCTCCAGAGAGCCTCACACTGGGCTGAGCTGTCATCCTCAGGTGGATTCACTCGCTAATAAATCTTTAATCTCAGAGGTGACATCCATGATCTAGGATGGTCTTCACTCCCTGTCTGAGATGCTGTCAAGGACATCACAAGTCTACACAGCGCCAGATCAGGAGTTTTTTGGGTCCAGGCAGCAGCAGTAAGATCTTTGGTGAACACTGAAAAGAGGAAAATGGCAGCCATACCACTGATATGTCCTCCTGGGGCATCAGAGACGGGCCCTGACCCTGAGTGATGGTGGGTCAGGAGTGCAGCAGTATATGCTGCAGTGACAGAAAGCAGGCTGAAGATGACAGCTAGTTTTAACCCCACCTCCCTCCAGGTTCATTTTGGTTGATTTTTGCAAACTTTTTCTTTTTCATTCATTTTTGTCTTTGTTTAGCACATTTTAAAATATCCTTACCTCACATGCATTTATAATTTTGTCAGTTTAGCAAAATACAGTATAAAGCTACCAGGAAACTAAACAAAAAAAAATGACAGAGGCACCTATAAAATAGAACAGTTCAAGGTTGTAAAAAATATTTCACCATTCATACACACAAATACAGAAGAAAATGTAAGAAATTGCATTATAATAGTCAATTTACATATCAAATTATTTGATCCCAATTTGTTTTTGTGGCTTTTTATTGAAAATATATCATGTATACCTGTAAATCACTGAAAATATTAATAATTCACTGTTTTAAAAATGTTTTATGGTGTACAGACATGAATACTGTGTTATTCACTGATGAATAGACAGTCTCCAGAGGGTTAAATCTTTCTGATGTTGTTTGATCATTGGTAGACAACCTTGATGGGGGAAATTGTCTTTGTCCTTGAACAAACACCAAAAGAAGTGTAAGAAGCTTGTGAAACACATATACACACATACAGACAGGTGACAAATAAGAATAAAAACCTGAATAAAGGAAGAATAAAAGAATAAAAATGGGGATGAAAATGACATGTATCATATGCTCTGGCCATTGCAGTCAGCAGATCTCAACCCAACTGAACTTTGGAGCCATGTGCTCTCCACCATCAAAACACCAAATGAGTGAATATGTTTTGGAAGAATGCTGCGACTAGTATCCTTGGGCATGCTATTTATAAAAAAAAACAAACATTGATGTTGGTAGCAAGTTTTTAGTAAATGTCCTCTTCTGTTGTGAGTTCCACAACAGTGGGTCATTTATATGCAGTCTTCACACAATACTGTTTAAAGGCACTTTGCTATGCTGATGATGATGTAAACCATAAAATGTAAAAAGCAGTTAGATGACATTAAATGGAGCAACTGTGAGTGGTTTCCCTCATACGGTGATTTCCATCTAAAAATAGGCCCAAAACAGTACTTTTTTGTGTGTAATTTTGGACACTCCATTAGCTTTCTTCTAATAACACCCTTAAACCAAGCTGGGCATACAAAATGGAGAAAATGTAATAACTCCATGAGCTTTCAATTTGCTCCCTCTTCAAGACAATGATTTCTGCTCCATTACTGCTAAACCTGTAAAAATGGCAAAATCCGTACACTGACGAACCAGTGCAGGAGAAACATACTATTATTATATCATTACTGCGGACATGCATGCTAATCCCAAATCCTCTGTGTGTGTGTGTGTGTGTGTGTGTGTGTGTGTGTGTGTGTGTGTGTGTGTGTGTGTGTCATTATCAGGTTGGGAGCAGTGTCCGCCGGCATGCTGTGTGCCCTCACCACCCTGTCTCAGCAGCTGGAAAGTGAGGGTGCCGTTGATGTTTATCAAGTGGCCAAGATGATCAACCTCATGAGGCCAGGAGTCTTTACAGACATTGTGAGTCTATACACCTGCAATGTAGATGATACACAGTGATCCCAGTCTACAGTATACCCTACTGCTTAACAATCCTATAATATAAGACCCCTTGTTCAAAAAGAGTGTAAGTATATCATCAATTTACTGAACTTGACATCTGTCAAGCACAAAAACGCAATATGAAAAAGATTACATGACAAGCTGTGCAGTTACCAAAGATAATGCATGTGCAAAGAGTGTAGGAAAAGAGCAAAATGTGATATTTTTCATAACCTCATGGGTCAGAGTGGATTATCCTGCTTATACCATAGCTAACTGCCACCAATCAAAATAAAAAAAGACTTAAGCATCAAACTGAGAGCACATTTTCTGGCTTCCATAGTCTATGCTACAGTATATACTGGCTGGTACTGAGTGGTTGATGGTATTTTTCCAAACGCCAGTTTGTTAGGATTGTGCTGAGAGTTTGAGAAGAAAAAACAGCATCTATTCTGGATAAAGCTGGTTGGGTATGGTGAAGCATGCTGGTCATTTATTGTTCTCACCTGATCTCTTCTCTGTCTTTCTTCTCTTTGTCTTTGTCTCTGTCTGTCTCGTGTGTGTGTCTGTGAACCGGTCCTCAGGATCAGTATCAGTATCTATACAAAGCTCTGCTCAGCCTCATCAGCACCAAGGAGAACGGCTTGGGTCTTCTGGCCAGGAACATTAATGGGACCATGGCGTCCATGTCAGACCAGTCTGACCAGGCAGAGAGCATGGAGTCACTGGTCTGAGAGGCCCTTCAGGGGCCAGAGCTGAGCTGAGGGCGTCCTGTGGGTCCAAACACCCTGCGAGCTCCCTGAGCCCACAAAAGAGGCACTTAACTTTGTAAACCGTCAAGGAACTATTGTGGACAAGACTTTTTGAGGCCTTTTTTGCCAGACTCTTGGTTAAAATGAATAACCTGATTACTTTTTTACACTGAAAAGTTTTTGATATTTATTTTTTTCGCCATTTTATGTCTTAATGTTCTCCTACTGAAGGGTTTGCACCTGCGTGTTTAAGTTTCACAACGGCGCCGTAGGCAACGAGAAACACTTTTCTGTCTTTTCTTGTTTGCACTATATAATGTCAGTGTTACTGCCTATACTAAAGCTGACTCACTTGGCGTTTCTCCACTCAAGCTTTGATTTTTTTGACATTCCACAGCTTTGGCCCTTATTAAACCAACTGCTCCTGTGAAGGACATTGTTCTGCCTGCCACGTACCGGTTCATTTAAGACAGTGGATGGAGGAAGGCACGAACTCATCTCTGCCTCAGTAACAAATGCTGTTTGACTTCAGCTCAGCATAACCTCCTCCTCCCTGCTCATCTATACTACTCATATTACCACTCATTTATCACAAGTACCAAGATCTTGGAACCTATTGCCACAGACAAGTAGCTCTTGTTTTACAAAATTAATTTCCTCTACACCTTTTTTCTTTTTCTTTTTTTTTTTTTTTGCTTTGTTTTGATGTCACTCTCCCTCTTATTAGTGAGTCACACCCATGTTAGAATACCTAAGGTGGTGTAATACTGCTACTGTGAACTTTTATTATTTCTTTGTATAATTCATATTATGCTTTTTTAATATATGGAAATACTGTATGTATACATATATAAATATATCCTTATCATAATAACTTTGTGATTTTTGTACATGTCCTTTGTGGCCTCCCGCCTCAGGCCAGTTGATTCCCACTGCGTCCGACAGTTTACCACTCCAGTATTCACAGCTGATTCACAGCCGTCTGGAAGCGGACTCCCTTAGTCCTCTATGTTCTTGTATGCTGCTATGTCATCTGAACTCACACATACAAACACCACCAGATTTTACATTTGAAACATTTGAAACATTTGATGAACTTCAACAGATGATGCAACAACACGCCATTCTTCATATTTTTTAAAGTTCTTGTTTTTAAAGGTTTTTTTAAATTGCATTCTGACAGACAAGCACGGATTAAGAACACAGAGGCCTGTATGTGGAGCCCTCATTTACTCACAGCTCACACCTATATGTGTCACTACAGGACTGAATCAGTATGATCTACAAGGGAACATCAGACTCAACAACAAGCTCTATGCAACAAGTTGGTTAGGTTTTAGAAATCCGAAACAGGGTTTAAAACTGTCTTTGGGCTCTCAGTGTTAGTCTAGTCCACATTTGACTAGCCTCAACACAGTGAGCTTTGATGTTCTTTTTAAAATCTATTCATTTTATTTGTGCTTATGTTGTCTGGAAAGAGAAATTCAGCTTAATAACCCTTATCTTCAGCTTTAAAGAGTCTGTAGTACCTCTTTGATAATTGCACATGGAGTAAGAATGGAGTCTGATATATTTTCCCTTAATTTGCAAATTGGATTAGAAGCATACTGTATGTATAATAGTGAATCATAGAAAAATGCTGCATTTCCCATCACCCTGCAACCTCAGAAGGGTTGTCTACAAAGAGCTGGAATTTGTTTGTTATGCTTTTTGAATCCACTCATTGATTCCTGACTTTTCGTTTAAATTCAGACCTGCTGATCTCACATCTAAACCACCTGTATAAGCTCTCTTGTATAGTGTTTACAATATAGTGGATCAGAGCTAGCGCTCAAAGGTGTGGCTAAATTTCACAAAAGACAGTAGTGATACATTAATATGTAATCAGTGCATTCATATCAGTGTTCAACTCAAATTAATTTAAGTGAAAAACATTCAATTTTTGCCTTGCAAGAATATTTACATTTTTCTTGATTTTAATGAAAAAGAACCACAAATTTCTTCATCATTCATATCACAGCTGCTTAAATGTACTGAAAGTAAAGGTAGTTGTTGCTTTCATCATTTTTTGGTTTCTTTTCTTACTCAAATTATATAACAATGAAAATGTATTTGATAAGAACCAGAATCAATAAGCAGATCTTTGAAAACCCAACCCTACTCCCCTGTCAAAAGGATAAGTGTGGCATTTTTCTATATGTTTTTTATTGTCAACAAATTCCATGAAAAGAGCAAAACCAACTTTCTGACTTCCCTAGTCTGTCTGTGTCTCTAGGTCCAAAGCAAATTTGGTTCCTGCTGAAGACATAGTTGTTAACAAACATTACTCAAACAGGAGGAAATAGTGCATTTGTTGGGGACTATTTTCAGCTGCAGATGAATCCACTTTGCTGCTCTAGTGAGTATATTTGGCAGCAGGGCGGTGTGTGTGTGTGATTAAGTCAAAATAATATACAGTGTGTGTGTTCATGGTAATGAAGGAACATGTCACCCAGTGCAACAGTGTGGCTCATTGATGAGTTTTAAATTTTTTTGGACAACAATGGAACGCTGTGACATAGAGGAATAAGATATTTCAGGCTTTGGATTAGTAGACTAATTCATTATTGGTTTGAAAATTCTGATTGGATATTTTGACAGTAAAATATTTATAGAGTATTGTCAGCCATATCCTTTAAATTATATCTAATAAGCAGCTGTCACCAAGTTACACACAATACATTGACCACATGGACAAAGTGTTGCTCTTCTCATAACACACAGAAACATAGGCATAAACTGTCTTATCTTAAAACTTATCTTAAAGTTTCTTGACAAAAGCATCCACCATGTTCAAATCCAGGGCTCTGTTTAACTGCCATAGAAACTCATTTCTAATATGTAACAAATTGGAAAGCAAGTGCTCTCTTTAACAATGTATGTCCACGCTATTATTATTATTATTTAACTGACTGCACTGGCAAACCTTCATATTCAACAGCATGTTGGGGAAAATAGAACAGGTGGAGGCCAGTTCAAGATCCGTGCTCGCTGACAGAGGTGTGATCAGTCACTTCAACTTCCCAAGGCCTTGTGTACATAGTTTCCATTCCACACTCATTTCTCTCCACAGATGTATTTGTCAGTGGTTTTGTGGCCTACAAGCAAAGAGCAGAGTCTGAAATGTTTCCTGCTTTAGCTGCAGCAACCCCTTACACACACACACACACACACACACACAGACTTCCATACTTCCACATTTCTTTGACATGAGGATGTTCTAATTTAACCGCTGATTTTGATGATATTCTATACCTCTGTGATCGATGGCGTGAAATGAACACTTGTGGTTTTGCATTTTGAATGAAAATGTGAAAGCTTCTTTTTCACACAGCACAAAACAGATAATGTGTCGAATGGTAAAACAGCGATGGGGACAAATGTATTTTGATTTTGTTTTAAAACTTTTACCAAAGACTTGAATCCTTCCCGTGCAGAAAAAAAGATGTTGGGCAAGCTTTTCTCTCTTGAATGGATGCCCAACCCCCCTCACACCATATCTGTATTTATATCAAAGACCTTACACAAGTTTACTTCAAAGTCTCACTTCACCATCAGTTTGCTTTAACTTCAGCAAGTCCTTACTTGCAATTATTGTTATACATCATAAAGGGATAAAGTGATGCATTAAAAGATAAACTGAGCAGACATTAAAGGTGTCAATTTGTTTCTCTTGCAGTATAATCTTTCAGAATGGGGGCTTCATGATTTAAAACTAACAGCTACAAAACATTTTCTGTGTCTGGAACATTTCTTTCATTTATTTGTGAAAAACACACTTTGCCTAAGTGCTAGATCACACCAGAAAGTGGCACAGCAAAATTCATTTGCTTGAAAAATTGATGCGCCACTGTGGCTGCTAAGCTAACTTTTAGCATGCTAGCTAGCCAATAACATTCTCGCTCTAGCCAGCCAAAATAGCTTGTCAAGCTAGTTGTCTTGCTACCAGTTGACAACGAGAGAATAAGTTAAAACAGTTCATTCAAGGATTTTGTGGAACAGCTCGTATTCTGACAAAGCAGGGTTATGTCAAGTTATATGACGTGATACAGCTAATATGCTAGCTTCCTCCATTTTGGACTCTGGATTTCTGTTCCCTCAAAAGTTGGCACTGTTGAAAGAATTTACAATTGCTAAATGACATGAATTTGCATGTCACAGTTCACCAAAGTGGAACTCTGCATTATCTCAATGTAAATTGTCTTGCCTCTGTGAGCTAATCCAATGATCACGGCGAATCCACTGAAATGAACTGATTTCCAAAATTAAATATGGGTGTGACCATGACCTTAAGATGGTTACTCAGTCATTTTTCCAGTCCCCATTTTCGTGTGATTCTGATCATTCTGATCTTTCCGAATTAAGTTTTTTGTGTTGCCTTTGAAGTGCACACACAGTTGTACTGTTAATAAGAAATGTACATATATTTTGTTGCCTCTGTAACCCAGTCCTTCTCCAAGAACTGTGTATGTATTGACTGTGTCAGAGGAAATATTTCATCATTTAGGTTTTGAAATCGCATCATCTTTCTTTCTTTTGCCATTTCCTGACTTTATGTGTACCACAAAACTCAAGGTTTCCAATCTGACACGTGTCTGGTCCATAGTCACAAATATCTTCAGATCAATCCGTTGTCTCTCATTTGAACTCACTCATGCTGTCGCTGTTTGTGGTGGATCGTGTGGAAGCCAAGTGGCTGTGCGTCCAGCTTATGGTCATCATCACATTCCAGTTTCCAGATTCACGCCCTCTATGAACGATCAGGCAGTGATTGTGATATTACGATGTTATCCCCTCCTCTTTTGATTTCTTTGCATTTGGTTTTCATCCTCTGGAGGCTATGATTCTGTTGTCAGATGTGTACAATAGAAAAGCTCTCTTGTGAGTCACTAGATGATTTCCTATCCATTGACCCGTTTTGCAAAGGTGGCTGTTCCTTCCTCTTTTGTAACATGAAATTAGATAAAACGATGGATTTCTTTTTTTGTTTCGTTGAAAGCTATATCAAAGCATTCTAATATAGTGTTATTTAATATGTAAATCGTATTGCTATACATAAAATAAAATATTGGTTTTGATGTAATTTTCTGAAATGTTTTGTGTGATACCTTTTTTTAGACCATACAGACTCTGATGCTGCTTGTGTTGCAGCAGCAGGATCTGCACAGAGAACTGCAAACCATCCTTGGGGTCAGAATCAGGCAAAAACAAACACATCTATACTCACCTGTGTGTGTATGAAAGTGTATGAAATGTATGGAGAGTAGTTATTCTCCTTTTTCACATGGTGTTGGATTTACTATCCATTTCAAGGCACATTTTTAAAGAGCTGGTTTAACCAAATTACAGCCGGAAGCCAGCACTCCCTGCCATAACAACAATACTACTCAGAAAAAAGGACGGGAGCTGTTGAATGCAGAAAAGTGAGAAAATGCAAAAGCTAAATATGCGCACAAACTCAACTGCCACTTTTTCTACCATAATAGCCATAAAATAAAAATGCATTAAATTCCTCAAATATTTGTTGAAAGCAATTTTAGGCTTTAAAATGTAGCAACAAGTGTAAATGGGTAAAATAAATACACACATTTGAGTGAACACGGTAAATTATATATCAGCTGTGAAATGTAAAACCACTAAACCCGGAGCTCTGAGTTCAAATAAGTCATAAGCAGGTGTCACTACAGGATTTGAGTCAACCATGGATTTGAGTCGCGCATGCATGAGTGTATCCGCCATCTTTGACAGCTAGGTAAGGCAACATCACTTGGAAAAACTACACATTGATTTGAGTCTGTCACTACACAATCTGAGTGTCAACTTTTACGCCCATTTTTCACAGCCTATGATTTATTACATAAAAATGTTTGGTTCATGTTCAAATTCTATACTCATTCAGTAATGTACTTGAATGTGTTTTTCTGAGCTTTGTCTTTTGTTTCTTCCATCGTTGACATTAATTTGATAAAACACTGGGACTTTTTTCTTTTTACTTAGATCCTATAGTTGTTTTTATATTGTTTATTTGGGTAAAACTGTTCATGTTCAAGATGTAGTTCTTTGGCCCTGAAAGTTATAAAAGTAGTGTTAAAAAAGAAAAAAAAGTATATAAACTTTTGGTATCTGCTTGAGCATTCATTCTGAAAAAAATATAAGCTATTGCCTACATTACCACAAATACGGTTGACACTCAGATCGTGTAGTGACAGACTCAAATCCTGTAATGACATGTGGTTTGTCCAAGTGGTGTTGCCGTAGCTAGATGTCCAAGATGGCAGATTTTGAAAATGGGTCAATAAAGTTAATTTAATAAGTCCTTAAAAAGTCATCAATTCTTTCAAATGTTTTATGTAATGTTTAAATCTTTGTTTTAATATTATTATTAAACAATTTCTTATAAACAATTTATTAAACAATGTGAATAGGATATGCCTAACTGGAAGACCCTGTGAGCTACTGATGAAAGACAGTGACCCTTAGCACTTTTATTTAAACCTACAAGGTACTCTTGTGGAAAAGAGGAAATCTGTGATGGAAACCAAAAACCAATCAGGGACATTTTTGCACAACCCTGTATTCCTTCTCTATCAATTCAATGTTCAGTTCAAAGGGGCTTTATTGGCTTTATTTGCACGGGAAACATGCGTTTACAATGCCAAAAGCAAGTGTGAAATAAAAACAAAAACAATTGTGATTTTGCTCTGTTATTTTTGTTTTTATTCAAAAAAAGCAGCTGCAGTTGCACCAATCTGCCACTGGGTGTCGCTGTCCGACTTCTTTGTAGGGGGCATTCAGGTGTGCTGCTGTAGCATCTGAATCCAGAGAACTGAAAGAATAGAAGAGAGACACAATATGACAAAATGACAAAAACAACTAAAATAAAACCATAAACCTTGATCATCTGTACATGTGTGTTGTGTTAGTGATCTGTGATAATAGGCATCACTGTCTTGAGGTAATTTAGCCAGAAACAGTTCATTCTCTCCTTGAGAAAAAGCCGCTACACCAAACTCAGTGATAATTTTAATACATTAGTGACAGTCATTACTCATCTAATATGACTTAAAACATCCATTCAGTTTGGTCATTACAATCTATTCAGTCTACTGAGAGATTCGGCTACTCTGTGATTCATCAAAATAGCTTCACTTCAACTTTTAGAACCAGTTAATCAGTGTTAAGTACTGCACAATATATTCAATTAATTGCACATTATATCATTAATATGCCGGATTGAGCAGAAGAAGAAGTACTTTATTGATCCCCATGGGGAAATTGATCCTCTGCATTTGACCCATCCTATACACACACACTAGGAGCAGTGGGCAGCCGCAGTGCAGCGCACAGGGAAAACTTAAACAAAAAAAGTGTGGTGGCATCATTAATGTGACTTTGACCAGAAACACATTACACTACATTCAAAGCTGGTTTCCCGGACAGGGTTTAGGATTTTATGTCAGCATGAGAGCTCATTCAGTCAGAATCTGTTTTATCAGCCAATGCATACAAAGAGTGTGTCTTGGCGTTTGCTCCCAAAAAGGTAAGGTAATGATAATAATAATAACATAAACAAAGTAATATTAAAATTAAATTGAAATTTTCAAATCTATTTGCAGAATGGAAGTTTTGAAATGGGATATAAACTTTGGAATATTGACTGTACAAAGGAAATATGGACTGTGCTATGGACAAAGAAATGAAGTGTATGAAATATATATATATGAGAAAAAATGAAATGTGACATGCATAAATAATTAAATTATGTAACAGTGGAGGTTGAATGTAATGCACAATCTAAAGTCCAGTTTGATTGAATATGAAAGTGACAAGTGCAGGGATGAAATGAGGGATGTGAAATGTAAAGTCCAGTTTGATAACCACGTCTTCATCCCATTTATATGGCCATGGTACAAGATTTGATACAGACACACACACAATGCTGGAGTTTATTTAATAATTGAGGATGACTCTATGTTTTAAGAAAGATTATTTAATAATAAATACCCTCAGCCACATATTCTTGGAAATATAAAATTAAATGAGCAACTTCCCATTTTACAATCGCACGCTATAAAACGCCTTTTCTTAACACAGACGACTCAAAACAGTAGTCGAACGCACTCTGAGCTTAGGCTCACAGGTAGGTTAATGTAGTTGCTTCCGCTATCAAAAACTGACAAAAAAAACTGTATTTCTCAGACTCGAAGGAGAAATAATTAAAAGTGATGACCTCAACATTAATCGTATTGTTGAGTTATCAAGGACACGTTCATGTTTTTGTGTTGAGAAATGTTAAAGATATATTAAAAGAAAACGTTAACACAGTGACAGTGCAGTGAGAACAATCATAAGTCATTTTGAGTATGACTGTGAATGGGTTAACATCTATATAAATAAGCTTCAGCTCGGTTGCAAAATACACACATCAGCTACACACCTGAAAGCTGAAGAGTTTGCTTCCGCTGACAGCGCTGCTCTGTCCAATCACTACGTGTTCACCTTCTAAGTGTAGCTCATGCGATAGATTTTTCTAGCGGCCGCCTGCTTTTGGGTTTGATTGCATGACCGCTTTGAATTTTTCATACATCCATGACGGTTTGTGGGTGTGTGACGTCAGGTCACCATAGCAATCATCAACGGTCCAGTATAACGGAAAAACCTGACTGCTTTTGACGCAGCTGTAAGTGTGACCATCAATAGCTGAAACAACAAAATTGATATCTATGGTTTAATCATCAAAGAGAATCTGGTGTTTTAGTGTTTAGTGTTTTAGTGTTTAGTGTAGGAAATCTGGATGGCAAGTCTCTTTAGTGGAAGAAATACACATTATAATAGCAGCAGCAGAAGTGTTGTGTGGTCTGGAACTTGAATATTCCAAAGATGGTGCAAAATAATATGGTATAGTATAGAATACTGGGAAAAAGCAATGAAGTGGTTGGAAAAAAAACAGAGACAGGCTGTATTGATAAAGTGAGATGAAACAGAAAGAAGCACGTTAACACATACAATTAAAGACCTAGACTGTGCAAGGCTGCCACTCAATAAGGACTTCTGTTTTGCACTATCAAGGAAAGGAACCATAAATTCAGTAGTAAAATAATTAGTTCAGTGTTGGCCTATGAGTTTGATAGACAAAATGCATTAACATTATTTACCCAATATTTATGCAAATTACTTGTATACATGAATAAATTACCTTTACAGTATGCACTTAATATGCATGCAATCAGCAAGATCTTAATTCCTACAGTTAACCCCACATGCGTTTTTTACTCTGCCTGTCAAACCTTTCTGACTCTTTCCTTCATGTTGCAACTTATTTCATAAGCATCCCAGCCAATGTGGTAGGAGCAGTAAGTATAAAAAAAAACAAACATGTTTTTCACAACAAAACTGTCTATGCATATACACTGGTGTAATGAAAAATACAAACATCAATAACTGTTCATAATGGTAATAATGTATAAACAATAGAACTGTGATGAATACCCAGGAGAATAATTTACAATTCCAACATGGTGATATAGGTGTGAAGGATCTGTCAGTGCTCTGATCATTACAAAGTTATTGTATCTTACTCTTGGGTGAATTTTTTTGGTGGCGTGCAAGGACCTTCTTCTGGCTTTGAACCTCTGTAAGAAAAGGAGATCATAGTATTGTCATTTACAATTAATAAGACATGTTCAGGTATTTCATACAAAGACTGTTATTACACTCCTTCTTCTGAATTCACTTAAATGAATTCAAAACTACCTTCAGATTGAAAATAAGAGAATCAGGCTATGGTGACAGGAAGAGTAGTCAATTAGCAATTCTCTTTTTTCAAATAATGTATAGTAGTTACAGTAGTAGTAGTACCTTTCCGCTTCCTATTCTGCGTCAGAGCCCTGTGACTGACATCTTTGAGGTGCACATTAGAGACAGCTGTGGGTTTGGAAAATAAAATATTACTCATTCGGGCAATTAAGGTTTACTTTTTATATATAACAAAATAGTCACTTACTTACACAGTTACTTAGTCAAGTAAGTTTTATTTGTATGACACATAGTACCTTCTCATGCATCCTTTGATTGAAAAATCTTTTCTCTTTACCTGGCCCTTCCATGTCTGGGGGTGCCTCCTCCTCCACCTCCATGCCCCCCTTCTCCACCTGCACAGCCCCCTCCACATGCATGGCCCCCTCCTCCACCTCCACGGCCCCCTCCTCTACCTGTGCAGCCCTGTCCTCCACCTCTCCCATGTCCATCGCCATCTAAGATGACATAAGATAACATAAGATAACACTCACTCCATTAGTTTAAAAAAAGATTAAATTAAGACCAATATATACGCAACTATAAACAAACATGAAAAGAGGTTAGCACCTGTGCAGCTGATTAGTAATTAGTATATTGTAATTTGTAGCATAGTATATTGAAATATATATGTTATATAGCAGTATATTCCAATATGTCTTCACCTGTGTTGTCCCCCTGCCCTCTTCTGGCACTTCTCTGGCCACAGAGGGTCCAATAAAGCTACAGCTGGGGTTGCAGAGTGTAAGATGCAGAGTAAAAACCTTGTCACTCTCAGTCCCAGTGGCATAAGGGGTCCAGCCTGTGCAAGTTTGAAAAGTGTTGCTCACTAAAAGCCATGGGTAATTGCAAATGACAACAGGATCATAATAGCAATAGCTCCATAATGAACATGAATGTGCATGGAATTTATAAAAAGTCAAAAATCGTACCTTGACACACCCATTTTTTAAGGGACTCCTTCGCATATGTAGCTAAGGTGGAGCAGGGTACGAAAACCTATACCTTGTGCTCCTTTGTGGTAGATTTTCCTAGAAGGAGGACAGGTTTATAACAAGCTGCTTGAAGTTTCTCAAGCTGCAATGACATTACAGTATGTTAATGTTGCCTGCTGTGATAAATCAAAAAAAAGCCTGCAAGTGTTCAAAGCAATTGTGATTGTGACAGTTAAATGTCGAACAGAAGTAGTCTGAATTGTCTACATACCATGAGTACCACTTCATCCATTATAAACCGTGTTTAATGTAGGAAGACACCCACTCTTCCCGCTTTTCCTCAAATTACTTCAATGCCTTTTTGAGGCGTGGCTTTATGGGCTGCTCCATATTGCAGTGGCTGCAAAATTTCTTGGCACAAGGAAGAATGCCCTTGCAATAAGGGTAGCATCATCCCCTCCTTTATTTCCTTTTATGCCTGTCCGACCCAGCTGTCAATTTTGGACTGCTTCTCTCCTATGTCCCTTATTTGTTCTGCAATCTGGTTGTGTCTAGCCTATTTTAAACATGCAGATGTTCAGCCTCTCCTGAAACAAACTAACCTTGACCTATCCCTCCCCAAAAACCACAGACCTATATCTAAGCTGCCTTTTATTTCAAAAGTCCTAGAGAAAGTTGTTGCCAAACAGCTCACTGCTGTCTTGACTGCACACAACATTTTAGATAAATTCAAATTCGGTTTCCGTCAAAAGCATTCCACTGAAACAGCTCTTTTTAGGGTCTTCAATGACTTAATGATGTCTTCTGATGTGGGGGGATGTTCTGTTTAGGTGCTGCTAGATCTTAGTGCAGCTTTTGATAATGTAGATCACAGCATTCTGATTGATAGGCAGTGGGTGGGTGTCTCTGGGAGCGCCCTGGACCGGTTCTCCTATCACTCAGATAGGAGTTTTACTGTGTCACTTGGTCCTTACATTCTGAAACTGCTACTCTTTCCTGTGGTGTTCCCCAGGGTTCTGCCTTAGGTCCAAACTATTTGGTCTATATATGCTTCCCTTAAGTCATATTATTAGCAAATCTGTTTTGCAAAATTGTCTAACTGACATAAAGGCTAACAACTTTTTACAGCTATACACAGATAAGACTGACGTCCTTATCATTGCTTCAGATAGCATAGCTTCCAAGGTTGCTCATTGTATTGGGTCCCTTTCTTCAGCTGTACAGTCTAAATTTAGAAATTTCAGTGTTATATTTGATCAGGCAATGCACTTCAATCAACATATCAAATCACTAACCTGTTTGTGTTTATTTCATCTAAGAAACATTGCCAAATTCAGGTCTGTTGTATCACAACCAGAGCTAGAGATGATTATTCATGCTTTTAAATCATCCCGGCTGGACTACTGCAATTCCTTTTTCACCTGCCTCAGCAAGTCGTCCCTGGGCCGTCTACAAATGGTCCAAAAGGCTGCTGCAAGGCTGTTGACCAGGTCCAGCAGAACGACTCACATCACACCAATCTTATCATCTTTACATTGGCTTCCCATCAAGATTAGGATTCATTTTAAAGTTCTTGTTTTCACATATAGAACCCTACATGGTCAGGCACCCATATGCATAGCTCTGCTCTTCAACACATTGATAATTGAAATAAAACAAAATTGAAGATTTTGATTGAACACAGCCACAATTTCACTCCTTCCAAGGCCTAACAAATACCCAACCTTGCCATCAAGTTACCGTACCTCTATATTAAGTTGCCTGTTAATATAACTGTGCCCTATAAAATTTTTTATTAATGTGATTTTTTTACCCCTTTGCAATAACACGCTATATCAGTGTCTCTTAGTCCAATTGACAGTTGGCATTTGACTCACAGCCTCACATCAGAGATAACCAAAAAAAAGAAACCTAGATTTAAAAACATGGCACAGTACCAAAGGAATCTATCATGAAGCTGAACAAATCTCGTCAGCCATCAAGACTGCATCTCCTCCCAGTATAGCAGGAATCCTGCTGGACAGGCAGTCAGCCATCCTCCTCATCATGGGGGTCACAGGATCAACACCTTGGACAGACATGATGCACATTGTGCAGAATGTTCTAAAAGCTCTACCTGCAAAGCGGGAGGCCACTGTTGACTGTAGGCTGAACTACTGATAGTCTTCAACCTTTATCACAACTCAACATTATTTGACATCAGTGAAGTCTTCGGTTTATTGTACTGAAGCTTTGTGATCCAGAAGCCTCCGGGCAGATAGACACATTGCAGACAGATGAGCCTGTATCATCTTGAAAATTTGAAATTTGAAACTATTTGAAATCAAGTCAGTAAAACAAATTTATGTCATTATTTATGTCAAAGTAGAGAGGAAGACTCTCTCGCAGCGCCCCCGGTAAGCTCTGGTTTTAATGCACAGTTTGTTCGGTGTTTTACGACCAGAAGTGATATGTAAATGAAGCTCTCAGTGTTTTGAATTTGATAAAATAGTGACCATAGTTCTCAATACTGGCAAAATGGCCTTTATTGGAAAAAAGCTCACATCTTGGTACCTAGAGCATTTTAGGTAATTCTAGCTTGTGGAGAACATCTATGCAGATGAGATTTGTGATCCTGTGGCTCTCACTGACCATCATTCATTGGCTACATACACAGTGGGAGAGAGGGTGCTGGTGACTCCAAAAGTGTGCCTGTTCCAAATGAGAAGCAGTGACATGTTTGTCAAATCTGGTTTTGTTTCTTTGCATGACTCTTTCTGCCTTTTGTGTTGCCATTTGTGTGACTTAAGTGAGACTTAAGAATTTGAACATACTGAGAATGGGACTTGTGTTGGTTCTCTGTAACAGATAGTCCAAAAGCTAGGTCAGTTGGTTTACATCCAAACATTAGTTTGTAGGGTGAAAGTCCAGTGACATCATTCTATGCGCAGTTGTATGCATGTAAGTGGTTTCACAAAGTCCTTCCAGTGGGTTTTGTCCTGATCCGTCAGGGTTCTGAGCATGTCCAACAGTGTACAATTGAAATGCTCAAATAGGTTCCTCTCGGATGATATGGGGTGATTTTTATTTTGTGAATTCCAGTCATTTTGTGTAGTTCATTTAGTTCATTTCAGTTTATGTAAGCTGAGGAATGATGGAGGATCCAAACTGTCATCCACAAAACTGTCAGGCAATGCATCAGTAGAAGTGGAAAGTGACTGAACAAGGGCAAGATTATGGTCATGGCCATCTATATTGTTTGGATTATAGATGAGCAGTCACAGATGATCAACAGAAACCAAAGCAGGATCAGACAGATGATGTTTGGCAAAACATTTGCTTCCAAGATTTGACATCATCATGAGATCTGCAGGAAAGCCCATCTGCATCAGCACCTTGCTTTCCAGCATGATAGAAGAGTTTTGAAGAAAAGGTGGACAGTGCAACAAGCCACCTATAACTGGTTGGATTCATTTTGGTCAATGTCAGAAGGTAAGAGGTTTGCTGCTTGTTATCACTGTCAAATGGCTACCATATGGATAGTCAGATGTAAGATCATGGAGGGCTGTGACAATAGCTGAGTAACCCTTCATAAACCTTTTATAGTACCCAGCAAATCCAAGAAATTACCTCAGTTATTTTAAGGTTTGGATACTAGCCAGGTTGTGAGAGTAGAAATCTTATCTGGATCTGTTTCAAGACCATTGCGGGAAACCACATGTCCACATTTAACAAACAGATGTTTAGAAGAATATACACTTTTTCAGAGACAATGTTAGGCTGAACTCCTTCAGTCGATTAAGCATTTTCATTGGTCTTACTTCATGTTCTTCTAAGGTGGATGCAAAAACAATCAAGTCGTCAAAGAAGACAAGGACATCCTCTAAATTAATTTCTCAAATGCATTTCTCCATAAGTCTCTGGAAAGTGCTTGTTGCATTTATAACTCCTTGGGGCATGCAATCCTAAGGGACACAGAAAGGCGGTTTTGGATTTATCTATTTGCTGCTGTTCTTCTTACGACCATAATGGGTAATGAGAAGGGAGACTCAGATTCATGGATTACTGGAGTTTCAAGGTGTTTGTCTTGAAGGTGTTTGCGGACAGCATTGATGCCTTGGGGATGGATGGGTCTCGGTCTGTGCTTGAATGGGGTTTCATCTGAAAGTTTGATCTGGTGGGTCACTTTATCAGTTCTGCATCAAGATCATGTTTTCATCAAAAAACCAAACATCTGGAATACTGCTAAGATTTTTTTGTAATGCAATCTTTCTATTTGGGTGAGGGTGGTGTAGGAGAACCAGTTGGTCTTTGGGTCTCATGCAATCTCCACAAGAGCCCAGAGAAAGTCTGGGTTCAATCAACAATAACCTCTAACCTCCAAGACATGGATGTATATTCAACTTCGTCTGGAAATGCCTTCAGGTAAACTGAGTATCCTCCCGTCACATTAAAGTGTCAGTTTTGACGCTTCACAGGACCATCTCCTCACTTCCAAACTCTTCACAAACTGTGGGGGACAATCCCAAGTGAAGTTTCCAACACTAAGGAACTGCTACACACCTATCAACTCAAGGTCAGAGTACACTGAAAGGATAATTTTTTGGACAAATGCAGAGAGATTGTTATCATACTGAAACCTCATCAATTAGTTTTATGAGTTGGGAACACTCTAACTATGTTTTATGTTTTCTACCCACCTTGTAATGTCATACATGCACCCACACTCACATTCCAAAGCACATCCCCCTGTTGCTCTCACCCTGGTGTGATTTCAGATAAGGATAGGCCAGACCTGTGCCATAAATCCAGCCGAGTCTCATCTTTCTGTGTTACTTAAATACAGAAGTTAAATTCAATGCTTCATAAGTTTATAACCATCTTGTAATCTACACAGTATTAACCACAAAGTAATGCCGGCCAAATCAGTCCAACTCTGAACTTTCTAGGACAATTTATAGGTGAGATACAGATATCTAGGTTTAATTAATAAATAGGAATGGAACCACAGCGCCACCCAGCGAACAACTTTTTTCCACCGAAAAATCTGATGTATAATGTTCTCCCAATGATGTTTTAAATTGATATTAAACTCTGTATATAACTCAGTAGGAATTTGATAGATTTGCATGAGTTACTTTGGTAAGTAACTCATTAATATTGGTATCCATATTAAGTTAATATGAGAAGTAAGTTTATTAAGTCATTATAGTATGTGTAATTAAGCTGCACTATTGTTAACTTCTGTGATAAATGTGTGCCTCTGAACATTTGAGAAATATATCATACATATGCAATTCATGCTTAAATATGGATGATTAATGGTGAAATGTTTAGTTGCAACCTTTTAGCCCAGAGAAGATCACCTGTTTATCTGAGACAAAGGATTTTTCCGTCTCATGCAGGAAAACATATACACACACGTCCACTTTTGGGGTATCAGTCGGAACAAAAACAGCATACTGGCTACACTCTACGCTTAGTCTTTTTAACCTCTTAGTTTGCTTAGTCCTCTTAGTCTTCATCTCTTCACTCTTATTTTTCGCGCTCTTCTCCCCTTTTTGTTTCCTTCTTATTTTTGATTTTTAATTTTTCTCATTTTACTTTTCATTTACTTCGCCATACTCTTCTTTTTGCAATACATGATTGCCTAAGTTAACTTTCTTTTCCCTAAGTTACTTACAGTATTATAATTTCAGTAAAAGAACTTTATGTTAAAACCCTTTAATGCTTAGTACCTTGAAATATAGTTTTGTCTGGCCGGTGAGATTATTTCTTTGAGTTATTTAGTAAGCAAGTAAGCCAATTAGAGACTTCAATTTAAAACGACCCACTCTCTATGGATCAAGATCAGCTTCATCCCTCCTTGTGACGGTCAATCCTGCAATGATTCCTGAATTTTTTGAAGAAATCGTCACCAAATAAAACTTTGACTCAAAATTCCCCACAACGCTCAGGAAGTACCATCGGGGAATCCCCAGAAAACCCGCTGCTGTACAGCTGATCATCCGATCGGGAATCCCCCGCTACAGATGACCCCTGAGTCATCTCAGGGCAATCAGGGAACCCGCTGAGTTATCTCAGGACAACACTGCACACAGCTCCCACAGCGCTCACGAGCGGAAACCTCCGCTGGGAGACGACGCCAGAGTTGGAAGGGCTGGTTTCTCATCGCCCTGACGCAGCAGACAGCCCGCTGAGTCACACGTTCACCTCCGGACAACGCACAGTAAGCTGAACAATGCTACACCTGGTCTCCATCCACTTCATGATTAAGAGTTGGTGTCGATTAACTTGAACTCTAGTCAATTTCTTGGAGAAGTGATCAGTTAAATTATCAACTTTAACAAATACTCCACTATTACGTTATCATTGACATTTCACCATCAATCATTTATAACTCCGAATACGTCACTTAAAACATTCATTCTGGTTGATTATTCATGTCTTGTTTACACTAACATCTCATTTATTCATTGTTCAATATTTAGCTCAATAAATATATTTTATCAGTACATGGTTGTCTGTGACTTCAATTTAAAGCAGAGAATTAGATCACTGCATCGTAACACATTACTTCAGATTTGAGATTGATAAAGTTGTCTCTGTGTTTCTTCCCGGCACAGTTAAAATTAGACTAATAATGGGAAGTGGTGCCCCTAATTAAACGAGGATTTCATATTTATAAAGGTGATGTTCCTACAGTGGTGAGTTGTCGAAGCTGAAGCTCATCAGTGGCTTTGAGGATTCACGGTCTGATGAAAAGGCTTGGACTGGATCAGAAACGCTGGGCTCTTGAAATGATAGTCTGAACTGCAGTCATCTCTGCAATAGCAGATTTAACAGAAATGAGGATCAGACTCATTGGTTATGATGAAGGGCAACTGGCATGGCTGAAGTCTGGGAAGGTCAATGAGACATGATTTGACTATCAAGCTGTGGAAGTGGAAAAGTGACATCAAGCTCAATATAGCCCATGTATGGCAAAGCTTGACCATTACTCCCCTCAAATTCAAGAATATCAATTAATGTTTTGATTCTTGATCAGATAAATAACTGTAGTAGAAAGTCACCTGCGAACCTGTGTCCAATAGGCAATTGAATTGTGTTCCTTTTATGTTTTGGTGCCAATGTCCAAAGTCCTTTTGGTAACCTGCACAGATGGGAAGTGGACTGGGGTTGAGACCATTCTCTGGGACATTGATTTACTGCCGCCCCTGGCTGCCCCTCTGCAGAGGGACTGCATCCAATTTGATGGATTGACTGAAGTGTTCTTCATTTCCCACATCTGTTGTTTTTGTTTTTTTTGTTGTTTTTTTTGTAGTTGCTTTCATTTTTCCATCACCAGATTTGAAATGGCAGCATTACTACATGATGTGGCAATGTGACCACCTTCTCCACACTTAAAAACAAAACAGTACCAGGGTATGTGTTTGTTTGAGTGTTGAGGCACGGCAGTGCTTGCAGCTCTGGGCTTTGATGCATTAACTTGATGTGGTTCATTCCTTGGTTTGAGATGTTAGTTGGCTCTGTAGCTTGTTTATTTGCTTCTTGAGATTTTGGATTTGATTTTGCACCGTAGGCACAGGTGCTTTGTGAATTCAAATTAACTCACTGCTTGGATGAGTTGATGTGTTTCTTCATGTGCTTCTCCTTTGCCAGTTGTCTTTCTTCCAACAAGAGTAAGAGCTCTGAAAGGGATGGAGGATTGTCTTTCTTCTGTTCACATTGTAAATTTGTTATTATTGTGTCATCCCAGCATCAATGGCAGAATTGTTTAATGAGGTGTTTTTCCATTTTATCTGTTAGGATACATCCTTTTTTGACAACAGAATACAAGGTAAGCTGCAGCCACTGGAGGTCGGCTGAAGGTCTTTCACCTTGGATCTTGGAGTGTATTCAAAAAATGAGCAAATGCTCCTGTCCATCTTGGACAGTGGCAAAGGCTGAGTCAAGACCCTGTAAGTAGACAGTTGGTAAGGCTTCAGGACGCAGACCCTTGACCACATATGCTGCAGGGTACAACAAGCTCTCAATTATTCTGGTGACATGTAATGCAGACAGACTGGGATCTGCAAGAAGTAATTCAGTGTGAGAGTGCCATGTTTCATCTGCTTCATTACTGGGTTAAGGACATTTCCCAGAGAAAGCATATAGTCAGAGTGGAGACAGTGAGTGAGAACTTAGGTCTTCCTTTCTTACAATATGTTCAACCACAAGTCTTTGTATTTCAGGTGGGTTTAATTAATGTCCCCTGACCATCTGCGTCACACATTATGTAGCCGCGAGGCCACGCCCCCTACAGTCATTGCCCTGTAGTCCTCTGTCGCATGTTTTAGATATGGATGAAGGGAGCTGTCAGAATTTTTTGCCTTTTATTGGCCTGGCTATTTTCCGTGGTCATTGTCAAATGTGGTGTGTGCTTGCTAGCCTGCTAACATCGCCTACTGTTATGGCGTCACTGGAGTAACCAAACTTGACAGCAGTGTAACTCGTTGAATTTACAGCTGTCTGGCAAATATCATTTTGTGTCAGAAGGCAGGATGTCTGTGAACTTGATTGGACAGAAAATTAAACAGGTTTACCAAGTGACTTTGTGTTATCAAATTTATGTACATATTCTTTGAACCTTTAGCGAGCCACTCAGAAATGGGTAGCGAGCTACTGGTAGCAAGCGAGCGATTTGTTGAAGACCCCACTGTAGATACTTTCTGCTGCTGTTTGGTTGATACCATACTTAGACTACTTTAGTGCTTGTTCATAATTGTTTTGCATTTTGATTGAAATGTCTATTTAACATACATACGAGTTAGTAGATTTTTCTTTATTTACTGTAAAAAAAATCATACACATGCAGCATCAAAACAATTATCACAGTAAGTAAATAAAAAAAAACTAAATTGATTGCATAAGTTTATGCTTTATGTAGCGTACATCCTAATATGTTGAGAGAATAATGAAGCATATATTTATTAACTACCACTTGATACACACACATCTGGTTGGAGTGTCCTACATTATAGTGGCCTGAGAGGTGTGCAACACCCAGTAATAAAAAACTTGAAATACTCAATACATTTAGAAGTCTGGACTCGATTATACTAAGACAACTCAAATATTTGAACTTCCCAGCATGTATGAAGTTGTCACTCCACTTTGGATTATAAAGCTTGCTGACACTACAAGCAGCTCTGTGTGAGAGGCACAAACTGAAGCTACAGTTAGCCAGTGTTCTGATATTTATACTTGGCCCGGCAGCTGATATATGAAACAGACCTCAGAGTCTTGTCTAATACGTCACGATTAGGGAGGCGCAGGGAATTCAGCTGAACTGAATTTTCAAATCCAAGCAGACAGAAATAAGTAAGTATTTTTTTGTGTATTGTTGGAAAAACCACCTGTATTAACATCATATGCCTATGTGACAATGTGTACAGCGTAAAAAATGATTTAGTGTTTAGTTACTCTTTAAGAAATAGATGTATAATTTTGGAGGAGTCAGTGGAGGAAAGATGTGTGGTTTTTTATTCGGGAGTAACAGTTCAGCTATTAAACAAGTTTGCAGATCAGATTATCAGTACTTTGAAGGATACAAATGGTAGATGGATAATTAATTTTGTAGACAGTGACCACTCTAAAATTATTACTATAAATTTTTATGTTACCAATAATAAGCAAAAGAATAATAGTATTTTCAACAGTTGAGAACAAAATTAACCATTTGACATTGACATCTCCTTCTGCAAAAGTTATGTAGGGAAGAGATTTTAATACTGTGATGGATGAATCATTAGACACATACCTAACCCTAACCCTCCCAGAAGTAAAGAAACATGTGAATTAGACATGTATGTGGAAGGCTTGACCTGATTGATGTCTGGACAAAAAATATACTCTTGAGTAGTAACGATAAATCTAAACGGTTCTGTATAGATTTTTTCTGATCATTATATATGGAAGACAAAGTGGAATCAGTCTTGATAGAAACCCCATTATTCACAGATCATAAAGCCATTAAAATTATACAGGGATTGGCAGTAATTGTAAAAGAGATTATTTGGAAATTAAATAAAACATTATTAGACAATGAGGAATATAAAAGTTAAAAGTTAAAAAATTTCAAAATAAAAAAAATAGCTAAAAAGGAGACACAGCCCGTTCTCTTCAATCTATGCTTTCAAATTGCGTGCAGTGTATATGCCAAAGTCTAATTTTGCATGCAGGTGATACACCAATCCTTCCAAAGGAAGTGATGTAAATCTAATGTGACTTTCTTTTATTTTATAAGATGAGTTTTGGATTATTATGAGGAGGCGGGTTGGGTGGATGGCTAGATAAATTGTTGGCAAAAAGTTGCAAAAGCAGCAGGAGAGCACTGTTCAAGACCACCAACCAGACACCCTCAACGTCATGTCAGACATCTTAACTGGAGATTTTTAGTGTCACATTGGAACATTTTTACTGCATTTTACAATTTTAATCCAAACGATGATCTTTCCCTAAACCTAACCAGTGGTGATAAATGACATATGAAAAGGTTAAAAATGCAGCGTTAAATTGGCGTATGCACTGCTCGCAATTTGATATATTTCTAAAAACATGTGGTGAACAGGTGATATCAAAAGTATGTAGTAGTATGAAAGTAGTAAGTCTGTTTGTGACCAGAAGATTAATTTGATAGAAGTTAAGAATTGTATCATGTCTCTTTAAGACAATAAGTTTCCCAGGAATGATGGTTTAATTAATGAATTTTACTAGATTTACATTTTTTTTTATTTTACAAACAATTAGCCCCATTCTTGGTTGCCTCGTTTGAAGAAGCCATAACAAATGAATAATTGCTCCTAACACTTTGTCAAGGTCTTATCCCCAAACCGAAGAAAGATAATTTATAGATTAGACTGGATATTGAATATTCTTGTGATTTCTGTGGATCAGAAAAATCATTTTCCATCTGTTTTTTTCATTGCATTTACACAAAATTATTCTGGATAGACATTGAACATTATATAAGAAGGAAGACTGAGCAAAGCATCCATCTACAGGAAAAATACATCCTTCTTTGTTTTGAAGACAATGTGATGGAAGATTTTACTTTTTTTGTACAATTGGGTTTGATAATAGAAAAACTTAATCTGACTCCAAACCCAAACAGAACATTTCTGTCATGAGCTGTCATTGCACCACAGATATGCCTACTTCATGTCAAAAACAAGAAAGCAATCAAAATGTCCATATAACTTTGCTTATTTGTATCTATTGGCTATATCCCTGGTATAATCAGTTTTGTACATGTTGTTTGTACATTCTGATCAATAATAGAAAAGAAAACACAAAAGCAGTTCAACTACCATAAAAAAACACATAGGCTACCTAGATAAACTGGACTCTGTAGGAGTTAACAATCTCCAGAAGATGGCAGTAATGCAACACCAAAGATGCCATGCTGCCGTCACACTTCAAAGATGAAGAGGAGTCGCTGTCCAGGAAAAACAGTAGAAAAATGTAAAAAGATACTGAATATTATTAGATGTTTGAAGGGCACAGAGTGGGGAGCAAATAGATCTGCTTTGAAAACTAACTATATTGGTTTAATCACATCAGTTTTTGATTATGGCTGCACTATCTATGAATCATCATCAAAGACCTTATTAAAAACGTTGAACACAATCCAGTATCAAGTTTTGAGACTGTGCATAGGGCCATAAAGACTACCAGCTTTACAGGTGGAAATGGATGAAATGCCTTTGGAAAAAAGAAGAACATAGCTAGCATTAACATATTTGGGCAAACTTAAGTGGACATAATGAGACACATCTGAGGTTATTAAAACCATGTTGGACAATAGAGCACAAGGTCAATAACATAGGAATAGCTGATAAAATGTTAAGCCCCACTGTGCCATTGTCTGTTGTCCCCCCATGGATTCTAGAACAAGTAATTGTCAATTTGAACCTGTTAGAGGAGAAAAAAGGAAAAAATGTAGGCAAAAATGAAGTCATTAGATACATCGAAGGAAATTATTCTGTATATGTTAAAGTGTATACAGATGCATTCCAGACCCAAATGCAATGTCAAATAAGAGGATTAATGATAACTTAGCAGTATATACAGGGGAACTGTTACATATTCTACTAGCTCTAAGTTGGATAGAAGAAGTCAAACCAATAAAGGTTTTAATAGGTTCTGATTCCAGTAGTACATTAACAAGTATCAAAAACATGCAGTCAGATATGAGACATGACATTGTTCTTGATATAGCTCAAATGATATTCAGAATTAAGAGGGCAGGAATAGAAGTTAAATTCATGTGGATTCCCACACATAGGGTGAGGTTAAAAGTACAATCAAATCAGAAATTAAAAAAGAAATGGCATGAAGAATAGAGAAAATAACTATCACATTTAAAGAAAAGTGGAGAAATGAGAGAAAGCAATAGAAAAAGAAAGGAGGAGGACATGGATGAGGTTTGGTCACACTGGTCTGAACAGTACACTGAACATCATGAACATACTACTGGTAGTTGAGTATTGTGGGCTGCAGGTGGAACATGTATTTTTGCACTGTCCTAGTTACCAGCAAGACAGACAGACACTTAAAGTTATACTTCGAAGGAGTCGCATGACACCTGGCTTGAGAGAAATGTTGCAGAGGAGTTCAGGGGATGTGGGGTACAGGGCCATTTTTCAAATGTCTAGAAAGCACAGGACGTTCTGATCCACACTCCAATACAGAAGGTGGCGGTAATACGCCTAAAAGCTGTTTGCCAACAGTAGAAGAAAAGGAAGAGTTGGTTTCTCCCTCCTGGCTCCCTCGGATGGTTAGGACTCAAGAAAGTGTTATGCTGCTAAGAATGTCTGCTGCTTTACCTGAAGAGATGGAATTAATTGAGAAACACGAGGAAATGTGAGTATATCGTCTGTAATATGAACTAGTTTGGATCCAGTTTGACCGATAACAGTGTCAGTTCGGGTGGTTCACCCATGAAGACTACAGCTATCATAGTTATCTAGTTTTAAGGCACCTGCACTAGTCTGTCTGTTTCAGTATTTGCTGCGTTTCTTTTTAATTGCAGTCGAAGCCATATAACACTATATCGTGACGTGAACAGGGAGTGATGTGAGACCATAGACTGTAAAAAATGATGGATGTAGCCACCGTGACGTCACCCATTGGTTTGTGGACTCCATGGATGTATTATAATACATCATAATTCATAATACACAATACTTAATACATTCATGGTGGACTCTCGTTTTGAAGCCTCGAGTTTGCCGTTTTGACCATCGCCATCTTGGATGTTTGGAGCCAGAAGTGATGAGAAGTCATTTGTAAAAGACGGTGGAACTGACTCTAACGCTAGCTGCTAGCTTGGTTAACACGGTGCATTTACAGTCTATGGTTAAAGGGACCTATTATGCTTTTCCTTATTTTCAGACATATATATATAATGTCATAATGTTCGTGTTAAAAGTGGCCAACGTGTCAAATAACAAGGCAAAGTAATCCCTGTATTGCAACATTCACCCATTCACACACTGATGGCTACCATGCAGGCTGCTCATCAGGAGGGGAATCAAATGCATTCACACACACTCATACACCGATAGCACAGCCATCAGGAGCAATTTGGGGTTCAGTATCTTGCTCAAGAGCACTTCGACATGTGGACTGGAGGAGCCAGGAATCAAACCGCCGATCTTCCGATTAGTGAACAACCCGCTCTATGTCCTGAGCCACAGCCGCCCCTGCTTACTGGAAAAACTGAACATCCGACCCCTTAAACTGAAATTAAATTTCGTCATCAGAGGGTGTATGAGTAGGTGCTGTGCGGATATCCGCGCACCTGCAATTTGTTGCGTCCGCACAGTCACAACGCGACTGTCCGTGTACACGTCCGCTTGGGAGTATAAATTAAGCTTTGGAGGGTCTCATAGACTTCCATACAATTGGGCTTCTATTTGGAGCCATTGGAGTCGCCCCCTGATGGCCATCAGAGAGAATGCAGGTTTAAGTCACTTCCACATTGGCTTCACTTTTCAGAACTGGAACTGCCCACTTGTTTGAGACCCAAGTTTCTAAACAAACTAACATGGCCAAACTCTTCATAATGAAGGAACACTGACATGTTTTTATTAGTTTTTGGACAACAATGGAGGTCTACGGCACAGAGGAATAGGTATATCAGGTTTTGGATACACACACAATACTTGTTAGTAGATCAGTTCATTGTTGGTTTGGATCCAAACATGAGATTTGTTGACAGTAAGAAAAATATAGAAAATCGCCAGACCTTTAATTTTTGAGTGAGTTCACATGATTGGGGATTATTAGTGGAGTATGGAGGCTAGTAGTGTCCTTCTGACACAGTCGTGTTCTCCACTGTGTGTGACAGCAGTTTAGGAAGGAGAGCACAGCTGCTGGAGCAGATGGAGAGCCACAGAGAGCAGCTGCAGATCCAGAGGAAGCAGCAGTTGAAGGAGTTTGAGGCTGCTCGCCACAGGAATAACACACTGCTGCAGGTGAGGAAGGACACATGGCTGCTCTACACAGGTGCTCTTACTTTGGCTGGTAAAAGCTCTCTTCAGGAATCTGTGGGCATGTTCAGACTGTGACTGACTGACACCTTTTTGACTAGCTTTGTTTTTTTTGTTTTTTGTTTTTTTTTAAATTGATTAATCGATTACTCAGCTGTTTGAAAATCAATCAACAGTTGATTTTATCAATCAATTAATTGTTTGTGATGTGAGGGCGACCGGCCTGTACTCCTTACAGATCCCCTCCGGACATGTATTAAGACATATAAAAATACTAATTATTTTTAACAATAATGTGTGTAATTTTACACAAAAAACATAGTTACCACTTTAAAATCTTTAAAATGACATCGCCTCCTTCTCCCTCATTACGAATTTCAGAATCTATGAATATGCAAATATTGTTTGTTTCAAAAGTTTTCCTGCTGAACACAAGATGTTTTCTACTTCACTGTAAAGTCCATTCTCAGTGTTTGTGCACTGGAGGCTTCAAGTTTCCACATCACACTTGTGTAAGTTGAATATTGAACCAGGATTGGCTTTTTAAGGTTCAGTTAGTTAGAAGAAACACTGCACTGTACAACACACACACACAGTCTATTTTCCTCTTTCTGTGTGTAACTACAGTAATTGTGTATTGAGTTCTGAGATCTGGTGAAAAGTGTGTGACCTACACTCAGTGACGTGCCTGAACACATCCTGTGTAGACACTGACAGAGGGCTGAAGCTGCTGTTGCTCTGAAGCCAGTGTAGACAGTGACTACATTTACGTGCACAAAATATTCTGTTTTTTGCCCTTATTCTGAAAAAGACAATGGGCCTCATTCACTAATATATGCGTAGAAATGTTCTTTGCACACAAAACAAGTGCCCTTGCAAAATTACCGTCAGATTCATGACACGTGCACACCAGCCAGTTTTGTTCTTACCACTGTGCATATGTTAGTGAATCTGAATCATTTTAAATTGACAGGCGTGTGCCCGCTATCAGTAATTAGCATACTAACACACCCCCATTTCTCTATATAAGGAAAGCTCTGTTGGAGTGGTGCAGCAGTGGAGAGAGCTGTCACTCATTGCAAAGAGGACTGCGATGGTAAAAATGTAGAAAAACTTTACTGCTAGTGAAATGCAAACAATAGTTTCAGAAGTAGCCAGAAGAAGCCAGAAAAGGCAGAAAAGGCAGATTTGGCTGTAAACATGTCACCATCAGTCAGAATAATAACCAAACCCCTCCGTCCCTGTTGTGGAGAAGGTGCACTCTGTTTTTCCGCCCACCCTGAACAGCTCTCCACTCTCCTCTCATTCCTCTCTGTCTGCCTTCCTGCTCCAGTATATGTCATTTTGCCTGCACAGGGGTAAACAGGCAAGAGGGTAAAAACCCCAATTGAGACGCATATTCCAAATGTTCTGATATACATGTCCAAAGAATGCTCCTAAAACCCGAATAATACCAGCATATCCCACACATCTTGGATTTAGATTGAGGTTAGTTGTGCATAAATATGTCTGCTCTCCGTTACTGCAGGATTTACAGAAGATAGAGGAACGTCTCAGAGGGAAACAGATGCCCCATCCAAATGTCCTCGCTCTGGAGGTAAAAACTGTTTGATCTGTGAAATTATGTGAAGTTTGTGACGGCGGTCTGCATCACAAGTGCACATCTCTGGTCGTTTAATCCATAAAATGTTCATACAGTTAGCTGTTTGTCATGTAAATAAGCAATATTCAGGGAACTATGTGTGTGTATATATATATATATACACACACACACATATATATATGTGTGTATATATATATCTACGATTGCATATGTAATAGTCTTATCATGGTAAATGGACTGTACTTGTATAGTGCCTTTCTAGTCATCCGACTACTCAAAGCGCTTTTAACACTACGAGTCAATTCACCCATTCACACACATTCATACGCTGAATGGGTACAGGGGCTACCATGCAAGGTCCCAACCTGCCCATCAGAGGAAATCTAACCATTTGGACACATTCTTACACTGATGGCACAGCCATCAGGCGCAATTTGGGGTTCAGTATCTTGCCCAAGGATACTTCGCCATGCAGACTGGAGGAGTCGGGAATCGAACCGCCAATCTTCCGATTAGTAGACGACCCGCTCTACCTCCTGAGCCACAGAGGTAGAAAAAGATATGTGCATACATTGGCATCGGCAATCAGACACAATGAGTTGGAAAATATCGGCATATCGAATATTGGCTTGTGTTGCTTCTCTCTTTCAGACAAGATATTGGGCGTCTGTGGAAGAGTCCATCCCGGGCTGGGAGCACTTCCTCCTGGGTAAAGGCCCACACCCCACTGACGACCCAGGACATCCACCCAGGAGAGGCAAGCAGAAACCCGGCACAGCTAAGGACCAGGGGCTGCCTCCTCGCCCCAAACCCAGGCCTGCTAGATAGGTGAGCGCTCATTCTGATGGTACTACTGTAGCCTAAGACATACCTTCATTGGTCACATGATGCAGATGAACACAGGGCTGGTGATTCTAAGTGGGAATCACCAAGCCAGAGCTTAAAAATGAAGCTCTGTCCATTTGATTTTTTTTTTCTTTTTGTCTCAGGCTGCATATGTCTGTGAGTGTCTGAGGTGAAAAGTCATTTTCACCTTTCAGACTGTTGGTCTTTTTATTGGCCTTGAATGGGTAAAACTATTTAATTTACATTTTTAGCTTTGAGAAAAGTCTAAAAAATAAATATCATTTCAGTAAAAGAGCTTTTGTCGTTTATCATTTTCCAAACCCTCAGAGTCATCTTTCAACTCACTGGAGGGGTCCAGTGTTCTTTAACATGCTAAGAATAAATTAAGTGACTTAAGACAATAGCGTTAAAGTGAGCAGCTAGGGCCATGCCTAAGCATGTTAAAGCAATTATCTTGGCCAGTGCCTTGAATTCCATTGCTTTCATTTATTTTATTATTTACTATATAATAGTTGACATTCATGACTTGGTATTTGTATTGAAATCAAAATGTAGGTTTTAGGAAGTGTTGTGTGCACAGTGATGAACATATTACTGTGTCCATCCTGACAGTGAGAAGGGGAACTTTGACCTGAAGCTTGAACACAACTGAACAGGTCATCAGGGGTCATCACACCACCAATGATAAAGGCATTAGTGTGCTGACCTGATGTTCTGATGGATCCTGATGTGCACATGTGAATCAGTTTAAGATCAATATAATGTAATGCAATGAAGCACAAGAGTTATAAAGTTATACTATTGGTAAATAATCTAACTTTATATTACATGCATGCAAGTGAGAGCTTGTTTTTCTGACGAGGCCTGCAGACCTTCAGTGCTACTAGAAAGTTTTTACAGAATTCTAACAGAGCTGTTAAACCAAAATGTAGTAGTGCTGTATGCAGTGCTGTCTAAAAACCACTAGAGGGAGTGATTGTCATAGATAAAAGAGAAAAGGCTTTCCATGAGAAAAGCTGGTTTAGAAATAGTCTAAATACAATCTGTTTATTTAGTTACAATATATTATTTTTATTTATACATTACAGGCTGGTTTTGTCTCTCATTCTGTATGTCAGTGTCACATATAATTCGGCTGAAATAAAAGACTGAAATAATCATATAATTATAAAATCTAACAATTTGTCAAGTTACCAATAAAATCCTCAAACAAGGACTGCTGTATTAATACTAAATATGTGGGGCCTGTTATTCAGGAGTGTATCCAGCTGTCAGGACTGTGTGTGGAATTGTACATTTGAAATACTCAGCAGTTGTATCCATGGCACAGAGTTTCAAAAACTGTCAAGAAGTGAAGGTTGTCACTGGGGCTGGGTGATATGGTTCAATCTAGTCACTGCCATGATATTAATAGGGACATTTCTGATACTGATAAATTTCACAGTATGATAAATGTATGCAAAGAACACGATAAAAACAAAATCTGATTCTGCTTATATGGCATTACTTATATGATACTAGTTATATGATATTAGTCATCAGTTCTGAGTTCTTGGTCACAAGTCTGTTCTGTTCAAGTCTGATCAAAAAAATTTTTGCCATTTTTTTTTATACAATTGAGGCAAAGTTCTTGTACTGATGCTTGTGTATAGACATTACACACTGATGTATTTGAGAAATAAAATCTTCTGGCAATAGACCTTGCCATTATCTGTTTATAGTGCTTCAGTATCAGACGCTGCACTGCAGGATCTGTGGCCCTTCAGCTGTTTAAGCTGCACTCTGAAGTGTTTTTGGAGATTTGTCAGCTGCTGTTTACAAAGTGAGCCCATGCAGTATGACTGCTTCCATTCATGGGGTTACATGGGTCACAACAACACATTCCACATCATGTCTGACTGATATCATTGACCTGGTGTGTGGAAGTACAGAGCAGAGACAGAGGAGTAATGAGAGGAACCTTCCACTGATTTGTCACCAGCTGCAAAAAACATGGCACCTGCTTCTTCACTGCCAGGGTGGATGAAGACCCACCCCTACCCCCATCACATTTTACCTCCTCTCTCTACACCACCAGAGACGGCACCCCCTCCCACACTTTAACCCCTAATTGTCTGTGATCAGACCTGTGCTGGGCTGACGCGGAGTGGCGGCTTGACAAACGCAATCATCCGGACAGCCGGGGTTGAAGTGGCCGGTGGTTGGCAGCTGCCCCAGCTCCTCAGCTGGGGCCCCAGTGCAGCAGGCCCTCAGGGGGTCAACTAGCCACCGGCCACCACTGACTGACTGGACCAGTCTGAACTGATAGGGGTTGGGTGGTGGGGTGCTGGTTTGGTGAAGGAGCAGGACGGGGGGCAAGTGCAGTGAGGTCAAGGGCAGGATTTAAGGAAGGAAGGGTTGGGGGGAGGTATTAGGGTTGTGCATCCAATCATGGGTGACAGGATTGGGTGGTGGGAGGGGGAAAGGGGGGAAGATGAAGATGCGATGCAGCGAATTATCTAAAAGGGTTTTGAAGAGTACGATCTGGAGCCCTTCCAAATGACTAGCCCTGCATTATGTATTCTAATGGCAGAGGCCCCAGGCTGCAGGAGCCTGAGTCGCCACTGTTGTCACTGACCAGACCTCGCCTGACCCTGCCAGCCACCCACAACAACAATGACCCCTCAGACAGCCTTCTGTCTCTGGTGGTGTGGCATGAATCTGGAGCCACAAGATTATGCAATGCAGTTCGGCTATTGAGAGCCCACTGAGAGCCCTGACAGATAATTGGCTGAGCCCAAAGCCGTGCAAATGGTTAAGTGTCGACTCCAGTTGATTGGATAATGGGTAATTGCACGCTGCATTTCATTCAGTGATATGCTGCGGGTGTAGCAGGGGCAAGTGAAGGGGAGGGAAAGAATGGAGGAAGGAAAATATTTTGGCGTGCTGCGTTTTTGCAGCCTGTTATTTCACACTTTGAGTCTGTTGCATTTGTTTGGATCTCGAGCCTGGAGAGATCACAGATTTGTATCAACTGCTGACACAATTTAAATTGCAAATGACATTTTATTGTTGAATAGTAAAATTTTTCATTTTCTTTCTCAGTTGAAGCATTTCAGATTTCACATATCTGAGCGTCGTGCCTGGTGGCGCTGTTTGAGGCTTTCCTCTGACCCTGAGCGAGCTTGTAAATCCCAAGTCTCTCCTTTGATCATGGCATGTCACCTCCACTTAAGAGCCTGGGCTGCCAGTTCTTTGTCTTTCCCTTCACAGAGGCCTTGACTGTTGTCATGTTGTCTCACATTAAATAGAAGGCTTCATGTCGTACACTAAGAGGAGGCAACATTGGCCTTAAGGTAGCCTGGCACAGCTCCCCGTCGACTGCACAGGCTCAAGTGTAACATTTCCTCTTTAATAGCCCCTTGCCTCTGTCCCACTGTAATCACATACCTCTCTGCTCTCCTATAGCTCCCTCCAAAGAAAAAGCTTTTTTCTTTTTCAGATTCCGTGCACTTAAACTTAGAACCAGCTTTCTGGAGCTAATGTGAAAATTCTTTCCCGGCTAGACTTGAATATACTGGAGCTGCATTATTGCTCTTAGAGGAAGCCTGGTGGGGGGATTGTGCTCGCTGAATTCCACTTCAGTCACTGTATCGATCATGCTTCCACGGATGTCTTTCTGCTGTCGCCTGGTAAAGTCAGAATGTGCAGTGCGATTCATATCGACTGACGGATTAAGTGGGCAGCTGAAAGGACACGCATGAATTTTGTGTTTGTGTACTTGTGCCTTTTGTTGATATTGATTTTTCCTTGGCACGGATCCACACATGGCACCAGCATGTTATTTGATTATTAATGAAGTCTTTTATTGCGCTCTAATCAGTTTACTATCACAGACACCACTCAAAAACACTTTAATTGGTATCTTATTTAAGAAAAAGCACACAGTTAATCACTGTCTGTCTGGGCTTTTCTGCTGCAGTGCACTGTAAGAATGAAAGTCAAACTCAGTGAAGATGAGAGTGGAACATCTTTATACTCATACACCACAGTCACTTACTTTCATATTCAATTATAGAAGCTATTTTGGGCACACATGTATATTCTTACCTCTCATGTTAGAGTTAGAAATGGTTAAGTGAAGAACATGTTGCCCAATCAGTAGATAAGTTGTTACATTGTATTTCTGAACACATGAACATGAGAGGCTCTCCATGCTCATTATTGCAGTGCCAAGACATGTATTATCAGTTTCAGCAGTGTCTGTGGATAAAAGGTGTTCAAAATGTGTTTGAATTTAAATGTTTAATTTAAAAAGTATTCTGTCTGGGGGGGAAATCCAAATCTATGTTTGACTTGTAACATTAATAATGAGATTTTTAGTAATACTGTGTTAACAACACCAGCCCAGTATTCCTGGGAATTCCATTCATACTGGACAATTCTGGGAGTCACAGTTTACACCCAATGCCAACGTTGGGTGCCATTGCAGTCATATGACTTTATAGAGAAGTGTAATTAGTTTGTTTTTAACCACTTATTTGCCTTAACCACAATCTCTCCCTAACTTTAACCATACCATAGTTGCCACACACAGACATTATCGAAAAACATTTTTAAATCTTTCCATTAAACATTAAAAAACATTGTGTTTTTCAGAATTGTTTAATATCAGTATTGTGTGTGGTGATAGGATTGATAGCTATATCTGTCAAGATAGCTTGACAGATACAACAATGATGTGGACTTTTACTTGCTGTGGGACTGTTGTTTACAGTTTTTTTTTTTTTAAATCATTTTGAAACTGTAATTTTTAAAGCCGAGGTGACTTTTCAATTAATCAATTAGTAGATTGACAGGAAATTAATCTATAACTTGTATAAAACAAACATTCTCAGATATGAATCATATAATTGTAAACTGAATACTTTGGAATGCATGGGCCATCTAACAACTGACCAAACTAAAGACATCAGTTTGTTGTCTGCCATTTGACCTAATTTATGATGTTTGTAGTTGAAATGATTAAAAAGCAATACACAAACTGATCATTGTTAATTGTAGAGGTGAAACCCAATTAGTCGATACACAGAAAAGTTATCTGCAGCTATTTTGATCATTTCAGTTGTTTTTCAAGCAAAAATAATGAGCCCTAATTCAGCCTTTCAAATGAGAAGATCTGCTTTTTGTTGACTTGCATCATTGTAAACTAAAATCTTTGGGTTTTGGACTTTTGGTTGAACAAAACATTTAAAGATGTCTCTATGGACTCTTGGAGGTTTTCATAAACACTTTTGTTTGACTTTTCATAGACTAAATCACAAGTTGACAAAAAAATAATCAGCAGATTAATTGATAATAATCGTTAGTTGCACCCCAAGCTGATTGTAGTTGTGGTCTTGTGACATCTTGATACATGTTAGCATGACTAGTGCTATTGATAGCTAAACTCAACACCCACACTTTACCATATATGAACAGCTGTCCTTTTATCTTAAAAATAATATAATAAAACATACATACTTATGTGTTCAGTTGTGTCTTATTTTGTATATTTAAGGTAAAATGATGAATTGAGCTGACATTAGTGTGACACAGATCTACAGTGGGCTGTCTCACTAAGTGACTTCAGCTTAGTCAGGCTGTTGTCGACTTAACTTGGCTAAACTAAAGCTAACATCAGTGAAGGTGGCGTTTGTAACAAACCGCCAATAGCATACGAAAATCACTGATTCAGAGTAGTAAATTTATTAAGAGATGAGACTAAACTGTTGATCTCTGTGGAAGATTTGAGATTTTGAGTTTTTTTTAAAGATGCTTAATCTATCTACAACCGCTCCGACCTACATTTATTAAACCTTAGAACCACAAGCCTGCAAGTTTAATGAGTTGTACGACTTCAGTCATATTTTCACTCCTACTTCAGTATTAAATATTATTTAAGCTGCAGTTTCAAGGAAAATCATGGCTTTACTGATGTTGTTTTTTTTGTTTTTTTTTTACAGTGAATGCTCATGCTGGAGTGATGCCAGCTTGTTGTGTAGCAGCATGTCGAGTTTCATTCAGACCGAGGGGTCTTTTAATTGTGTGAGCCAGCAGAGTGGTTCATCATTAACACAGTGGCCTAAAGTGAAGGAGGAGAGGACATTTCCCAGCAGGCCAGGTCAGGTCAAAAGGATTAACCGTGGCACCGGACATCCCCAAATCAACTGATCCTCTCCAACAATGACACACTGCTTTAATGCCACTAGAAAAGAGCTGAGTGCAGCCAGAGCGTGATGGAGAAAATGGCTCATTGGTTTGCAGCAACAGAAGACCAAATTAATTTGCTTGTAATTAGCTGGACAAAGATTTACATATTTGAATAGACTGTTATGTTTGCTTTGATTTGTCTGAAATGACCTGGTCATCGTTTTATGTGTTTTTGTTTGTTTGCCCAAATCTTATTCATGTAAGAATAGAATTTATATTCTGATGTGCGCAGCTGCCTATTATTATACAGAGAATACATTATACATCACCTTTGACCTGTAATGACCTGCACTGTCAATTTTTAAAGTATTTTTGAAAGATTCCTCTTTTGCCTCATACTTAAAGCTATAAGTAGTGCATGTTTGGCATTTGTGCTTTAATAAATGACTGAAACAATCAGTTGTCAAAATTGTTGACAAATAATTTTATTTCAGTTTAGGTCATGTAGTATTGGTGTGATATGGTCAAAGTCCTGTTTTAGAGGATCTTACACTGTAACAATTGTGGCAGGAAAGCAGTGACTACTTGCAAGTTTTGGGATGTTTTTTGGTCATGAAATGGGTCAAGCATGATTAGAAATGCTGGTATCATGCCTTCATTGTCAGCCTTCTTCTGAGTTTGTTTAGAAACACCAAAACGTGGTGGGGTCAGGCCTGCATCACCCTCCTCCTCCTCTACCCAAGAGAGACGGAGATTTCCCCCTCAGCTCTTCACCCTCCAGCTACACGCAGATAGGAGGGATGGACGGACAGACGGATGGAGGTCAGAGTGGAGTCTTGACAACAGATCAGTGATGAGAGCTCCCTCCCTGCTCAGTTCCCAGCAGCCCACCACTTCCCCTCCCAGCCACAAAGCACCTTTTCCCGGCCCGCCGTGCCCTTGACATGCCAAGGCAGGCACATCCCAGGGACAAGCTGCTCGCCGCTGTCTTTAAGACATTCTGATGAGGTTTTGGTTGAGAAAGGCTCGGGGTTGACTTTGTAAAAGAATCTAAATGAGGTGCGAGTGAATGGCGCGGCTGTTCCATTTTAATCTGTGTGTATGGCTGCTTCTGGAGTGGCTCATTTTCATGCATCACACCCTGGATTCCTCAGTGCTCACCCCCCAAAACATTCACTGGGTATGTTTTTAAGCTAAAGCAGGGTCAATGACACTATTTTCTTCATCAAATATGCAGCAGACCTGCTCTTGATAAGAAATGTAACATGGTTCCATTTATGTGTCTTTAAACATAAAATCTCATCATTTCTAAATTCCATTGTGACTTGTTCCATCCTCCAATCCTTTCAACTGTTTCTCATTTAAAGCAGGAATGGAGCCAAGGAGTGAAGTGAAGCCACTGCTCATTAACCCCTCAGTACTTTACAATGAATCCTGGAGGCTCATTGTACCAAAGGGCCAGTGCTTCCCTAACGAGGGCCAGGGGGGTTCTAACATCAGGGCCAGTCCAAGACTTTTAGGGCCATAGAAAGATTCAGTTTGGTTTTAACTTTGCTGTGTGCTACCAAAAAAAAAAAAAAAAAAAAGAAAGAAAACATGAATACAAAAAACTTTTCTTTTCCTTTCTTTCCATTTGCCCTTCTTAAAAAGGTAAATTTTAAAATGGATCGATATTAAGTATGAAGATTTTTACTGAACATTAACATGCTAAAACAGCAATTTAAAAACATCCAGCAGATATTTTTGAATTTTTAAGTTGCAAGGACATTCTAAAAATCCTGTGCCCTACAATGCCCCAAACATTCCACCATGAACATAAAACTGTTTGACACAATGTTGTTTTGACTCTACACACACACACACACACACACACACACACATATACATACATACATACATACATACATATATGTGTATGCATGTATGTATATGTATATACACACATACACATATGTATATATGTGTGTGTATGTATATCTATATATGTGTGTGTGTATATGTGTATGTATGTGTATATATATATATATATATATATATATATATAATGTATTCATATGTACAAGTGTTACTACATCCACAAAACATCTGAAAATCTACTTTTTTTTAATGTTCTAAGATACGCAGAATACTATTACTTATAATGGCAAAGACATCTCAAAAGCTCCAAACACTCAACCTGTCAAGACACTGAAATTATTTAAAATATTTCAACTGCAAATTAACAGCAGTGAGCACATTTTCTTCTAAAAATCAGTCATTTATGTAGTTTGTATTATGAGACTGCAGGGTGCACAGACAGAAAATACACCTTTTTTTGCACTTCAGCAGCTTGATGTCTGCGTGCTGATTCCAGATTCAGAAGCTCACAGGACAGGTTTTCACCCTCTTTCTCCTTTTTTTTTTTTTTTTTTTTTTTGCCTTCATATATTACTCCTTAAGAAATTGTCTTAAAACTGTAAACGTTGATTGCATTTCAGTTATAAAGTGATTTTTAAGTTATTTTATAATAAAGTTGTGCTGACCAGCTTGTGTTAAGTGATTTTCTTTAGATATCTGCAGCCTGTCAATTCAAATGAATTACTCGTTTAAAGACTCATATTCTCAGTCATTTTCTATATAGAGTATTAGAGAAAATGCTTGTGTTGCTATCCAAATGGCCCATCGCAGAGCCTGTATTAATGTTATGAGATGTTGTGGGAACGTTGTCTGCTGGCTGGTGTAGTGACACCAACTGTCACCCCTCCACCCTCTTCTAAAGAAAAAAAGCTTTAGAATCGGGACGCTTTAATTGGAATTTCATGTGGGCTAAACTGAGGGGAAACTGATGTAAGTTAACATTTGGTAGACTTAATTGGTCCTTTTCTCTCCCTCCTCCTCGATCGGGCACTTACGGGCGCTGCTGAAGCTTCCCCGCTAATCTCCCATTTACAATCAATTCAATCGGCCAGACAAAAGTCCGCCTCTCTCTTTTCTTCTCTTCCTGTCTCAAACGAGCTCCTTTGTGGCCCGTAAATTGCTTGAATCCCCGGTGATCCCCCGGTGGCGGAGGGAGCAAAAGAAAGATGTCCTCATGTTGTTGACAGTTGATTAGCGCGCGCTCCCGGCCGCTCTCGCGCTCCTTCCCTCCCAGCACCTAACCTCCTCCGCGTGGGCGCGCCCTAATTAAAGCTCCCGTTCGCCAATTAACGTGTTTGTGGATGTTGAGGCAGTTGGAGAGGTGCAGAGGAAAAAAAGTGCAGAGAAAAGGACAACCTGCTCGCCTTTAGGTTGTTTACTGCTCCGACATTGTTGTTCATGTTCCGCAGCCTGCAGGCTCTGCTGGCCTCATGTGCACACAGGCTGCTGTGTGTGTGTGTGTGTGTGTGTGTGTGTGTGTGTGTGTGTGTATGCGCGCGCGCATTGCTCTGGATAGAAGGGAAACCTGCCTCTAACACTGATCACCACTCTGTCACATAGCACAAAAACCATTAGGTACGCTGTTATGTGAATGGAAATATTCACTCACTCAGACAAAAACTGCAGATTTGTGCATTATCTGCTCCAAAGGAATGTGTGATGATGATCGTAGCTATGCTGAGGACACCGAGCTCATATCTTTGTTTCTACGAATTTAGAGGTTTTAACGACCAGATATAATCCTAATTACACATACATGTGGATTTTTTAAAGCTGATTCTGATGTTTCTGGGGTCAATATTTTTCAGATTTGACTTGAAAGATTAGTAGCCTATTTATTCACAGGGATTATTGTGGTTAAAGCATTTGAATAACTCAGTCGGGAGATAACAGAAATGTGTGTTTTATAATAATTTATTTATATATAATTTATAATTTTACAGTTGAATTAATCAATAAAACATGAAACAATTATCATGTAAGTGTTTTTTGGTTATGGTAAAAAAAAAATTAAAAAACACTTGAGGTGGGGGATTGGGGTGAAACCCTGCTGTGCTTCTGCTCATGCGGACAATCCAATGGATGACTTTATTCTGCAAATAGAAATCACTTGATGAAACTTTGCAAATAAGTGTAGAAAAATCAGTGCTTCTAATCTCATCGTCCGTTCAGATCTCATTATCACTTCCATCAAGGGAAAACCTCGTATCTCCAGATTGTTGGATTGAACAGCTTTGTTGAACCTTTTTTCCAAAAGGTTTCATCAGAACAAGGGGTTACAGGCTTTTGTTAACAATTGTAATTTGAATTTGTCCACGAGCCCTATCAGCTGTTTTATTCAAGTTTCCAGCTCACTGTCTGTGTCTGGTGCAGACTGATGAAATAGGTGAGCAGGGCATTCATCATTCATCTGGCAATATTAGCCCTGCCAGGCTGCTGCAGGCCTGGCCGGGCCGGCTGAGCGCTAATTGGCTGTTAATAGAAAGAGCGCCATTTGGGAGCACGGACCTGCCTCTCGACAGAATGTGTGCAGGGATAATATTGTTCCAGCAGCCGTGCAGAGAATAACTTGTGCTCTATTAACGCGGAGGCCCAGATGAGGAGCTGCGGCCTGAGTGCTCCATTATCTCCTGTTCTGATGAGCGGCTCCGGATGCGCCCGCCCCCCTTCACAATCAGGCCTCCCGAGGCCGTTTAGCTGGTTAATATAATTCGCTTTCAAGGGTCCATGTTATCTCTGATCATTTGCGCCATTACGCCGGAGTCAAGTGTAAATGCTGCATTATTAAGATCGTGTCTGTCAATAAATGCTGTAGCAAAGTGGCTGCAGAGTATACAGTAGAGCCAGGCTGAGTCTATATGTGGGTTTCTAACAAGGCTTCAACATAAAACAGCCACTAACTTTATAGCACACCGATAATATATTAATAATAGGCTGATATATAGCTATATATGATATATGCTTTTAATACTGAGAGCATCGCACGAGCCGTTCATCCTGTTACTGATATCCTGGCATTCACCTTCAAATAGATTTTATAAAACTGTATACATGCATATATAAAACTGTTATCATCTGACATGTGACATTTAGTAGTTTATTGGTCCCGAGGTTCAAAACACAGCAACAAATCTAAAAAAGAAAACAAATAAACCAACTTAACATGCAAAACAAATCAACAAAGAAGAAATGTCAGAAAACGCAACAGCTCACACTTTATCAGGTTTTTCAGTTGTTTTTTGATCATTAGTTTTTTAATTGTCTTTTCTTTCCTGACATGTTTATGCACTTTCTTTTATTATTTATTTATTTTTAAATGCGTTTTTTTCAAAGTGTTTGTTCATTTGTTAATAGTGTTTTGCACCTCAGGGCCACACCAGTGAACTAAATCACATACATAGAAAAATCCAGATAAACTTACTCAAAACAACTTTCATTGTATTGTTCAGTTTTATTTTCAAAAAATGGAAACAACATGGCTCAAACATTCAGTTTTCATTATAAGTTATAACTTATTTATTCACATTAACATTTTTTCTGTGAAATGCACAACATACAAAGGTGCTCCCCAGACAATTCACATTTTAAATAACATTTTTTTATTTCCATAACCTATTATTTACAGTCCATCATGGAGACAGATGATTTCTCCCTTTGTGATGCTTATAATGGCAACTCAGGAAGAAGTTCTAACCGGACAGAAAAATCCCTATAATGTTCCTACAGTATGGGACCCAGTGTTAAGTGTATGGTGTTGTTCTGGCCTGTTCTTTATTCCTAACTATCACTGCTGGGATCAGGATCCCTAAAAATGAAGGATTACCACTGTTCTTTTTAAGGGATGGTGTCCAGTTTTACTGGACTATCTTTCAGGACCTTCAAAAACTCTTCAACTTGGCTACAAATGCAGGACATAAGCCAGTCTTTTTGAGGCCTCACAGTCTGAGGTGGAATAATCAAACGGGGGAATGGGCAGTGTGGCTCAGCTCTGCAGATCTCTGGAGGCCTCTGTGGCCGAAGAGAAGCCATTGTCGTGCAGCTTCCTGATGTGTTTCTTCAGGTCGAAGTTGCGGCAGAAGCCCTTGCCGCATGTGGCGCAGGTGAAGGGCTTCTTGTCATTGTGCGTGTGCATGTGGAAGGTCAGGTTATAGATCTGGTGGAAGGCCTTGTTGCAGATGGAGCACTTGTACTGCTTCTCCCCGCTGTGCGTCAGCTTGTGGTTCTTGTAGTTTCCTGGAAAAAAAAAAAAAAGAAATGAACACATGCGTAACCTCAAGATATGTCTGTGAACGCTACAAGAGCTGCAAGTTAGAGCCTGAAACTAATTATTATTTAAATTATCGATTGAGTACTGATTATTTTTTGATTGTTTAATCTATAAAATGTCAAAAACATTTCATCACATGGTGCCAGAGCCCAGACCCATGTTTTCAAATGTATTCCGACCAGTAGTTCAAAAACCCAAAAGCAAATCCTCACATTGGAGAAATTAGAGAGAAATATATATTTTTACAACACTCATCAAAAATGTAACTAATCCTTTCAGCACTAAATGTAACTTGAACTTTCTTACAAATGAGTGTGAATAACATCACATCAAACCAGCGCAAATTCCAGTGACGTCAAGTGAAAATATTATCTACATTTTCTTCTCCATAGATGTGTCTAAAATCAGGTTGTTCTATATAACCTTAAGTCTTTTCTCTACAAAATATACATAGAAACGATGTAAGATAACTTGTCTGTAAATGAATTACAATCAGCTGTACCACTGAAACAGGAAAACGGCGGGCACAGATTGACAGGATAAAAGAGAAGAGCAAAAAAAATCTGGTATCATAGTCCTAAAATCTTATTTTTCATTCATACATTGCAATTTCTGGACTTTTTCTTAAACCGAAATACATAAAAATAAATGAAATTAAATGATGCTACTTCATTCAAGAAAAAAACAAATGAAGCATGATAGAAAAATAATGATGTCTTTCTTGGCAGATATTTTTCTTTGGGATAATGAGATTTGATAGAAGGTGAAATAACTGAAAGACACTGATATTTTTAAAGGATTGAAGACAAGCAGGAGGGGAAGGTGAGACACTGTGCTGTTTACTGGGATCTTATAAGAAAGTGAGCATGAAAGAGGCCTCTTTTTCTTCTCTTTTCTTTTCCCCACCAAGGTCAGCAGTTCATTGTGAAGTTAGAGCCTCCTCAGTCGCTCTGCTCTGCCCAGCCTTCATTAATCAGGGTTTTGTGTGTCGAAGTCAAGAAGTTGTCAAACTTTGTCAAAATCAAGTGCAGCGACAACTCAACAAAAAAGCCCAGATTCCCAACTTTGCCGGGGTCTCGCAGCTGACCCAGAGCAAATGCTGCCGTCTTAAAGGGAGAATTAGTCCGTGTAAAGTGACATGTCCTATTTCCACTGATCGCTTCATGCTCATCGGTGGGCCTGCAATTATTTCCCCTTTCATTACTCTCACAGATAACTGAGAGCAGCAGCATATGAAGCTGCTTTTACTTCTGCTAATGTTTGTTTCAGCAGCTGCCCAGTTCCACACTGAGGATTCCTTCACAGTGTACAGATTTTCCTGCAGTTCACTGTCTACACAGAGAATTCACCCCAATAGTGACAGCTCAGCCTGCTTACAGGATTCCTTCAGTTTGGATTTCAGCATTGCATGATGGTCTCTATGTTTGTGAAGTGTTTTTCTCCTGACAAGAATTTACTGCTGAGATGGAAACTAAGAGACAAAGCATTGCACGGCTTCACCTTCACAAAAATGAAAAGAGAGTATTGAGTAAAGGTGGTCACTGACTCCTGTTTCCTTATGAAAAATTAAATGCAGTGGAATTGTACATTAGCCTAACCTGTTTAGCTTATGTTTAGCAGGATTGTCCAGAGAAAAAAAGATTTATAAGACTACTACAGCAACACTGTCAAATATTATCCAGCAGCAACAGTATAATAACTGTAGGACATAAAAATACCACTAATTACAACCACAGTGCAGGAGTTCCTATTTTCCCTCTTTTTGAGTTCTAAAAATCATATTTTCTTACAACAAATGTAAGAAAATCTTCATGTGAGGTGAGATTATTTCACCTGTTCTCAGCACAGGGATTTTCTAGAAACTGTCATCATCTTGAAACAGGCAGATGATGAATAGATGTCAAGAAAAATGACACTTGATCTGTCTAACAAGTTCATTAATGCGGAAATAGATGAAATCATCTTACCACATAGGAAGATTTGTTTTTGTTGTTTTAAGAAAACAGATTTTAGGACACAGCGCAAGACGAAATAAAGATATTATTTTGTTTGCTGTTTTTTTCTTATTGTTTTATTTGTTGTTATTGTTTTTTTTTTTTTGTTTTTTTTTGCTCTGTATAAGCACAGTCTGGAGCACAGACACACTGTGAGCCACCGAAATGTTTTTATAACCACTTGAGGACAATAATTAAGCACCTAAAAAACAAGCAGACCCTGCCAGAGCAGAATAATAAAGCTCAGAGTCATTCAGCCTATAGATGACAGCGGGACTGATTATTTACCTTTCTGATGGAAGCCTTTCCCGCAGAACTCACAGACGAAAGGTTTGTATCCGGCGTGGATCCGTACGTGAGTGTTGAGCGTGGAGCTTCTGTTAAACGCTTTACCACACTGGTTGCATTTATGAGGCTTTTCCTTCAGAGGAAAAATAAAAGAGTTAAAACTGTTAAAACAAAATAAAAGCAGACACAGGATTTGATCAGCTTTAAATTGATACATAAAGAAGAAAGAATCCTGCATCTCACCTGTGTGTGGATGATCTTGTGTCTGCACAGCGTGCTGGCCTGCCGGAACCCTTTCCCGCACACTTTACACACGAAGGGCCGGGCCCCGGTGTGCACCGGCATGTGTCTGGTCAGATTGTAATGGGCGTTAAAAACCTGCGGGAAATTATAAAACACATGTTTTATTATTAAGAATAATTATAACAACTACTGCCAGCGATTTAAGAGTTTGTTAGGAACCAGAATTTAAAATGATTTAATTTAGATAATCTGGAATTGAATCTGGTAACTACTGAATAATTCCTTTTTTAGTTTTTTTTTTTTCTAGTTTGGGGTAGAATTTTCGTTTTAATGAAAGTCATTTGATAGATTCTTTTTTTCAATTACCTAAAAATGTTGAATCTAATGTAGGCTACATTTTAAAAAATGTAAAAAGTTAAATAAAAAACAATAATTTAAAAAGAAGAAAAACTAAACTACTATATTTAAACCCACAGTTTATATAGATGTATATACTGCACACACTTGTTAAATAAACATCACCTTTCCACACACTTCACACGTGAAGTTTTTAGGTTTTCCGTCTGCCGCGCCGCTGCCGAGTTTGCTGTGCGTCTTGACGCCGTTCTTCTCTGCGCTCAGGCCGTGGTTCTCTTTCACTATCTGGTCCAGCTGCCCCGGCAGATGTTCTTTGTGTGGGTACTGAGGTGTGGGCAGCTTGTCGGCCCCCACACCGGCCAGCTTGGCGTTCTCCAGCAGCAAGAGTCTGTGGTGCGCCGACAGAGAGGCCTGGGCCTGCGGGCTGGAGAACCAGTGTCCAGCTAGCAGCTCCGACTGTTGGTATGCAGTGTCCAGGTAGTTGAGATAGTAGAGCGAGCCGCTGTTGGGCACGGCCAAGGCCTGGTGGATCACCTGCGGTTTCACCACCCTGCTGCCCGGCGTTAGCAGCGGCTGCTTCAGTCCCGGCTCCGCTTTTCCGCACACGCCGCAGTTCCCTTTGCATGGCGCGGCTGCGGATCCGCAAAAAGTTCCCCTGAAACTGGCTCTCCACAGCTCCGAGTAGTTCATCAGCGCCTTGGCTTGGAGGTCGTAGCTGAAGGGCTGCAGTGGAATCATGCAGGGGATCGGGGAGCACAGCCCCAGCAGCTTTTTCCCCTCTGACCGCTCCTCCGCGCTCCCCTTCGGCTCCGAGCTCTTGGACATGATCCGGTCTATGGAGAAGGCCAGGGTCTTGGGAGCCGCCGACGGTCCGGTCCTACCGCAGGACATCACCGTCTCAAGAGAGGCAGAACTTGCCATTTTGTTGTTGTTGCTGTTGTTGTTTTCTTTGTAGCAAAGCAGAACTTGGTGTGAGCAACTCCCGGGATATAGTCCGACCCGATCCTCCAGCTGCCCCGCGTCTTTTTACACTCCTGAGCTTCCAGCAGAAAAGACAGGAGGACACATCAGTTTAATAAGCACCTTGCTGTCACAGTGTCACGCATTTGCATTCAAATGGCCATCCCTCCTGCAACAATAGCATCCAGGGGTGATGGATTAATGCTCATTAACTAGTGCACACAAAATTAACAGGACATTACAGAGCTCGTTAGGGAGAAGAAGAAGAGTAGACAGGAGGAAAAAAAGACAAACAAATGTTGCAGTCGGAGCTCCTGGAGAATGCGAGAGAATAAAGTTGAGTCGGTGTTGGAGTTGAAGTTTACCTCTTGAATGGTCAGATGGGTGTAGAGAAACCAGCCGACTGCTCTCTGTCACATGTTGGCAGCGCCCGCCCCTCCTCAGCGCGGATCACTGTCTCCTGACATCAGCGGGCACCCAAACTCTTAACTGGGTGACAGGGAGACGCCCTCATCAACCTGCACGCCCTCAGACTATAACTATCGAGGGGGTGGCACGGTGATATAGGCTACCATATGTCATCTGCGGCATAAATATGAAACCATTTTCCTCGAAAAACTGGGTGAAAATATTATGATCACAATTGTGTTTTAATCATTTAACATACATTGGAGACGTTGTGTAAATCTGCTGCTTTAATTTGGTTAACAACACAGTAATCTTTTTTTTCACTTTTGGAATTTTTTTTCAGCAGAAAGCTGCTAATCCTCGGAGATGGGGTCCCTCCTTTTCCACGCCGGCTTATACTTACTTACTATTTGTATAAATTCGAGGACGTCCAATTTCCACCTGTTTAAGAGCAGAGACTCCCTTTGGATCCTATTAAACGTTGTTCCTCCTTCCCTCTATTCAAAAGAAGCAATTTTCCAGAGCGATTCAAGGCTCAACTCAGCGCAGGGAGGGAAAAAAAGAAAGAAAAAACACAAGCTCTTTCACTTTTAGCCACTAAAGCACTGCGTGAACCTGGTTTTGTGTTTTTTCCTCCTGAAATAGAGGGACGGATTAAAGAGGGAGAGAGGAAAAAGAAAAGACTTAGCTTGGCCAGAGGTATACAAGGACAAATGAAAAGAGAGGCTTTTTTCCTCTAAAGAGGCATACAAGAAGTTTGCTGGAATCCACAGTGTTGTGTGGGAGTTACAATGAGCAGCAGCCTCTCTTCTATTTGCCACAAGGGCCGTGTTGAATTCATGTGTTTACAGGCCATTTTACCTGAGGGACTCCCAACAAGTGAGAAGGAGAAAGGAAGCGTGTAATGCAGGGAGAGTTCATACAACGCGTCCGCAGAGGACGAGGAAGGGCGATGAGTAAAAAGGAGGGTCACAGGGGGGAGCAATATGGAAAAAATTAAAATTGTGATAATTATCATAGAATTACCTCCATAGATCTGAGATGATATGTTTAATTCAACATCGTAAAAAACTTCTTTTTAATTATTATTGAGTGTTTGAATATAAAAGCCATATCGGACTGAACATGACTGTCTCAGCTTTTAATAAAACTCATTTAGACATGATTTTTTTCAACCATCCTCATTTCCATATGAGAATTTTATCACCAAGTGATAAAGTGGGAAATATGGCCCAGCCTTTTGGGCCACTATGCAGCATTTACCTGTGGGTTAAAAACAAAATAAGATCAAATAATATGATCCCCAGAGGGAAAGTTCACATGTCTGAAGAGGTAGGAAATAGATAAGGAGCTAAAATAATAAATATAGAAAAAATAAGAAAATTAAGTAAATGACAATCAAATACTTAGTCCATATACATGACATGACAAGCATTAGGAAGTCATCAACACTCTAATGAGGCACCCTATATAAAGGATTTATAAGTGGTAATTAATGGCTTTATTAATGGTTAATGAAGCATTTACTTTATGTTTTATAGACCAGTTGTGAGTCATTAGGAAGAACAACATTTGAGTTGCCAGCTTGTGAAAACTCTTTCTGGCTTTTAATTCAACAGAAGGACCCCTCCAATGAACCATTTGACCAGTGAGCTTCTGGAAAAGGGTTGCAGAGTATCTGGACCAACACCCATTTATTACTAAGATTTCTACAGCTGCAGATTGGATGATTTATTACAGAAATGAGAAACCTGTGAGCATTTAAACCAACATTTATAACTGCATTAGGCTCAACACATACCAAGGGACATCTACATTTTGGCAACCCAAAACATGTTCTTATTAATGGTCTTCTAAATGATCGGTAAAGCATTCATAAAATATTAATAAAGTCATTAGTCATGATGGAAGTAGTCTTATTAGAAAGTGGTATCAAAAAGTCAATCTATAAGCAGGAGCTATGGTGCAGGGGAGGTGCTGGTTAGAAGAACATTCTCACATGGTTATAATTCAAAGTCAAGTTCCTTTAAAGTTCATGTATCTGTTGCTGCGTTGTAAAAGATGTAGATCCTCCTTTCTTCACACTGTCAGGACATTGTGAAGGAGGAGCTTCACTGAATGTTCTAACGTACATTTGAGACAAATAGAGGCCTATACTCACAGAAGATATACAACTCTATCTGAGGTGTCGTTCACTTTGTTGTTTTGGTCTCAATTCATTTTTATTCTTTAGAGATTTTCTAGCTTTTTAAACCCTCACTTTCCTTTTTAAAAAAAACTTGATTAAAGTTATACTGCACTTTAGAGTGAATTAGTCAAAGCCTGTTTTTTTTGTGACTGTCCCATTCCATCAAATTGAAATATTCTAGATGTCTTTTGTATTATTTTACTGTATACAAATTTACCCATAATTCAGGTTAGACCCTTCAGACATTGTTGGTATTTTTAAGAGTCCAAGCAACAAAGCTTCACTGCTGGAACCCTATTGTTTTTTCAGCTGGTTGTTGAGGTTTTGTAGAACAGTTTCATGTGTTTAGTACAGAGAGATATTGAATAAAGTGTAATTTTGCTGCTGATACTCAGGTTTCTCTTTGGAGGTATCACAAAGTTGTGACTGAACACCAGCCCTGGTGAACTGAATTAATCCCCTACTGTTTTTAATCACTGACAGTCCATGTTGTAGGTGGAGGAAGGTGATGATTTACCTCAAGCCCTATAGACTTAGTGCCATACTTAGCCCAGCATGTTGCCATCCTATAACACTAGTTTTCCTGTTAATAACCCTAAAAAACATCCCTACCCTGTTTTGTTTTACACCTGCATCTCAGCATGGAAGGATTAATGTCTGTTGTCTGTGTGCTACTCATATGTAAATGGGGCAAAAATACTCTAATTTGAGTTTATTCAGGCACAATTGGCAGCTCATCCACACAATAAACATTGATCCTATTGCTGTAACCCAGTCTCCCCTATTCAGCTCCAACAGCAATTAGCTCAAGCATTGATTTAAGGGACTCTTGCTTCTTGCCTGCAGGTATGCGAGGGTAACAGATACTGGCTGGATGTGGCAAACCTTTCCACAATGTTATGATTTTGTTTTTTTTAATGCTGTATTTTTTCAAACTCACTGTTAATATTAGGTTTTATTTCTTTTAGGTCTGTAATATTAGGTTTTATTACGGTTTTGTTTGATGTGTTATTTATTTGGTCTGTATCTGTTTGTTGGCATAAGAAATCCCCCAGTTCCTCATTTAGAAGGCTGATGTGAGCGATTTTTCCCACTTGGCTGTTCATATTTACACTTTATATGATAACAAGTGAACGCTGAGGCTAACAGGCACTGAGATGAATCAAAAGGAATAAAAACTCACATGGCCACTGTGCAAATTACAAACTGGCAAAAAAAGTGAATTGGTGCTTGGTGAAAGGTCATGCTGGGGTGAGAGGTGAAGCAGGCCAGCTAGGTTGGCTAGTATTTTTGTGGAGTGCAGTAACGAAAACAACCAAAATAAAAGTAAGAACACGAAAGGAACGAAATAGCCTACCAAAACTGACCAGACTGACTTTTCACTGATAATTCAGCAGCGGTCACTCAAGCAGAACACTGACTGAATAACATTAATGGCAGCTGCTTCAACATGGATTTTATGGACTTACCACTACTCTGCCTCTGGGCATCTAGAATACATCACATCTGAAAAGTGAGGATCTCCATGTGTTATAAAAAACTACCGGCCCTTTATGCAGCCCCTCAGTTCAGCCTCTGTCTCTAACAGGTAGTCTTAGCTCCTGTATCTTTAAGGCCTTCCTCCCGATGAGCCCACTCTGTTCTGATTGGCTAGCTTTCTGGAAGCCTGCTGAGGGGCAGCCGTATCAGAGTCGTATTAAGATACCACCGATGCAAACCCAACTGGACTCCAATCATGGCTTGGCGTGACAACCCTCAAAACAATGGAAAACCCCATAATGTTAGCGGAGTGGAGCAGTGAACTCGCATGGAGCAGATGACTATATAAAGAAATGCATCATGAGCCAATGTTAGCTCAGGCTGAGAGTAGAAAAAAAAACGACGCTGTGACATTATATATATGACTGAAAATAAGAAAAAGCATTATAGATCCCCTTTAAGGTTTGACATTTAGGCCTATACTCTCTGCTGACAGATCACTCCATCACATTTTCGTAATTTTTTCATGGTGCCTGGCTGTTGTAAATGTAAAATTAACTTACCATTACATATGTTTTTATAATATCAGATGTTTATTGTAGACCAATTGTACTAAACAACCAAGTTTAAGCCGCCTACACCTTCATCAACACCACTTGTCGTGTTCCAAATGTGTTCATTTAAATTAATTTGATATTGAACTGGAGAGTACTTCCCACTATTGTTTATAGAAAAGGGAATACTTTTACAGTATTTTTTTTTCATATGACATAGTGGTCCTGGAATTGACAGTTTCAACCATTTAACTTAATTATATGCGTGATTTATTTGTGCTTGAAATAATTTTATTGATGATAATGTAGGTATTTTTGGGTTGGTTTGTTAGCGGGATGAGATAGCCTGGACTCCTGCATTTTTGCAATGCATCAAGTACCAAAAAGAAAGGACTTTCATATGTCATCCTTGACATTTTTGTAGTTGGGTGTCATTAAATTTGCTTAATGTCAACTAAACTAAACTGGCATGTATAGATATCTATTCCAACTTCTCTGCTCTCTTGCTAACCAGTTTTTACTGTTCATGTTTTACAACTAACTCAGGTTGGAAACTGAGGCGTGCTGGTAGTTTATCGATAATTGGCACATTACATATACTAAAGCTTAAGCTAACACTAATTTGTAGTCCTATTTGTGTGTGAGTTTTCTTCATAAATGCTACTCCACAATATTTCCAACCTTCTGGAAACAGCAGAAGTCACCCCTGGCTGAGGTACAGTACATGTCCCTCTGGTGGGGAAACACAAATTTAGAAATTTGGATATCAAACCTTTTTGGTATAAACTAAAATGTATCTGTAACATAGAGTACCGAAGAGCTCTCAAATACTGTAAATTGTTAATAAATGCCTGGTCAAATTTGTAGTCTTTTTTACTTTAATAAGAGATTTACTGATTTGCAGTTTTAGTTTTTTTATTTTACTTAGGCCAAGTTCTTGGACAGTTATTTGTGGTAGGACAATATTTAACATTTGAGAGCTTTGGCTTCTTTTGTTAAATGAAAATGTTTATATTTTACAAATGTAGGTTATTTTTTTGGTATCAGTATCTATTAACTTTTGAAAATGATAACCAACCCCAGTATAGCTCACTTGGAAGCTTTGACGTAGCAGAGTGTCATTGCTGTTTGGAGCAGTTGTAGCTTATTGTAAACCTAACCACACCTGTGAATGCCTCTCTGGTGTCAAAGTCACCTTGAAACACCAAATCTCTCCATATATTCTATATATACTCAATAAGTACAACAGGCTTCCATGTCAACCTACTGCCAATGAAATAACATGCTGATAATGTGCTCAACTGTAGCCTCACACATCTCAGTACAGGAAATCACAGACAGTTGTCCTCACACTTTCCAGTCGTGGTGACAACTTTCACTGACATTAAACCTGAGGAAATGAGACAGGAACGTGTGACTAGGGAGGGAATTCTCCCACGGAAAGTGCGCATTTCATCTCACCAGTATTACATGATTTCACTTAAACATTCAGTCACATTGAGTATTTTTCAGCAAAATTCCTGCTATAACAACAATCTGTTAGATGTTATACTGTATCTGCATTATACTCTGGGAAGATTGTTACAACAAAGTCACTCAAGGCTCAAGGTTAATTTTAATAAAATTAATTGTCATTATACAATGCAGGATAACACAATGAAATTCAGTTGAAGCCCCTTCCACACAGCACACATAGACAATGTATTTACATATTAAAATATTTTAAATTAGAATAGAATAAAACAATCAATATATTAAAACAAAAAGTATATAAAAGTCACACCAACTAAGAACTTAAAAAAAGAAAAACTATATTACATAATTACATATAGAAATAGTAAATATATACCCATAAGGTTTCACATATTTGCAAAATATATGTAATATGTTAATAAGTTATAGTGCAAAAATACTTGAGGTAGCAGTGTGTGGAGTGTGGATAGTGCAAACGTAGATCAGATATCTAAAACAGCCCCAAAACACCTTACTGGGTTATTTTTCCTTCAGTTTAGTTTCCACTCCGCTCTGACTGAAAACCATTATCTTATAAATGTATGAAGTAAGTTGGAAAGTATTTTCTGCTATATTCAAATCAAACTCATTTGGATAATTCTGACTTTCCCTGACTGACCAAGAGAATCTATCAGATTTCTGTGTGTGAAATACACTCATCCAAATTTCATGATATTCCAGCAATGTCCATGAGAAAAACCTGCGTGGTTGTTTTTTGTTTGTTTATTTGTTTGTTTTTTTGTGATTTACAGGATGAACTAGCAGGTTCTGAATGTGACTGTGGTGTGTTCATTCTTACAAACTGTACTTTCCAAATCTTTAATGAGCACAGTGGGATTTTCTTTCAGTATAGCTTGTGCATAGAACAGTGTTAACAGTCAAAAATCAGCTCAGACCTGCATCATTTACAGTAAACACTGTATGGCATTGCTGCTGCAGTAGTAGGTGTGGGACATCATTGTCTTAGTACTGTGCAGCAGTAAATGTGGCATTAGCAGATGAGGAAGAAAGTATTTTCAAAAATGTCATTTTTTCAAGTCATTTATGCAGAAAATAAATATATTTCACTCAATTCCCAACAGTTTACTTAAGAATAAAAGTAACACAAGCTCCTTTTTCTTAAAACGAGCACTTGTTATGTGAATGTATCTAAATCTTAGAAAGTTTTAAATGCATTCAGGAGATCCCATGCATTGGAAATATAGCTGATTCTAGCTTTTTGAGGCCAATACTGATATCAATATTTAAAAACAATACTTAAATGATATATTGTTATATATTGTTGTTACTGAATTGACCAAAATATGCACCGAGCAAGTCATTTTACAGTTAAAAACTAAACTTTTCAATGTTCTTTGATGAACAAGCTAAAAAATTGCAACACTGTTTCTAAATTACATCAAGATATCTTTGGCATTTTTGTACTGCAGTTAATTGCTACTTATTGGCTGACACATGTCCCAGCATATCTGCAACAAGATAATATTGTGGCTAACATTGTGGCGAAGAAGAAATTATACATATCAAGTGCATTTCTTTTCTAAATGTGGGCAAACATTATTATCTAAATGTTCACTGATTGGTCTTCCTCCACCTACACCACTGTGCTGAGTCAATTCTCAAGTGGTTGCCTCCAGACTTTAATCTTGAGTTTGTGAGATGAAATCTGGCTAATTACTTAAATGAGCCAGTAATGGATATGGGCTCACCAGAGATAAGTATGGAGGTTTTGATATGTGACTTGAATTTAAAATCTATAACTGTTAAAACACCAGGGAAAAAGATAGAAATAAGTCTAGGACTTTATTGCTCTATCCCTGACAAAACTGGCAAGTTTTCTTTTATAAAAAATATATTAGAATGTTGTCAATAAACTAAAGCCACCAAAAAACGTAAAACAAAACTGGAGGGTGTGTTTTTTGACTGAGATTGTTGTCTGTTCACCTGGTACCAGCTTGATTTAACACAGTTTGGTGTATGAGACCTGTGGTGGTTGTGTCAGAGCTTGTAGACACTGAAAGAGGAAGCTCGTCCTCTTACAGACCAGGATGTGATGATATCAACCTTAACCTTCCTGATGCAGTGATGGATATAGGACTCTATGGTCATATCCAGCAATTAATTATTGTGCTGAATGAAGAGCTGGAGTTTATAGAGGATTGTAGGTGTGGTGTCTTAATGGAGAGCTGATCACTAGTTCCTCTGCAGTGGTTTTAATTAAAACTGTCACAAAAATGTCACTTCTATAGTGTTATATGTTGGGAAGCTCTCCATGGTGGTCTAAGCTCCACAGCCATCTCAAGCGGACTTCTGATTAGAGTTTTTTCTGGTTGAAATGACTGCACATGAATGCATTTTCTTTTCTGTCAATCTGCACTTTTAAGTGTAATTCCATAGAGACTGGCAAATCTATTTGAGTGGGTTGAATAATTCGCTTGATAATGTAACTGAAACAGTTACTTGGTAGGAAACTAAAGCACCACAAACTGTAAGTGCTGACTTCATGTCCAGCACTCTGTCTACTTTATATCCTTCTTCTGTTCTGAAAGAAGAAGAAAAGTTTTTAGCGAGGGGTGCCAACAAAGAGGAAAACCTGGTGTGTCAAGGCGATGTGGCGTGTTTGTGCTGGGAACAGCAGAACTGACTGTTTGACTAGATTCCTGCGTGAGTCTTTTTGTCAGCCTGAGTTTCCGTCCTGAAGCGCCATGGAGTTTTTTTTCAGCCTGTCATGTCTTCACCTGTCCTCCTGAACACCACCCCCCCCCCCCACCACCAGCTGCCATGTGGCCTGTCACACTGCCTCGCCTCTGCCACCACACACATGCAGGAATATACCCACATTCGTTTTACTGCATTTGTGAGGAACTTTCAATTGCCAGCTTCTACTCACTGATTTCTCAATCTAATCTTAACATGATCACTGTAAATCAGTCCTGAATATATTTTTTCTAATTGTATTTTTATTTGACAATGTCAGAGTAGTTGCAAATACATAAAGCGTGTTAAATGTTTTACAATTTGCAATATAAAAGCAAACCTGCCTTTAAAGGCCTAATCAGTATTTCAGTATTAAAGTGTAGAGTTTGCTGTTTACAACTTGGGTCTTTTATAGTTCTTGTCCATCATTTCTATTCAGTTATGATAACATTGTAATCACCAAGGTAATTGCTGAGATCTGAAAACACAAACAACAAAGTTCGACGGGCAAGAAATGCAAGCAATCAGACAATCAAACAATCAGACAGGTTGCAAACAAGCCAACAGTTTATCCAGATTATCTGAAGCACTTTTTATTATTTGAAGGCAAAACTGAAAGTGAGTACACCTTCACATAAGAACTGACGAATGTCAAAAATTAATTTTCTAAATATTAGTTAATAACGTTGTTGACGGAATGAAAAAGGCAAGATTTAACTGCGAGAGCAGTGCAGCACCTTCAAGTTTGTCTTGAAAATAGGCAGCATTTGGGCGCATTTTGGATTTAATGACTGAGTAATTTCCTTTGTGAGATGAATGTGAAGTATACTGTGAATACTTTATGCACCATCACCCAGAGACTAATGTTAGCGGAGTGGAGCAGTGTACTCCAGCAGTAACAAACGAGACCGGCTGACCAATGCACTGCAGCACTTACACCTTGTCTAGACCGCAAGCGTCGCAAGATGACAGCATTCATACAACACTGAAGCGACTGTCTATATCAGTTCCATCTTGTCCGCGCATTCCAAAGCGTCGAGCAGCAGAGGAGCAGCCAAACTTTCTGTGCGTGATGTTACCATAGCCTTGTTTTTTGCAGTAGTCTCCATTTTAGGAAGCCAGCTGTTACATATATTGTTTAATTCTCTGATTTTGTGTGTCATGGACAGCGCCAGCCTTCAACAGAAGCTGGCACTTGCTCTGTTGCTACTACTGCATCAAATCCAAAAATGATGAAGAGCAAAATGGTGGGTCCACCCTATCAATCAGAGGAGGCGAACACAGGGTGTCAGAGCTGCGACTGGACAGTGAGCGCCACCATCAGTACTTTTGCATGAGTGCCCAGCAAATGAACAATCTATTATCCATTGTCGGCAGACAACTCCAGAGGCAAACTACAAACTACAGGCAGCAAACTGAACCCAAGCAAAGGCCTGCTGTTGCAATCAGGAGAGATGATGTTCTAGGCATGTGTTCTGTTTATTTTCATCTCCCAATAACAGTGAAGTATAGGAACGTTAATCCAAATAATCAAACTTTGCTTGTTAAAAATCACACAAATAAATACAGATAAGAAAACACATTTTTGGAAAGATACAAAATTTAAACCAAATATAAAACAATCCTTTTTTTTTTTAATGTAGCAAATAAGTTGAGGGCATCATAAACACAGAACTATTCACATGGCAAAATGTACATCAAAGGGCACTACACAAAGTTAAAAAATATTAGGCACAGCCGTTTACAATTTCCCATAGTCTTTGCTTGAGTCCTGTACTCCCCAGTCAGGCTCACTTGGGTCCTTGTCATAGGTCCTATTGGAGGAGATGAGTAACTGACAGAAGAGGTATTGAAATTGGCTGGAAGTGATACTGTTGCCAGTGCTGTGGTGGTGGTGGGTGAGAGGCAGAAACTTGGGCAAGGGTGGAAGAGGATGACTCAATTTCATCCAGCAAATTTAAAATCCTGATTTTGCCTCCTTTTTATCCTTTCTATTTAGCTGGTTTAATATTGGCACCAAACTTAGGGCAAAGTAATACATTTCTTCCTAATCGGTTGGCACGGATTGTCTGGATGGTGGTTCTTGAACAATTTTAAGCAGACTTTGCTTCATTCTATCCAGTGCCCTCTTCTGTACCTGCTGTGCAGAGGTGGAAGGAGTTTTGCTAGAAGGCTTTGATATTGTTGGCACCCTTCCACTATCCGCCTGGCTAAGTGCACTTTACCTGGCACCCTGGGGGTTCACAACAGGTGCTGTGGTGGCCTACTCCTGGGTGTCCATGAGTGAAGCTGTGGTGTCCCGCTCCAGCTCAAATGGTGTTTCCTCATCAACACCCTGTTGTCCACTGGGGCCTGGATGAGGTGCTTGGCTGCAGGTTGCTCTTAAAGCAAAATGGTTATTATTATAACCAATACATACTGTACATACATATATATATATATATATATAGAGAGAGAGAGAGGGGGGGAGAGAAACAGAGAGACAGAGGTGTGTTTATATATGTCATTAGTTGTATTCTATATTGTACTGAATTATGATTAAAGCCCTTTTGTATTAATTCAATTGAGAATTGAATTGACACCAAGAATTGGAATCAAATCGAATCATGAGATTCCCAGATTCCCACCCCTAACACTTGAAATGTTGCTAATAATCCCTCATTGCACAGAAAAACTGTGTGCACAACTAGGTCAAAGTTGAACCAGATAGTCTCTAAACTGTGATGGATACTGTATACTCAGTTAAGGAGTCACTTCATGTTGTTAGCTGAAGCATCAACCTTTTTTCCTCCCTGTTGCATCATGTTGCACAGAAAAACACAGGACAACGGCTACAAAGTTTAACAACCTAACCATAATGAAAATAGGCAGAGGGTTGATGGAAATTTTGTAGTGTCACAGCACAGCTGCAGTGGTTTATTGTTAGATCTAGGGGATTCAATTACCACTGAATGCTTCGATTGTCAACAAGATGATATGCACTTTACCTGAACCCCAATGGGACTGACTAGCTTTCTGCTGCTGCTCCACTTGTTCCCTGCTGTGTCACCCACTCGACTGGGTGGCGTTGGTTTCAGTTGATTTAAGTTACCAAATAGACAGACACTAAACCAAAATACTTCAGGGATGAGGGTTATCATTCACTGTCAATCACAGTCTCAACAAAAACTACTCTTTGCATTCATTCTCAATACACCGCTCTTATCTGTCCATATCTCTGTTCTCCTCTTCTCCTGGCATTTGCCCTCTGACAGGTTCATAGTAGGTAAGATCCACCTTCTTGAAGTTTTGCCACCAATCAATAATGACAACCTGTGACCATGACAGTGGAAAGGGGGGCAGAGCAGTGTAATGCATGCCAATTCTTCACCCTTATTTCTGAATGCTCTAGTGATGAATGCAAGTGTCTTAGACTAAACCACTACTAAACCATGGCTTCTTGTACTGCCACCCAGTGAGCTTTCATCATTTTAGCTGACAGTGCTGTCAGTGATGTGCCTATTTCATACCAAGTGCCCCTCCATGTCCTATTTGAAGCATTGGCCCGAACTGGCAAATCAGATTTGAGTTGGAAGATTCTGAATCCAGTACAGCTCTAATTACTTGTAGTATTACTATAAATATAAGCCTGTTTTTTGCTGTTTGTTTAAGAATATTACAAATATTTTTAACAGCATCAGAAAACATAAACTTCAATTTAGTCAATGTATAGTATTAGTAGTATTGAAAGACTTCAGTTTGGGGGTGATAGCAACATCCAATCCAGTTTAATTTTAGTTCCTAGAGCGACCCATTGGATTATGTTTGAAGTTATCAATGTGTACTATTAAGGGCTTGTTTACATCAGTAATGTAAGTATTAACGAGAATATATGCAATATATATTTATATGGTAGAAAAATCACTGAACCTTTAATCTTAATTGTAAATCTAATCGTAATCATGGACAGAAATGCTGCTAAGGCATCCCCTTGCAGCACAATGACCTCACTTCACAAAAATGTCTTAAAACACACACATACACACACACACACACACACACACACGCACACAGATACATACACAGAAAATACACTCACACACTATGTCACAAGTGTGTGTGTGTGTATTTTCTGCAGTCCCTTTCTTTTACTCAGTGTGAGAGTGTGGAGATAACAGACGTTGGTTCAATAAAACAACCACTTGAGCAACCTGCCCCTCAGTTCACTTCAGTTGTCTATTTCCTCAGCAGATTGTCAGCACACATTTTCAACCCTCCATCCTCCACCCCCCATACACCCCCACCCCAACCTCCACCCCCACCCCCCTCACCATTCACCCCCTGGGCCACTTTTACACTCCAACCCCTTTTTATTCTCCTCAAACATCCCTGCTCACATCTATTTTTGTGACCCCCTCTCTTCCTCTGTGTAGTTAGTAGGACTGAGCTCAGTGAGGTGGGCGGGCAGGAGGCCAACCTTTGATGCCCCCCGCCTCCTTGAGTGCTGATGTTAAAATGAATGCAGCCAAGAGACAAAGAACTGAACATCCAAAGCTGCCCTGACAGCTTTGCAAGGTGGTACACAAGATGGGATGTCAAACATTATGAGTATTTAGTTAGACTGCTTTCACATGGTTTCCTGTGACTCTCAGGAGTTTGTTACCATCATATTAGACTGCATCAAAGATGGACACTGTCAATTAACGGGGAAGGTGGCTTGCACAAAAGAATTCCATTTTACTCAGTGTAGACAAACTTGTTTGTATCACCAGGACCTCCATCAGTGTCTGCAATAATGTTAAATACAATATATCCCTGCATGTATAGATCATTATACCAATACATTAAAACACACTTTTAAAGATGCTATATGTAAGAATTGTGAAGCGATTTACATGTATTTGCTTTCTATTGCCAATGAGTGAACAGATTGTAACGTAAAAAATGAGACCTTCACTGACTTTCTTGGTTGCCTATAACAGCCTGTGGACTGATTTCTATGTGAAGGACTCGGGCCACTTTTTCCACGAGTCCCCTAATGCCAACGACTGGCACCCACCACAACACAGAGTGAGATAAGCTTACATTACTGCAAAGCATGTGAAATGTATTGTGATATTGTGGTTTTAGCTGGCTAATGTTAGTGCCGCTGCTCACTTGCGCTGATGGAGTGTGAGCACATATGTGAGCATTAGGATGCTGACTACAACTCACTTAATGGCCACCGGTGTCATTATTGAGTAGGAATTTCTGATTCTTACATATTGCACCTTAAGGCTTTAATAATGCACTGTATTTCAGCAGCATATTTAATGTTCACATTGTAAACACATTACAGATAAAGATCAGGTAACCAATTAACCACAATATTACAGAACATTTGGACCTGATAAAACAGTTAAAAGAGTCATATTTTACAAGTCTTCCCATATTTTATTTTATTTCCCAGTGATCCACTCAGGACATTTTTTTACAAACACACTGTCACCAGATTCAGGATGTGTACATTTACTTCACCTGTCTCTCCTCTGCCCCGCTCTGTGCGTGTGTGGAGGGGCTGAGCCCTGCCAGAGAGCAGAGGACAGAAACTAACGCGACTATAAATTACAGCAAAACATAGTAGAGACCCTCACACTGAGCTAAAATGAAGTCCACATAAATTAGGTAAATAACATAAATAAAATATAAATAAATTTGTTTCTTTCAGGGGGGCCGTGCCAAGAGTTTCCCAGGCAATGACACAGAGGTTGACTCATGTTTCGGAACAGCACCGCACAGAAGATCCCAAATGGTAAATGGTAAATGGACTGTACTTGTATAGCGCCTTTCTAGTCATCCGACTACTCAAAGCGCTTTTAACACTATGAGTCAATTCACCCATTCACACACATTCATACGCTGAATGGGTACAGGGGCTACCATACAAGGTCCCAACCTGCCCATCAGAGGAAACCTAACCATTCGCACACATTCATACACTGATGGCACAGCCATCAGGAGCAATTTGGGGTTCAGTATCTTACCCAAGGATACTTTGACATGCGGACTAGAGGAGTCCGGAATCAAACCGCCAATCTTTCGATTAGTAGACGACCCGCTCTACCTCCTGAGCCACAGCCGCCCCAAACACAAATGATCATTGATTTCTGAATGCATGGATATATGGCGTTATTTCTGGCATTAAAAAATGTTTTTTTTGGCCTGGGTGGGGGTTCTCGTCACCCTGGCTGCCTGCCAGGCCTGTACAATTATAGGGGAAACACTGCACAAACTACATGATCTAAATAAAGTTCTTGGTTCAAAACTATTAAGTTCATAAGTTGAAATTATTGCTATGATATGAATGAAACTTGGAATGGTGATTGTGACACCTGAAATAGACTTGATGAGATCAGCTGAGGTTTTTACCAGGGGAGATGTCTCACTCTGTTAGAGTTGGTGGAACTACAGAGACACTCAGTCCACTTGTGATTGAACCATAGACTGTTTAAAACATGAATATATTATAAGAACTGGATAAGGCTTCGCTGTTCAGCCCTGCAGCCAATTTTTCCCAGTAGTCACTTGCAGTATTGCAGTGAAAAATCCCCCTGTGGCCCAAAAAGCCCCATAGACCACCATTGTAAAAGAGACATCTGTAAAACTGTTGACAGGACACCTCAAACTGCAAATAAGGTCAATTATGACTCTTTCTATTATGAATTTTTGATCCATGGAGGTTTTGTATTTGTAAAACTTTACTCAAGCTGAGAAAAGTGATTTAAAGCATTTGTGACGTCATCACAATGTAAAGTCTGTGGGAACACTACTGCACATATTCAGTGGGCCGCACAACGCAGAAGCAAACCCAGAAGCTAGAAACTTTTTTTGGTGTATGCGCCAGCCAAGCAATTCTTATTGGATTGAATGGGCCGCATTTTTGGTCTGGTATCCAGCTCTTATAATACATCCATGGTTTAAAAAGATGGACGACAAGACAGCTCCCCAAAAGTGAAGCCAAAAAAATCAGGATCGCCCCCTGGTGGCTGTTTGCAGTATAGGTCATAAATCCAGCCTCCTCCATGTTAGCAAGCGTATGTCAAATAAATTTTTCCCAAAGATGGTTTCTCTCATTTTAGGTAGTTCTTATCATGCTGATGTATGTTCAAGTGCTAATTTTTCTGATACGTTTGTTTTTAATTAGTTATTTGATGATATGAACAAAAACTAGGAATGCTAAGTCCAACTATTATAGAAATAGTCTTTCTCATGATTTCTGTAACCCTAAACAGTTCTGGAACAGGATGAAAAGTGTCCTTAGCCCCAGTAAAAGCTCTGTTGCACAGATCTGTGTCCATGACCCCACTATTGTTTAGAAAGTTTTCAATCATTATTTTTCCTCTGTTTGTAGTTCTTACTCTTTTGTTTCACCTTATTTAAATTATCAAATTAGCAACCTAACCACCAGTGGCTCATTTTCTTTCAGACATATTCTACTCCACTAAAATTATGCAAGTTGTTTCTGCTTTAAATGTTGGCTGTGCTCTGGGTCCCAATGGCTTAGAGGCTAAGTTTATAAAATTAGCTTCTCAAGTGCTTATTTTTCCACTTGCCAACTTATTTAAATCTATCTGTATCTACTTGTAATCTTCCATCTATTTAGATGGGAAATTCTGTTTAGAAATGTGCTAAGTCACTCCACTTCATAAAGGAGGAGATCCACTCGATTTCAATAATTATAGACCAATTTCTATTACTTGTACTATGGCTAAAATATTTGAGAAGTTAATTTTTAATCAATTATCACAGTACATTAATGATCACAATATTTTATCCCCATTTCAATAAGGTTTTCATTCTAATTTTTCTACTACTATGTCCTTGTAAAATTTTCCAGTGATGTATTCTCATCTTTAGATAAAGGTCCATTCACAGGTGCAATTTTTATTGATTTAACCAAGGCTTTTGATTTAGTTGACCATTATCTTCTTCTTGAGAAACTTTATGGTATTGGTGTCTCTCAACTGGCATTGTTTTGGTTTAATTCTTAACTCCATAACCAGTGTGTTTCTTTTCATCACAATCAATTGGATAATTTAACTGTTGAAGAGGGTGTACCACAAGGATCTATTTTAGAACCTTTACTTTTCTCTGTTTTTATTAATGATCTTCCTAAAATCTGTTCTAATTGATCTGGTCAGTTATATGCAGATGACATGGTTGTATACATTTCTGACTCTGATATAACTAAAATTCAAAGCTCTCTGCAATCAGAATTTTCTTATGTTCAAAAATGTTTTTTTAAATAACAATCTCATATTAAACAAGCAGAAGTCTTGTAGCATGTTATTTGGTACTAGTTATAATCTTAATCATTCACCTGCTGAGTTGGCTATTAATCTTAACAATGGGTCTTCACTTATTAAAGTTGATGAATTTAAATACTTTGGACTTTGGATTGATTCTGAATTTTCTTTTAGGCCTCTTATTGATTTTGTTAAAAATAAAATAAATGCTAGTCTCAGAATACTATTATCGGTCAATTAATTGTTTTACTCTCCAAGAAAATGAATTTTAAAATAAAATATAAAAAAGGTGTGTGACGGCATGATTGACAGCTGTGATTGACAGCTGCCCTCAAACCTTCATCAGTTGTGGCAGACGAGTGAAGTGACCGCAGCGGTTTCTGATGGAAGATGCTAATGCACATTTTCATCTGTGATTCACTACTAGCTAGTAGCTGCTGGTTACCAGCTGTTTATTGCTGGTTTACCTCCTGGGTTCACTTTAATTTTGCCCTTTCATTAAGTTACTCATGTATTTAATGTTATTTAGCGACAGCTGATTGCTGGCTAAAAATGAGAAGCTGCCACCTGAATGTTTTGTCCAAATAAGGACGAAAGAGGAGAGTTAAATAATTCAATAACAGATTTAATTAATATTGGAGTGAATCCAGGTACTTGCCAAACTGGTCTTATAAAAATGATGGGTTTGCAGCTGTCAACTATGGTGGTTGGATATATTCCATTTTTATGTTGCACAGTTTAGTGCATTTTATGTTTTGCCCCGGTGCAAGGACAACTTCCCTTCTGGGACAATAGATTTGTTGTGGACTCTCACATTTCTTTTTCGGGCCGTACCCAACTAAGCTGCAAGAGGCCTTGACCACCAGGTGCTCGCCTGTGAGCACCAGCCTGAAACTTTGCTTCAAGAGAAGACTCCAGTATCTCTGTAATGGACGAGCTTCTCTCTGATCGTTTCATAACTATTATGAGCAGCTATATTAGCAGAGTCTATTCTCAGTGTATGTGCACTGGAGGCTTCAAGTTTCACATCACACTTGTGCAAGTAGCATACTGGACCATGACTGGGCTCAAATCAGTTGTGATGTCACAATTCCTGCTTGTAGGTACATGCCTTAAACTGAAATTTAATGTGAGCACAGAGAAACTTTCACTCTTCAGCTGATGAATGTGAAAACAACCTTCTTGTGTCAAATTCTGCACATAAAGTACATGTTTCTGCTCAGTGAAGCTCAAACATCCAAGTCCAGGGATCAGTCAGAGGCAGCCTTCAAAAAACAATGAAAAACCATCTTGACTTGTTTAATCTGAAAAACAAACAACCAACCACTTCAACAAGTGTTCATAATGTCATCTTTGAAAAATAGTCTAAACTGTGCCATTGACAAGAGGCTAGGTAAGTGAGCTCTGGTGTCCTGGTGTCCTATGGACATTCATATCTTCCCCAGTCTTCAGCTAACTAAATGAAAAGTTTTCAGATGTGTGCCAAAGAGCATTTTGTTGAATATTTATGACTGTGACCCATTTTTTTCATTTCTGCATCAGTGGAAGAATGATTGAAACAACTCTACAATATTTCTTCTGCTATATAAGATTATAATAGATAACAACAGGTGTGTGTGTTTGTGTGTGTGTTTGTGTGTTTGTGTGTGTGTGTGTGTGTGTGTGTGCGGCCTCTGGCTCTGCAGTGAGTCAGGTGAAGACAAGAATCTTTGGGCAGTCATGTGGTACAGAGGAGCTCCTTGGAGCATCAGTGCATAAAGGCCAGCATTCAGAGGTTTTCAGCTCACTAGAATGAATTCTGGAGGAGCTTTGAAAGCAATAACTGGTACAGGCATCAGGGTCTAACTGTATCTGGCAGAGAATATGTAGATGATGCATATTTTTCCAAGTTCATTTGAATCACTCAAAGTCTGAAGATCCATGGACAGGACTGACCCAAGCCTTTTTGGAGGTGGAATTATTCTCTGTAAAGGTGTTGTTGTACCTACATACAGTCACGCTGAAGCTTTGTAGAGGGTTGTGCAATTAATTTCGTGCTTCAAAATAATGACATAACATAAGGACTGTGGATGTAACTTTCAGTTGGCTGTCATGCTCAGGTTGAAATCTAATGTTGCTGACTGCTCTATATAAACCTCATACTACTGAGTGCTAATAATGAATTAATTGCCAAAGCAGAATAGTTTCACATGAACCTAATTTGTATGAGACTTGGGGTGTTTGTTTATAGTGAAGCCAACATGCAGCAGCACTAGTTTGTGAACTCTTCTCATGCTAACCATAGTGATCGATCACAGAATGAATGAATGTAAGAATGTAATCATGCTGACTTCAGGTATACAGTATAAATATAGATATTCTGAAAAAAATCACACATCAATCTGCTTTTCTCAGGTGTATTGTAAAAGATTTTGGTGAAATTTGTTTAAAAAACTGGATGAAATAGAAAATGTTGTGCTTACAGTACAAATTACAGTAAGGCACTGGATATCACTGCTGACTCATTGTTTGACACATCTGAAGACCAAGTGAAACATGTGGACATGAAGATTTGTGGAGATATAGATGTTAAGTGATTTTACATATTTTGAAAAATATAGTGTGACAGACTTCTGATTTGACCATAGGTTGCAGTGAGGCAAATTTTGTCACAATTCAAATGGATATGAGCACAAAAATAATAACAATCCTAACAAATACAATAGGGTTCCAGCAGCTTTGCTGCCGCTGACAGATTAACAGTAGCCCTTGACATCCTGAAATTTTGGATGAAATCTGTTTCTGTGAAGCCACTCATGTCACGATCCCACCACTCCTGGCTCGGACTCCACATCCACACACACCTCCATACAGAAGTAGTAGCAATTGCTCCACAAAAAGCCATAATTAGAAATTTGGTTCTCTTTCTCCTCATGCTCATTATTTTTATCAACTGCTCACAAATTTGCTGGCTTCCACTGCGCATCATCTTCATCTGACTTCAGTGGCCTCATATAACAGTGTGCTGCGTGTGACGTCTTTGTTATTGTTCTTTTGCACATTCGGGTCAGTTCAGGACTGTGACCGGTTCACACTGGAATCTGATACTGGCCACATTTGAAAAATAATGTGAACAGCCAAACAAAAAAATCGGATCTGAGCAATAAATCAGATTTGAGCACTAAGGCTTGCAGTGTGAATGTAGCCCAAGTTTCCTACTCTGAACAATAGATTCATCTCAATGTCTTCAACATAGTGGAACCACTGTCACACCTTGGCTGAAGTATATTTTCGACCTCATGGAGAATGCTTCTCTCCCTTTAGTATCCCATCTCACACTACAGGTGCAGGTTAGAATATGGTTGCACGATTCTGGTCAAAATAAGAGTCACGATTTTTTCCATTCAGAATTTAGATCATGATTTTCTCCCATGGATCTTAGGGTCACAGTATGAATTTATCGCTGTCTTCATGCAGACATTAATAACAATATGACACACTATGCAACTGTATGAAACACTAAATTTCAGAATTAGTTTCATGTGTGTGTTTAAAAAAAAAGCACAAAAATTGTAACTAATACACAACTCACTTGTAGCCAACCTGCACCCCCAAAACACAGTCCAGTTATGAAGGAAAGCTGCTTTCACAAAGTTTGATCCATTGCAATAACAAACCATTTTTCCACCTCTAACCTCCAGCAGATCAGAGCTGTTTCAGTCCTGCGTGTAATTCAGACTGTCAGGCTCATGTATGAGTCCATATTTTAGCTTGATCATAAATCTGCTGTGGGTCTGTAACACATTAGACTTGTTTACATCGATGTCCTGCCCCCTCTTACTGTTCAAAGTTTGTCACATGGAGTAACACACACAAGCATTTTTTGTTGCTGTTTAAGGACAAATTAAGATAATTTGTTTTTGATGCCCTTGATCTCCCTACTAATACAAACATGGCAAACAATCGTTGTCATATAAAAATGAGATCGCATAGAAGCCTGACTCATGATCATGATGGTATTTCGATTAATCACACATCCCTGGGCTAGAACAAACATGCACATACTGTATCTCATAAACTGTACCAGTCAACTGTGTTAACAGAGCAGGCTCTAAATGATTGCCATACATTGTTCTTTATACTAAAAAGGTAATGAAAGAGAACACAGTATCACCAGAAATGCGATGTAAAGTAACACAACAAACCATCATTAAAGCTAGAAAACCACTGTGATTATATTTTCCACCAAAACAACCAGTTAGCAGTTCTAAAATGTTCTTTGCAATTTTTATAGATGTAAAACAACAATGTGTAGTAATTCTGTTGTAGCACATTGTTGTTTTACATCTCTGAAGACTGCAGAGGACAGTCAATTTTTAACTAAAAATTATAAAAAAAATACAGCATGAAAAATGAAAATATAAATCTTAATAATTAAGTAAATTTTTAAATTATGCAAAAATGTATTTGAGGGACTAGACCACACTGGTTCCAGAAACATTTTTCTTTTTAATGGATCATAGTCAGGTCTGCTACGATCCTTTGTCTTAAATCTTGTCTTTATATCACTACTTACAGTTGAAGCTATGGAAAAAAAACACAAAAAAAACAACAAAAAAACATTGAAAGGGGAAAATGTTAAAAGAGTGGTGTGCACAATCAAATGTGCCTGCAGGGGGGAGGATTAACTCCTGACATCCATCTAATAATAACAGTGGCCTTAGTAAGTCTGTGGTACTGTTGATCCCCATATGGGCTTTTACTGTATATGACCATGAACCAGGACAAACAGTCCTGTGTGATATTCATCCCTGCAGTATAACACAATCTGCCCTCATGTCTTGCCTGAACATTATGTGAGATTGCTTTAAACTATAAGCGACTCTTTTCATGGAAAAGATCTAAAATTAATCAGCGGGCTTGTTGTCCCCTCTTAAGGCCACAGTAAGAAGGTTTTGGTGCATGGGGAGGGAAACATAAGAGGCTTTGGGGGCCGCTTTTATTAAAAGGATCTGACATCTACCTGCCCTCTCAAATGGCAGGCAATTTTGACACTTCTGGCATGCAAAGCAGGCATACAAAAATAACCTCGTCTCCTGGGCTGAAGGCCTACTCTGTTTGGATGCTGTTTACCTTAAAGGACACTGTGAAAAGCTTTGTAAATGAAATACCTCCTCACAACAAATCACAGTCCAATTTATTTGGCAGTTTGAATGTCTACACATGGGCTGATTTCTCTCTTCATCTTTTCATTTTCCTGTTGTCATTATCCACACGCATCATGTCGGAGACTGCTTGATGGACTCAATGTGTCGGAACGGCTTGTTCTCACATCCGTATTACTGCAGGACTCCCCACAGTACAGCAGCGGCCTGTCAGCACTAAGACTCAGGGCCAGTTCTCACTGTGATGGTCAGTTGGAGATTCTTTTTATTTTGATACAGTTATCATTTCCCATTTCCCCACTTGATTGGAGCTTAAAAGCCAAAGCAGCTCAGATCGTGCTGGCATAAATCTCCAGGCCCATTAATCCGTCCTGGTGTCGTCTCTCGCACAGAACTGCCCAATCGTGCCTGGATATTCATGGGGAAATTAAATGAATGATATTCCCGAAGCAGCTCACAGACACTGCAGATTGGATGTTAAAATAGGTGGCTGCTTTGTGCGTTTGCAGTTGATTATTCTCATTGGTGTAGGATATGAAGGAATAGCCTCTATAGAGACAATTAAGGTCAAGAGCATGTAAAGTTTCTGTTACATTAACTCAAAGGACCTTTTCTTGTTTCTATTCTGCTTTACTTCCTGCAACAATGTTGGCAGCCTTCATTTCTGAGAATGAATCACTGGGTACGTGAGAAACATGATGTTGAATTAAAATTTAATATATATATAATTTAATATATATATATATGTGTGTGTGTGTGTGTGTGTGTTGGGCCTTTTATGCCTTTATTAGATAGTGACAGTAGAGAGGTGACTGGAAATGAGGGGAGAGAAAGTTAAGGGACAACATGCAACAACCCAGGGCATGAATCAATGTGGGTCGATTTTTAAATATAAGTTTAATTTAAAATATATTTTGATTAATTATAGGCTATCTTCTTCCCAAATTAAATCATAAACAATGTCTAAAATGTAAATGCACACTCCCCGTAATGATCTCTGCTATAGAAGAATGTCATTGAAAGTGTTTTTAATCTATGAATTACCACATGTAAAAAAAATGTGCCACATTAACATTTCTACTGTTACATGGTACATACATACCAAACATATATGTGTGTGTTGCTACAATAAAATACCAGGCATCCATCATAAAATACCACCATACTCCAAACATTTTTAAGTTGATACATGTCGCTGCTGGACTTTTCATTATATGCAATTATAGATTTTGGGGCAGCTGTGCCAAATTTTCCTCAAACAGGGCAGTGAGAAATCCCTTTCTTTTTCTTTTCCAATGTTAAAGAATTACTTCAAGATTTTGTGAAATTTTCTCAGCCAGAGTCTGACGATAGGATTAATATCAGTTTGATCTAGAGGTGTAGCATAGCATAAAGACTGGTTGTACGGTACATTTTTTCATTTCTGTTGGAGCTAGGCTCGCAATTTTCCCCTGCTTCCAGTGTTTGTGCAAAGCTAGGCTAAACACAACCTAGATTTATCTTTTTATTGGAAAGGCAGAGATAAAACTGATATCAGTCTTCTCATCTTAACTGCTAATATTATTATCCAGCTAAATACAATAGTGTTGATTTGTCCTCTGGTCACCCATGTATAGTGGGATTCTTGTCCAGTTGCTAAAACGTTTTTTTATACAAACAACTACATGGATATTTTTTTTTCAGTGAGCATTAGTATCATCGAGGGAGAAAGTAAAATTTCACTAGTAGTTTGATTTACCTCATTCTCTCCAGTCTCATCCAAAATCTTGTTTTTCTCTGTTCTTCTAAGAAGGATTTGTTTTCCCCCCTCTATAAAATAATTAAAAAATATCCTGTCTTCTTTTAATTTGGGACTATATTATATCTAATCCTCCTGACTTTAGTCTTAGCTCCCATCTTGGGCTCCTGATTTGATTTTGGTCATTGAAAGAATTGCTAGAGATCAAATCAACAATCTCCTTCTGGATGGTAATATCAAATCTCAAGATGACTGATGCTTTAATCCACAGCATTAATCTCAGACTCTCTTTCTTAAGAAAATGCTGCTGCGGGGGAGGAGAGGAGGTCAGGGCCATGGATTAACAAATATGTATTTTTTGCAGTCTACTGACACAACATCCTTGTCCACTCTAAGTGGTTAGCTCTTTGTGTCAAATAGTACAAATAACTGCCAAGTGTTGAAACTAAATGTATTACTTATTAAAACCTTTTAAACCTGTTTAAACTAATAAAAAGATTTTAGACTTGTTTTTGAACAAATTGTCAGGATGGTTTCATCTGATTTCACATTCAATCAGTCAAATGACGCAACAATAACAATGAATGAGGCGACAAGTTCCACATTTGCTATTCACCTTTATTCAAATGTTCTTGGCCTTAGTGGGTTCTTCTAGAAGGCAGAAGCATGATGAACCCATTGGTAACTTGGGTTACACACATGGAGCAAGAACACTTTGGGGAGTGAATACCGGGGACATGCAGTACTTGCACACAGGGTGACACACAGCTCTAGGAGTACAGTAAAGAAAACAACACTGACAGAGGGAAGGTACAGGCATACTTCACTTCACCATCATCCGTTATAAAAATGAAGATTAGCCGCATCATACATCCTGGAATGAAAAACAGGGCACATACAAGAATTCATATAATAGATGGCAAATAAACTCTATTATTTAAATTATATTTGACTAAAATAGAACATTTGTTTTAAAATTTGAAATGTGAAAAAGGTAAACAGGAATATATCAGTGTGATAAAACCAAACTACAGTATATCTGTATTGCATTACTCTTATCTATTAACCAAAATAAAGAAAGGAGCATGGCAGAGGTGTTAGCTTGATGTGGAAATCAAAGTACTGACATTTGAAGAAGTGAGACCACAGGCAGTTAGTGTTTATTCCAACAGTAAGATGCAGCTTGTGTTGTCACTGATAGATTTATCTGTAGGCAGTTTGAGACTGATTTTCAAATCAGTGACACAGTATCACTTTCTTTGTAAAGGATAAGTGCAGCACTCTCATTCTCTAATCTAACTTGTGGCATTCACACAAGGTGGTAGTCAAGTAAAATGTATAGTTCCAGGCCGTAAGTGATTATATTGAAGCCATCAGATGTTATTGTAAAAGAGACAGACCTCCCATCCTCTATGGTACTTCTATTTTTTTTTTTACTTTACTCCCATGATAAGCAGCTGCGGCACCATTATTGCCCTCTGGCTAGTTACCTGAGGCTGGTGCTGCGTGCATATTGAAATCATGACAGGAAAAACAAAGTAATTTTCTCTCAATGAAAAACGTAGTCTCCGTGAAGGTTATGACAATAAATGGGGGGAAAGAAAACTATGGAAAGGATCACCGCTCTCTTCGCCTGTTCTGCCACTGGGGAAAAGAAAGAACTTGTCATTGACAAAAGTCAACTTTGAAACAGCAGTACTGTATTTTGAAACAGTCAATAAAATTCAGTAAATAGCAAAGCTGTCCATTTCATTACTTTATATTCATGTAGGCTAATAAATATACAAATGTCAATTAGATGGTAATATGCTTGAGAAATAAAGAAAAGAAATCGGTTATAATAATCATCCGCCTATACTGATATTTGACCTGGACAGATGTGAAGCGGTTTCCACTATACTTATATCCTTCTCCAGTTTCTTCATCTCCAACTGCAATGTCTCAATGACGCCTGTAAATCAAACGGACGACCTCCGAAAGAGAAAATGCGTCAAAGAGTAGTTGATTATGTAGTTGGTAAGTTGCCTACACCATGATTTTAAACATACATCTGATATTATCTAACCTATTGATAATATAACCACAATTAGGTAGGGATTAGCACTGCTTTTCACTTTCCAACCCCTGGGGGATTGAACTGATGACCGGTAACAAGCTCACTTCTCTAACCTTTAGGCCACCACTGCCTGCCTATGTAGGCTTGTATAATTTACACATTTAATCTGTCAGCAATTTTTTGCCAAGCCACCTCCCTTGCCTTGTTAATTGCAGCAGTATTGCCCTTTTTGGTGATAACTCCTTTATATTCTTCATATAGATCAACAGGGTTTGTCTCACTGCTGAGAAGAACACCGCTCTAGTTTTCCCTTCTTTTTGCAACATAATAACACTGCTTACTGGTGCTTATGAACTCCATGCACGTGCACAATGCAAGCTTATTGACTAGACACGGCTAAATTGTGTTAGTGGAACAACTTGAGCCTTAAGTGAAAATTGATGTTAATTCAAGCCAGGCTTTTTTAAGTGTGCGCAGATTTCTTTAGCTGCGTGGTTGGAATACCCCTCTGGTGTCATCAGGCAATTTAATGAAGGTAAACACAGTGGACAGCAGTGCGTAATGGCACTGCGCTCTGGCGCGGCACTTCTCAGAGGCTGCAGATTTATCAACATATCAGTCCTGCTGCCTTCAGATGCTGCGGGGATTTAATGAACTGAAGGAGAAGCTTTTCATACTGTATAAAGCAGCTGTGGACAGCAGATACTGTAAGAATGACCCTCATTCATTTATAGATCAATACAGACTGATTTATTTACTTCCCTGCTTTAACCACATTAAACGTTATGCTGATTTTGGTTGTAAAGTGTTTAATTGAAATAAATTATTTATATTTTAAGCATTAATCCATTGTTACAGCATGTTTGCAGCAAGTATTTAGTTTGATCCTGTTGATAAAATCACCAAAGCAGCAGCGGATTGACGTTATGCCACAAACAGAGACATTTGCTTTCAGGGCAATGTCAAGGACCAAATTTCAACCAAAATACAACTTTTTTTGCGCTGCTTCATTTGAATAAACCTCCCACCTGTCTACGCCACTCCTCCCACCCGTGCACCATGTTCTCTGTGCTGGTCACCTAAATACCACACAGACGTGCAAAGCCAGTTTCAAGGTCACAAAAACACCAAACAGTTGGAGTGCTGCTTGCACTGGACGTGGCGCCTTCATGAAAATATGGCCTTTTGTTTTACTCTGCTAAGGTCAGTAAGGATGGCAATGTCACTTGGTCAGTCAACTATCCATCTGCCCAACACTTCCGACCTTAGAAAGATGTTTGCTGTGGATATTCCCGAATGTTGTTGGGAGAGGGACTTGCTTTCTAGTCTGTTTTTGCCTTGTTTCCATAATAGACAGACTCTGGTGATATCAGCGCATGTGCCTCAGAATGTTTAATGTGTTTCCAGAGACATACCCAACTTTAAAAAATATCAGCAGGGAAACCATGACGCAAGAGGCTCTTCCAAATTTAGCTTCTGATTTGTGTTGACCAAAGCGACGACACTCCCTGAGCTTAGCTAACCTGACTAGTGTGGTTTAGCACTACTAAAAAAAAGTGATCAGGATGGGACTCCCACTTTGGAATTTATGCTCCATGCATGCTAACTCCTAGACCTATTTAGACTGTATTAGGCTAATTCAACAGTAATGTTTTGGTTCACAGGGATTACCAAACCAACGGGTCGAACACACATGCTGTTAGAACATCAGGAAACACAGAGAAAATTGAAATTGATAATGATCTCCTCATACAACACCAGGTAAGAGGGCAATTTCTCAAAATGACAACAGAATGCTTTTTTGAGATGTTAACATTTTAAGGCTGAATGATCAAGTTTTGTCAAGTTAAAAAGTACACTGATCAATTGTTTGGTTTGTTGTAGTTTTCGTCACTGCTACTAAAATTACTCAATTTTTGCACACATCAACTTAATTGTTGACAGTGCATTGGATTTCTTTTACAATGTGAATTGTTGCGACCTTTTTGGGAAAACATCAGGTATGTTTTGAAAAGTTGGCAGAGAACAGACAAAAATCATTACTGTGCATTCACTGTCACATCATATCAGCACATGATTTTTATGGATGAGAAACGATGCAGACCCATTACAAAGAAAGTAATACGAGACCATCACACTTACTTACTACGACAATACAACCTTACAACACACAGTAGCTGCACTCACTGCACATTTTTTTTAGCACATCACAGACACAATCATAGCCTTGTTCATAAACTTGTGAACAAAATGGTCATCCATATTACTTGAGAACATATAGGGGCAATTTGGGAAAAATATCTTATGATTGTTTTAGTTTTAACTGTTTGGACTGATCAGTTTGATCTTAAACCAACAAGTAACCATCAGTTCTAGTGCCAATTCTTAATAGCAATATGAATTCAATAGTGAAAAGTTGGTCATGTATTTGGTGGCAAGCTTAAAAAAAACTTCTGTATAAATTTCACTATGTCACTTGCAACCACAGTATAGTGGTCTGAATCACTGTGCAGAACTGCCTAAAGTAAAGAGAGTGCTCTATACTGTATGTACTTTTCAAAATGTGAAAGAGAAATCTTAGTGACAAGCAACAGCAAAGACTGTAGACATTTTAGGTTGCACAACATGAAGGTACGACATAATATAGTTCATGCCTTCAAAAGATGAACTCCATATACATTAGATGCAATCACCTACATTTCTTTATCATATTTATAAGGCCGCTTTGCATGGTAAGCAGTCGCGGTCACATTTTGCTCATCTCAAACACTCCTGTCAAATTTTGGCCTTTTTTAGATATTCTGGAAACTCATTTGCTTATATTTCTTACAAGTCAATCAGTGTTTGATAGATTTAAGGTTTTATCCTTTAGTACTTGGCTGTTATGAATTTCAGTTTGGGAGAATTAAAGCTCAACAAGCCTATATGGGGAATTTAAAAATGAAGAGCATTGATAGGACAGACTCATGTCTTGCAATTGTTTATACATACAAATGCATTTTCTTCATGTATTAATTCTGACAGAAAAGTGGAACTATTACAGGAACAAAAACTAATAAAGCAAGAAATTGAGGGAACAAGTTGAATGTTAGGCCAGTCTGTTTTGACCTCATGGAAAGGCTGCATGGGTTCTCAAGCAGTATACTGCTCACCCTCTGAAACGATTTGACATTCTTGTAGTTTTGAGACCCTTTGATCTAGTTATCGTTGTCCTCTTCATCGCTGTCCTTCATGGAAATGCCTTGCATCCCTCCTTCCCTCACTGACGCAGTGGCTTCTTCCAAGGTCAGCCGATTTCTCACGGTTTCATACATCTTACTGTTTAATGTGGAGTCCAGCACCCCTTGAAGGCGGAAGTCACGGTACTTTTTCTAAAAAATGAATGAATAAATAAATAAATCACAAAAAATCACTTTACAACTTTTGTCAGATAGAGTCCGGAGAGACATGAGCACAACTGTGGAAAGACATTAGTCTTTCGTCACTACAATGATGAGGTAAACTGTAGAAATACTGCCTTCGTGTTACAAAGTAGGGCTGCCCTTTTTCATGCAGCCCTTGTGATGGTCTGAACATGGCATTATACTCAAAATAACTGCTGCGATCTCAGAATGTGGTCACTAAAAATGGGTCCAACAGGGCAAGTAAAGGAAAGTAACATGAGTGGTCAGTTGATCAGACAGATTGTAACCAACTCCCAAGGTTAGGCACATTGACTACAACATCATTACGAGCTCCTGCCCCCAGCCTCACAGACACGTACTCTAGTGATTTTGGGATACTAAAGATGGTGAGGGATATGACGATGTGTTCCCCAGAATGAGATGGCATATTTCAGCTCATTCAGAATGGGACAGGCCTCATTGACTCATGACATACTGTATGTGACCTTAACATGCATTCTTCAAAGGAGGTGCAGCCAAGGGGGTTGGAGTTTAAGGGGGGGGGGGGCTAGGAAGAACAAGCAAACTCTACACAATATAAAAACTGAGGCTGAGGTTACAACCTTGTTGACATTTTTACTTTGAGGCAAAACAGTTAACCGGTGATCCACTATGCTGCCCCTGGCTTCTTACAAGTTCGATAGATTCAATTTTAGGTCAGACGGATCCTTCTAGACTAACATTATGCTTTGAAGCCATGTGGTTTTCAGCTTTCTGTCCTCATACTACACATATGGTACATGATTAGCAGCAATCTGTATTGACAATATGGAACGATTAATCAACAAAATATGTGTGACAATGAACTGAGGTGACCTGCTGTGATTCCAACTGTGTCATTATCATGCTTTGATATTATCACCTTGCTTTGCATCACTTACTGAATCCCATCCAGCTAATATAAAATAGGTCAGATCTCCTATTTCATTAAAGGTTACAGTTGGAATTGTTCTTGTTGCAAGAAGGTCCAGGGTTATTTGAGACAAGAATGTGAGGGATTGCACCCTACTTTTACTTCATGTTCACAAAGCAGTAGTGGGATATAGAAACATTAGTGTATTGCTGCAACTCACTACTAAAAGCCTTAACTCCACCAGAAAGGCCAAAAAAACGTCAAAAATACCACACTGTGTGTGAAAAGAGACATTTATAACAGTAAGAAATATTATTTATGTGGATAGCAGCAGTGAAATATTGTGATGTACCAGAGTTAAAGAAGATTTAATTTCATAACCTTGTCATTGAGAATATTCATATACAGTACATGTAATGTTAGATATTGGAAACATTTTGGAAACTTGCTTTAAGATTTGTGCTTTGAAAATATGAAAAAAAGCAATTGTCCTCACCTTGACGACCCTGATGAGAATCTTCAGCTGATAGACATGGAGCTGCAGGTCCATACGGTCAGTGAGCCATGTTCCTATAAGATTCATAGTGCTGGTGTACCATTGCTGTAACAAACAAACAAACAAACACACAGATCATCATCTGATATTACATGAAATGCAATTAAAACTGGTTAACTTCTGAACACACTAGTGTTAATTTTATTAATGAAAACAATGACTAAATATGTTTGTCAAAAACCTTTTTTTCCATGACTAAGACGAGAAGATGATGACACCATTAAACACGAACTGTGACTATATCAACATGCAATATTGTTGACGAAAAAAGACAAGATTAAAATGTAGTTTAAGAAATGCTGTTTAGAGACTGTTTAGTATTTCTAAATATGAGTGAGGAATATGAGTGTTGGTGAAGTGGTTGGTTATGGAGTTGGGGGGTTGCATGAATTAATAAGAAAATGCATACATTAATAAGATGTTTAGAAAAGTGTGTGTGTGTGTGAGAGAGGGAGCGAGAGCGCGTGTGTGTCGGTAAACACAAGTGTTGTTTATATGCTGGAGCACGTGTGTGTGTGTGTCTGTGTGTGTGGCAAGTGCTGGTTATATGCGGGGAGATGCCGACATGAAACTGTGGCCCACCACAGTTGTTGAATCAAAATAAATATGCAAATCAGAACATGTTCCATGTCTGGATGTGTTCCTTAAATTGATACCATCAGACCAGACACTTTCTGCAAAGCTGCATTCTTATTTATTCAACCTATGATTTTCATCAGATAATGATAAGATAAAATCTTATGTGAAATAAGTTTGACTAAAGTGATAAAAAATTATTGGTTTTGGCTAGACTAGATTGACTGGAATGTTAAATATAATCTGATGGCTAAAAAAGAATTAAAAAAAACAGTTTTTTGACTAAAACTATTGACTAAAATAGTTACAGTTTTCTTTGACTAAGATAAGGCTAAAATGACCAGACTTTTACTCAACTAAGACTTGACTAAAAAAAACAGGATGAGGTTGACTAAATATGATAAAAACTAACAAGGACATTTGACACAGGACTAAGACTAAATTAAAAAATAGCTGACAAAATTAACACTAGAATACACACATGAATGGCAACATTTCAAGACTGATACACAAGTAAATACAACCCGGAAAATTAATGTCTGTGGTCCATCAACTTTGCATATGGTGTTTTGGCAGGAAAATCCTTGCAGTGTATCATCATGACACACGTTTCCTGGATCACTGAAGGAGAGGCCATAGGGACAATGCTGACTAGTAAAAATCCTTGCAGAAAGTCATCTATAATATGAAGACGTTCATGTTATGTCGGTCGCACAGCCTCATCAAGCCATTTAAAAATGATACACAACACAGAGTGGGCACTCTATAGCGGTGGTTGTTTTGCTGCGGTTCAGAGATGCCCACACAATCTTGCCTGGGACCCATGCTTAGGAAAACAGTTTCTACTCTTGTCATGTGGACCCCGGGAAGATCCAGGAACCAATGAGGCATCAGTTAATGGGGATCCTAATAAAGAGGAAAGCTTATGATGCTCTTGGCACACATCAGCATGTTCTGAGACTACCCTGTGGTGACAGACCTATGGGCACTTGTCAAAGGCCATGAAACAAATCTTTTAGGTGTCAGTTTAGCAGTATCTTCCAAGCTTTGCCTGTTGTGGTTTCTCTTTAATGATGAACACATGTCTCTTGGGAGTTTTTAACTGCAGCAAAGAAAGGAAACACACAAAGTGTTACAACTTTCTTTACATAGCAGTTATAGTATTGGTATCATGTCGTCATGGCCATCTTCTCCCAATCTGTCACTGAATTTCATGAATAGCACCTCTCTGGATTTGAATATGTTGTAAATGTAAATTTTGGTGATGAAACAGTATATTGCAGTCGTCTATTGAAAGGAAACCAGGTAAACCAATCAGATGTGGCTACTGTCAACTACAAAACTGTGAATGGTAAAGCTAGGCATATTCTAGTCTCACACCAAAGTTACCAATGTCATTGAAATGAAACAAGGTTTTCCAGAGCCATCAGTGTTATCAGCTATCAAGCCTTGGCGAGACAGAGCAATATAAGGTAGAGATGTTAAGTGAACTGAACTGAACATTACCATCACACCAACATGTGAAGTGGTGATTAGGAACTTCATCAATATAAAGCACAGGACAGCGACCTTCCTCTTTAAACAGCACTTGACATTCTTGATGACATACTTCTCATGGAGGTAGAATGCATTTATTATGAATCACTTTGGACAAAGATGTCTACCAAAAGGATATAATCACTCAGTCATTTTACTGATAGCATTAAGTCAGGACTACTGATTTTGTGGTTCAATGGGTTGTGTTTACAGACAGTATCAATATCATGGACAGGGCCTGACAGGGCTTTGGAACATTCCAAATGCCACATTTGTTTGTAGTCAAGTCAATAATTTACCCGTGTGGGATTCGTTAGTGTTTGTAGCCTGTTTCAGAAAGTCTGGTAGTGCTTGCTGTATAATAAGTAATGAATATTAATAATTAAGGTATGTTTCTATGCCAACATAGATAAAAGGCATGTGTATGTGTTTTATTAATAACTTTTAAAAGTCATCTGTTGAATTAAAGTTTAGTGGTTCATTATATTTCACTATTAATCTGTATATGGTAATGAGTAGATAATAAGCTTTGCAGTGCTGTATGTTTGCTAGAGAGGTATATTGTAGTAATCTGTATATGTGCACTTTTCTTTTTAAACATTAATGTTGTCTAAACAAAACTTTTCACTACTATTGGCTAGGGCAGGATGAAAGAAAACGATTCTCCAATTAATTGTATTATATGTATATTGTATTTTTATTTGATTGATCTTAAAAGCCAGAGATTAAATTTTGCATTTGCGCCTTTTTGCAGTTAACATGTACATATTTGCTAAATGTTATGTGTATGCAGTGGTTACTTGTAAGTAGTTCACTTAGGGCTGCATGATGTGCAAAATGTCTATTTTGTGGAAATCCAATTATTACTTACATTTTAAGTTAAAAAGTAACATAGCTGGCCATATTAGCCATCTTGAGTCATGACAAATAAATGAATGAATCAGGAAAGCAGATATCCAGCCCTACTATTAGCGAAACAATGCCAGACTTGCAGTACCAATACCAAAACAAAACATTTTTTTTAATACCTTGCTCTGAGGAATATAAAGATATTTTTTCTATAGAATCTTTTTTTTATTTAACAAAAGAAGCCAAAGTTCTCAAATGTTAAATGTCTGAACACAAGCAATTGTTCAAGAACTTTGCCTAAATAAAAATTGAAAATTGGCAATGTAATTGTTTAAATCAGTAAATATCTGATTAAAGAATAAGTAACCAAGAATACAAATCTGCCCAGGCATTTAATGTCATTCTTCAGTACTTCTTTGGATGTTCAAGCTCATATATGAGTAGACAATATCAAGCTGAATTTAGCTAACATTAACTACTGGTTGTATCTGACCACAGAAGACTGGTGCCTGTGGTGTGAGGATTAGTGTATTTTTATTATTTGTAAATTAAACTTTGTAACCTTGTATGAAATAATGCACAAATTCTTCATTGAAAAGTTATGACTAGGCTATTTTTATTTCAGCAAATATATAATGAAAGAATAACTATCCTATATAAGACTAAGAATATGACAAAGCATTCAGTGTTTTCGTACTTGCAATGCAACAGACACAATTCATTCAGCACTCCTAAAGTAGAGGTACCAAAGCCAGCCCTAGTCCTGCTACTATCATTTACACAGGTGTTACAGGCAACAACCTTGAAATTCTGCCTTTGCTCTATTTAGACCAGCTCTCTCCACAGCGACCTCTGCGAGGCACAGTGAGCTCAGAGCATGGCAGCCATGCAGACACGGAGCCGAAAGGCTGCAGATGTTTCTCTGTGGGCCCTGGCTGTTGCCAGTCTAATTGATGGATAATGATGAGCGTGGGCTGATACTAATAGAAGCCGACTGACTTTCAACAGTCAGGGTCACAGCGAATTGGATGGGGGTTTGGAGAAGAATGGGAGGAGAAATGAAGAGGAAGGGGGTAGTAGTGTGTGTATGTGTGTGTATTTAGGGGAGATGAGATGCCATGGGGTAATTTCTAAGTTGTACAAGATTTTATCCTTGAAAATGAACAACATTTATCATGGGATTGAATAAAAGCTCTATTGTTCATCAAACTGGACAAAGTACAAAGTTAAAGGTATATTCTGCTTATTGCAAAATATTTGCTAACCAGTTTTTCAACCCGAATAACCATGTTTATTACAATACTACCAGACTTGCACAGGTGTCAATATTCAAGAAATAAAAACACAATATAATCAGCAATGTTATACTCTATGCTAGACCAAACCCAAAAGACCAAAACCTGCTCAGTGGGACACCAGGATCACTGCTATTTGAGACTTACTGAGGCCGTAAGTAGAGGAAGAGAGCAGGTCAAGCTCAGTTAGTGGAACATGGTTGAAAGAGAAGATGGCTGTGCTGAGGCAGTGCTGGGGTGAATCAGTGAGGCGACCTGGTGCCAGCAGCTTCCTATCTGTCGCTGTGTGCCTGTGAAGGCTTCAGCGTGGCAGCAGGCCTGTGATCTCGCCCCGAGCACAACCCCCTGCCGAGAGGCCAGGCCTGGAGTGACTGATCCACTGACTGGCTGCTCTCCCTCTTTCCATCATCCATTCCTCCTTCGCTCTCCTTTTTCTTTAGACTTTACACTGTGCCACACAGCTCCCATCTGCAGCCATTTTTGCAGCAGCCATTTTGTGTCCTGTTCTGCTTTACTCCTCTTTTATATCAAAAAGAGGCTTGACAGTTATGTCACAAGTCTTCTTGCTGCCATGACTGGCATTTTGGAGGTCTGTCAGGGACATCTTGTGCACACATAATGTCTGTAATTTTAATGCCAGTTTAAATTTGAATTAAAGTGGAGATATCTACATGATTGGTATAATGCTCTCTAGGAGAACAAGACACAAAGACTTCTGAAAATGAATTTGAGAAATAAAACAAGACAGTTTTTCTTATCTCAATCTAAAGATAAAGGGTGTTGTGTAAAATAGAATGCCTGGATTAATGCTCAGTAATCTTGTAAATAAAAGTAGACAATCACAAGTCAACTTGTCTCCAGGTCCTCCAAACTAAGCAACAGAACGTTTGTCATTGCTTTCCATAACAACCCATGTGAGTGTTTTCTTAGGTCTAGGTGTCTAAAATTGGTTTGGTTGAGGTTAGGGAATGTGGTTATTGTTTACAACATGAATGTTAGTAGAAAGGATGCAAACAGTGGTCGTCCGTGTCAGGCATACATTAACAATCATTCAACCCATGATTAGTTAGATACTTTTAGTAGTGAGTCACGCTGTGTGAAGGTAATTAAAGGTTATGACTGGCAATTTTTTTAACATGTATATTTTTCTTATTGTCAACAAATGTCACATGCAATGCTAAACCCAACAATTAATTAACCTACTTACAAGTATTGTGTATGTACTGAAGTTCTTTTAGAAATTTACAGGGTAGTACAAAGTCAAGAGGTTGTGATCTGTACCACAACAAGTGTTTACAGCTTCACTAGTTGTGAAGCTGTAAACAGAACAGCATTCCCACACATGCTCAGTGGTGTCTGCCTTACACAGAACTACTCTCCAGAGACTGAAAATGTGATCGCTGTTATTAGGCTTTGGAGCCGTTTGTAAACAAACTAATGTGACCAGACTCCAGTGCAGCGGTGTGACTCGCTAATGTGTTTTTAATAGTCTTTGGACAACAACAGAGGTCTACAGCACAGAGGAATAAGATATATCAGGCTTTGGAAACACACACAATACTTGTAAGTAGATTAGTTCATTGTTGGTTTGGCTTTGCACATGAGATTTGTTGATAATAAGAAAAATATAGAAAAATGCCAGCCATATCGTTTAAGCTATATCAAGCTGGAAGTTTAGTAGCTATGGTTATTTGCAGTTTAACATGCATTTAACACTGGTTTACAGAAGTAGTTTAATTACTGACTGTAACTATACTTTGGTCCTTGTGGAGAGAATTATTCTTAGAGAGTCATCTTCTTGGAAGTAATCACAAAGATGCTCCCATGCAGATGGGCTGTGTGCTTGATATCGCATGCACAATCAGCTGTTCATTTTCCCAGCTACACCCTACACTGTAGACTACAGCTTATGTGATGCATCAGCCCTGCTCTGAATCCGAAGGATTCCCTGAAGTCCCCCTGCGCTATCTATGCAGTAAAGCCTGGTTAAGAACATTGTGAATGAATTTCTGAAAATGAAAAGTAACAACATAAAGAGCCAAAGTCATGATGTCATGTCCAGGCTAGCCTCCCTTCCACTAGCTTCTGTAACTCAATGCAATCTTCCATCTGTCTTTCTGAAGAAATTAAGCATGTTCCTGTAGTGTACTCTATATTCTAAGACAACTTATCATCCTCTACAGAAAAAAACTACAGCTCCCATGAAAAAACTACAAGCACAGCAGCGTGGGTACCTAAATGATTGAATTACTAGGGCTTATGGGAAACACAAAATAATGAACAAACGATATTACATAGTTGTTTGTTTTTTGTTTTTTTTAAAAACATCTACGAATCGCACAACATACTGTTGATAAAGGCTCTGTTCCAAGGCTGGATTTTTAGTTATTAGTGTAGTTATAAATGTCAATGGGATTTTGAATGAGGTTTTCTAACTTCTGGAACAGAACCCGGAGGTTTTACTTCGGCTCTTTCTAAGCTCTACAAAGGCAGCAGACAGTGATATTTAGTTTTCTCTCAGGCCTTCAGGCCCATCCCATTGTGCAACACACAAACAGAGTCTCCACATAACACACACAAAGTTGACTGAGATCAGATTGCTGTCAACAAACTGATGATGTATTGTAAGCTAGCCGGCTAACTTGTAGCACACAAACTATGTTAATCGCTGCTGCAGCACAGCATTGTTTTCTTTCAAAGCTTCATTCTTCTACTAACTTTGATGTTCAACTCATCCTTAAATCAAAGTATAAATGAAAGGGTTTTCTTTCCAAAACTTGTCATGGATAGAATGCCTGTTTCTTTTTTGTCCTGAGCACTGTCTACAGGCTGCAGACCTTCCTGCCAGGCTGAATTCACCCTCCAATAAGCCTTATCAGTCAGTTGGCTGGGGATGGATAGTGATGGGCAGCCTCACTCACAGGTGGAGTGAAAAGCCAACTGTCACAGAGAAGGGAGGAGGACGAGGAGATGCAGTATTGTTTCACTAGATAATTGAGCATATTTAAATAATAGTGTTGCACTCGGTCAGTGTTATGGGTCTCTTGTTCGAATACACGTATCATTACACCCTGTCATTCAACCACATCTGACGGAAAAAGTGTAGCTTTTGTAGCTGAATAGTCACACTTGAAGGTGAGGTGAAAAGCCTACCATAGAGGGGTTGCACACACTTCTGGACAAGGTTTTCCTAAAGGTTTTTACACTCCTGCGTTTGTACATACAAAAACTAGTTGTGTGAAAAATGACAAGAGAGCTTGAGAGAACTTAAATTCCTGCCTTTCTCTCACTGCCACACACCTAGCCAATCATCACCGTGTGTGCTTGTCAGATTGTTGGTTTTGTAAAGTTGCAAAAATTGTTGTCGGATACAGCTCTCCCAGTTCCAGTGTCAGAAAGGTGTGGGGCAAGTGGGTTTCAGATCACCATGTCTTTCAATCTGCCACGGTGTCTCTAGTTTGACAGCACCTGTGCTGCGCAGGTGACAGGTATGTTTACAGTCTTTGTGTGCTCTGAAAGACATCATGGCACGGATATAAAGTCACATAGCTGATGGACTGTTAGCCTAGGATGCTAATCCTACGTAAACATATGGATGAGACCATATGTTTACAGACATGTGTAGAATTAAGATAGATAATTAGAATAGTTATAATTAAAATTAAAATAAGTTCTCTTTCAAATCAAACATCCCAAAATATGAGTGGAAAGTATTGTTCTTGCAACTGCATTTATAACCTTTTTTTTGACTCAAACGTTTGTGATATGCTATTTCAGTATACGTTAACAAGAAATATTACTGGGACCACTACAGAAAATTGCAGATGAACATTACATATTATAGACATTACCACTGACTATCCCTGTAACAAGTTTCATACACTGACCATAAACGGTCCAGCCATATACTAGGTTTTGACCTAGTCTTGTTTTCTTGTCTTCTACTTTTCTGTGGAACATAACTTACATTTACTGTATCAATGTATTATTAAATCCTTTTCTTTTATCCTAACATCTGCCAATTGACATTGTTACATCTTTGTGTATTTTTCCTAATTATACTACTATCCACACTGTACATTTTTTACTTCAACATGTAGTTTTTACATGGTTATTTCAAGTTTTCTGCTCACTTTACCAGTCTTCTTATCCTGATCTGCTTTCATTCTAAACAGAAAGTTGTTTCTTTTACCCTGACTTTATCGCTCTTCCCCTCCAATCTCTTTACACCATTTCTGGAGCAATCTTTTCACCCTCTCTAACACGCAACTGTCTGAGCTCTCCAAACCAACTATGTCTACTTCCAAATAGCCACATGGAAAAACACAGTTTCACTTCAAGACACCTGGACAAGGTTACAGTCCTTCGGAGCAAGATTAAGACATTTTGGCATCTATATGATAAAGTTGAAAGCCACTTTGGCGCTTGCCGGGCTTGTCAAGTGAACAGTGATGGCCCCTCTAGCTTTGTTCCTTTTGGCAGGAACTAACAAAAGAAATCATCAGAACAGACGAATTCATCCAAGCTCTCTTTTTTAGGCTGCTTGGGGATCAGCAGGGGGCTAGCACTTGCTGACAGCCAAAACAAGCGTAATATGGCTCTGAATACATAATGCCATAACCCGACAGGGATCAAATCTGTGACATTCTAACGAGTTCCATCTGAAGGAAGGGCTTCCATTCCTTCAACCGGGTTATCTGTGTGTGTACGTTTGTGTGTGTTTTGTCACCTCACGACAGGCTGATGAGTCCCTACCTATACACAGGCGACATGCACGCCACAGACAACACCACACACACACACACACACACACACACATCTGCTGGTCCATCCCCCTTCGAGCGAGAGCTGGGAGATAGAGCGACCTCCTGCCCCCATCTGACACCAACCCACCCATCCCACCCAAAACCCCCACCCACTGCCACACACACACAAACCTCGCCTTGAAGCCAGCGTTCACACCCAAGTCTTCACATGACGCTTGGCAGGGGGGGCCTGCCACCAGCAGGATTTGATGCAAAAAATGGCACACCTCTTCTTCTCCCCCTCCACCTACTCACCTCTTTCATGACCCTTTTGCATATATTTGCTGTGTAGTGTAATGAAATGGCACTGGCCTTTTTAGATTTGTAGGGCAAACAACACGCATGTGCCTTAAAGTTTCACCAGAGCTGCAATGTGCCCATATCAGCAGACAACTTTCACTCCACTCTGAGAACATATATGTGCATCACAATAGATAAATGTACCTAATATAAATCATTTTAAATAAATCATTTTAAAATTATGTCTACATTTGAAGCCCAGTTTTTACAAATTAGGAAACAACAATATAAAGTTATATATTCTTTGTATTTACTGTTGCGTAACCAGGGGTTAAAGTAGGCTGGAATGATCTGGAACGGCGTTCCAGCACCTTTGATTAATAAGTAAATAAATATGAGTGGCAGTTTCATACATATTCATGTCAAGCAACTTCATTTTTCATGGAGATGGGCCCAGCTGTGGCCTGTAGACAGGGGGCGCAGCGTGAGCATCCAGTTAAACCACAATGTGGTTTGCAATGGCAGAGTGGCGCTGTCCATATTTCTGCTCGTTGACAACACAGGAAGTGAAGAAGCAGAAGCAGAGATTCAAAGACTAACTTCACTGAAAACTAGCCAAAATATGAGATATTCCTGTCTTTTTATGTTTGTGGTGAATGAAACTTGCAAGACTTTTCTTTGTTCGAGCTGTTTCATCTGCTGGCCTTCAGTAAGTTTGTTCCTGATATTTATTCAGCTGTTTCTCTGCTGTGGAACCAGATGAACAGTAAGAGACAATATTGTTTTGTCTCTGAATTTTTGTCATATTCATCATGTAAAATTACTTATAATCTCTTCATGCGATGACAAAGGTAATATTAATTGGTAATAACAACAATGAACAACAACAAATGAACTACTGCTCTGTCTCTTGTATTTGTGACTGACAGTAAACCACTGCAGCATTATTGTCTCTGATGTAGTCAGATAAACAAAGCCACGCCAGGCTTTGTCTACACAGTACACATGGGTGTGCACGATGTAACTCAGTAAATAAACAATGTAACTCAGTAATATTTATAAGTGTGAGTTATATAAATGACTTGCGTGGAAATTCTGCACCTTGTTGTCTGAGCTGTCAGAAACTGATCTGGAATCTTTCCAGACTGATACTGACACAAGACAGAAGAGTTAGTTTGTTTTTCAATGAAATGTGTTATTTTCATTTAATTTCTCTCATGCTTACACCCTACCCCCTAATCCTGTCTGTCCCCTGTGTTCTGATAACAAGCTGCAGGTTCAGTAAATCCAGATTTCTTTAGTTCTGCTTTTCTCTGTCTGAAATCAGTGCAGTTCAGGTCCATTCAGCTGCTAGGGGGACTATGAAACAGCATGAAGAACTATGAGGCAGCATGTGGAGCAACAGGGCTGAGTGATATGTTTGTGTGTTCATGTATTTTATATCTGTGATTATATGTTATAACTGGAGTTACAGAAACAGCAGATACCTGCTCAGCCTTCTCATCATCACCTCTGACCCTCAGCAGTGGCCTTCACTCAGGCCTCTAATCCTCCAGGTCTGATGGCTCCAGAATGAGGATAACACACTGGGTGAGTACATAGTTTCAGTTCAGTATCATACTTTTTCCACAGCTGATCTGTACCAGTGCCAGTAATCTCACTGGGTTGTGCATATTTTCTTTACAATCATCAGACACCCAGCCTGATCTGAACTGAAAGGTTCTCTGTGATCACAGCGAATGAATACATCTATAACTCTGACATCATCAGGAGATCTGGATCAATGGACCTGATGCTGCTTGTCAAGTAAATATGCACTTGTGTTTATTTCATAGTGCAATGTTATTTTGTGTATGTTGTTTTTAGTTAAGTAAGTTTTATTTTGCTTGTCTGTGTTTTGTCTGTTAGCAGTGCTGACTGTGAAAGAGGATTCTCTGAAATGAACAATATAATAATTCCACTACGGACACAGCTACAAATCAACAAGGTCTGAGCACTGATGTTCATTTCTTTGGTTGGGCCTCCTTTGGACTTGGACCAGAAAAATATGTCAAGAAATGGGTGCTTAAAAGCTGATCACATAGCTAGTAGTTCCTGAACAGTCAGAAACCATCAGAAAGTAGTTTTCCCAGAGCACTGTAACTGTAACTATTGTAGCAGAAAATGTAACTGTCAAACAAATTATTTTTAAATGTAGTTCCTAGTTCCTCTGGTTGAAATGCAGGTAAAGTTCCTGAGTTTCTCAAAAGGTTCTTGGTCCCCTGAAAATGTGGTGGAAACACCCTATTAGTTTAGACTCTGGTTCCTCTGGTTTTATTGTTTGATTTGGATGAGTGGACTCAGTGGACTATCCCGGTCAGATAAAGTAAACAGAATCAAATTGAACTGCAGGCAAGGTTCCTAAGTTTCTAAAATGGTTCACTGGAAAAGGTCCTAATGTGGAAAATCGGTGTGTTAACACTGGACTTAAATGGCATTTTGACCAGCTGCTTTTCACTCACTATTCTGCACAGTTTTTAAATTGAAATTGGCAGTAGTGTTGTAAAGTCACAGTTCATTTAATATTTACTGGAACACATATTTTATCAATTAACAGTAAGACAATATCATTTGAAAAAGTAAAGAGGGTACTTTTTAAATCCTGGTCATTTTATATTTGGGCCAACACTGCACATCAGTTTCTTGTATACTGACTGGCAAATTGGGGCAATGTCAACATAAGTACAAATTGTGTTTGTGAAATATATTGCATGGGTGTAACTTTGTCTGAAAGTACTACTTTTCATTTAATTATTTTGCTACTCTAATTCTGACCACTATACACCTGTTGTCAGATAAGCCTTTAGAGGGAAAAATCCTCTTGGACAATGCAGTTAGCATGAGCAACGAAAAACAGAATTGCACCATCTAGACAAAATCTAAATCAACAGTGAATCTAACACAACATCAGCATCAAAGATGGACACAACTTGTACAAATAGGAGGCTTAGGATTAATGCTTTCTTGAAATTACAAACAGAAATGGATTGAACATTCACACCAGTCTCCATAAGAACATCCCACTTACTGTGATCATTTTAACATTTCACATTGTACAGTCATACATTATATGACCCATTGAACCTGCAGCATTGCTGGCTTCATATAGCCACATATCCATGTAAAGCAGTGTGGTTTTAAAGTTCACAATTTTAACTACATGTACAATGCCCAAATTGTTTGTGGAGTAAAGTGCATGTGAGTGAAAGGGGTTAAAAAGACATGCATCTGTACACACACACACACACGCACACACACACTCGCAAAACCCCAAAAAAGCCAACCGATTTGTTAGGTCAGAGGCCCTCCTTTGTGAGGCCGCTCGGGAGCTTTTGTGCTGCTGAGAGCCAGGAATGTTGGAGCTGAGGAGGGGCCTCACCACAGGAGGTACACAGGGATTACAAGCAACCTGGGACTCTGCCTCTTTCTGCCTCTGCTGCTGCTCCTGTGTATGTGTGTGTATATGTGTGTGCGTTTAAAATTTGGGGCTGAGGAAGGAACCTTAATACTTGTTAAGTACTGACTGGATTATGTCAGGAGAATATTGAAGAGTGTCAAGATCTGGAAGTTGGCATTAAATGCTTGGTCAGATTTTGAAGTACTAACTGATTTAAATCAAAATTTTGTTAGTTTTGTTGTGTATTTTGTTACATTAAGACAACATTAATCACTTGAGAATTGGGCTTATTTGATTAGATTAAAAAGTGTGTATACTTACCTTAACATGTAAGGTATAGCAAAAAAGTGATTTACTATTGAAAACAAAGCTAAGATATCATATTGGCACCAGAATTGAAAAAAATGTTAAAAGTAACCAGCCTCTTTTTATTGAGAAAACATGGTGATATTTTCCTTATCTTACAGGGGTGGCTGTGGCTCAGGAGGTAGAGCGGGTCGTCTACTAATCGGAAGAGTCATCTTTAAATATGGGGATAACGGTGACATTTCCCTCCAGTCCGCATGTTGAAGTATCCTTGGGCAAGATACTGAACCCCAAATTGCTCCTGATGGCTGTACCATCAGTGTATGAATGTGTGCGAATGGTTAGATTTCCTCTGATGGGCAGGTTGGGACCTTGTGGGGTAGCCCATTCAGCGTATGAATGTGTGTGAATGGGTGAATTGACTCGTAGTGTTAAAAGTGCTTTGAGTAGTTGGATGACTAGAAAGGCGCTATACAAGTACAGTCCATTTACCATCTTTCAACGCTTATCTGAAGTTAAGGATTCATGTTTAGGATAAAACATGTAATTTTTGGTTTTGTTAAGGGTTAAAGTTTGGCATGTAGTTGAAAGGGTTATGATCACAGTTAGGAGTTAAGTGAATACAGTTAATAAAAGTCCTCACATGTTGAAGAGGAAGCGCAGGTTGTTCATTCCCTGTTTGTGTAGCACTGGATAATGTAGCACTGGATAATGCACTATTAGTATGCTAATGTATTTGGATCTACAGTAGACTCACTAATCCTTAGGGCATGCTAGAAAAGAACTAGTTCATACGACATGCTGTCTGACCACATCAGAAGGCAAAACTGTTCCTTTTTTCCAAAGGCCACACTCGAAGGTGGAGTGAAAAACCGGCTCTCATAGAGACAGGGGAGACACAGTCATCTTTAAATATGGGGATAACTGTGACATTTTCAGACTCCTTTGTACATTTTCATTTTCAGTTGCTTTGTACATACTAACAGTGACAGAAATGGTTGAAATAGAAATGTAACAAATAAAAAGGAGAGCTAGAGAGAGTTCTAACCATGCTTACTTTCTCACTTCCGCACAGCTGACCAATCACAGTGTGAAGTAGGTGTGAGTGTCAGATTGCCAGTCTCAGAAAGTTACAGCAGTCCTAATTCTGACATCAGAAAGGTGTAGGGAGAGGTCTTTTCAAGACATTCAACCATCTCTAAAACACTTCTGATTGAAGCGCACTGGCAGTGTGAATGGAGGAATCAGCCAAGATTCAGGCCATATCCTAAATGATGAGGGTAGCCTAAATGTGAACAACCTTTCTTCTGCTCACTTTTCAAATCATTAAATGCCACAACTAGGGCTGGCTGTTGAACCTTAGTACTGTTTGAGTCTCAACTGAAGTGTGTTCATCTCATTGAGTATGAAAAAGTGTGAAGTATTGAAGTGGCATGGGGAGTGTTTTGACAAACATGGCTGGTTTCTCTGCTTGGTCCCAGCAGGGTAAAGCTATGCTCTGTTTCCTTTGACTCCCTCTGTGACCACTTATTTAGTGTTTCAATTAAATAGTGTAAACAGTGATTTGACTGCTATGACTGCTACCTGCTAACCAAGGCTAACACTGATTGTACTGCTGCATTGAAGCCCTCGATGAAATCACTACTGTGGTTGTCTGACAACAGTAACCGAAAAATATCTAAAGGCAACACCTTTATTGCGCCAGTGGTCTACATATACTGACTTGACAAAGGAGGTCTTGACTGCAGTTCTGTACAAAGTCAATGGATGTTTTTTATATTTTTTCTTTTGTCGAAAGATATGTAAGACAAGAAACAGATGCCTCATCACTTCCATGTATGACCAATTCCCACCAATGAGTTCACATGAATGCATGAATGTAAAGCCCCTATTAAAAATAAATTCATTGGCAGTTGAATTACTGTTAAATACATATAGATAATTAGAAGTAATGGCTATTGATTGGGATACCCTTTTTCATGGTCATGCAACCATTTAACTAACCACTTGGTGTGGATGTCTGAGCTTCTACGCAAGAGAGATTAGAAGACTGTATTGTCATTGCTACACTATTGCTACATCCACACTAATACGTTTTCGTTTTAAAATGCATAACTTTTGCTATGTTTACACACTACTGTCGACACTACTACAACGTTTTCAAACCCTTAAAACAAAGACTTTTGAAAATACTGCTGACCCCGTTTTAGTTTGAAAACTCCAGGATAGTCTGGACAGGCGGAAACAGAGACTTTTGAAAATGATGACACAGGCACCCATGTCCGCTTTCTGATTGGATCTTATCAGTCACGACTTATACTCATGTTACTTTCAGTAACAGTTCCAATTTCTCGTCTGTCCAAGCAAAGAAATCTCTGGTCTTACTTTTCGCCATTGCTGTTTTTCCTCTGTAGCAACTAAGCAACTGACAGAGTAAACAATCTGCTTCCTGTTTACACTGGCATGCGCCTGCCCAGTGTACGTGAATGGTCATGTGATTAGTGTTTTCAGGGGTGTTAGTATGGACGGAGATTATTTCTGAAACAGTGCTAGAACGCTCGTGTGGACGGAGATCGTTTTCGTTTTAAAATGCCGTTTTAAAATGAAAACGTATTAGTGTGGATGTAGCCTAAGGCCATGTATGTAAGCTGTGTTTGTGTGTGTGTGTGTGTGAGAGAGAGAGAGAGAGAGACAGCATGTCCTGCTGAGACCCAGCTGTGTCTGCAATTAGCAGGAGGCATGGAATGATGATTGCTGGTGCGGCAACACTAATGCCAAGTGACAAGTTTCCTTGTGAAGGAGAAGGAAGGCCGCTGAGTGCCATAAAGCAACACTACTTTTTCTTTCAAACACACATGCTTATACTGGTATACACACACAGCCTATATATGCACACACACAAACAATGAAACAAATAAGAATAAGGTTGGTGGGGGTGGGGGCTTTAAATCTGACTGCAAGACATTATGCACTTTGGACAATGGGTTTGTCTAATCCTACCTGCTCTGCTTTTCAGAGCCCACCGCTGGCCTATTCTAGTCCTGCTCACCAGCTCATCAGAGAGGGCCCATTGATGAAGACTCTCAATTACCATAGTAACTCACACAGTAGGTAGGAAGCCCCCCCAACCCCCCAGCCCCAATCTCAGCACCAGCACCACCAGGCCCCCATTCTGCCAGCTCCATGCTCACCTTGTCACAATGAGCGACAGAAAAGCTCTGTGGTGGACAATAAAAAAAGAAAAAAAGCCGCCAGCTCCAGGCCCTGAGAAAAGTGAGCCATTCTACTTACAAAGAGCCGCTTAGGGGTGGATTGAGGGAAGGAAAAAGAGGGCTAAAACACTTGTGGGCTCATGGAACTCTATAGGGGGAGCGAAAATGGAATAAGCCAGCAAGCACTTGAGGGTCCCGCCAAGCACCTGAATGGGATAGAGGGGTGGAGCGCCAGAGGGGGGTCTGGGGAAGGTGAATGGCCTTCTTTTTGGGTCCAATTTGTCTCTTTTCACCCCGCTCGCCCTGCTCCGACTCTGACAGATGTACAAAGAGGGAGCGGCGCTGGGCCACTCATCCACATACGCCCGCGAGCAGCTGTCACTTTTGTCAGACAAGTTAATCAAACAAATGCCACCGTACCTCCCTTTTTAACAAGGCGGAGAGAAAGAGGGATGGAAGGGGGCTGTAAAAGGGTGATAGAGACCCAAGAGATGACATGTGTGTCCTCGATCAATTCACTGCATCGGCCCATCAATAAACCAGCAGGACCTGACAAAGGAGAAGTTTCCATTAAACTTGTATTTCCCTCCTCTTGGGATGATCATGGCTTTAGTGTCTTTAGCTGTTTCCTCCCAGCAACACGGCGCTGGGAATGCTCACAGAAGATTTAGACCCAAAAGAAATGAAGCAGGGAAACAAAATGCTCTCTCTCAGTAATTATTAAGGACTCTAAGCTGCTTACAGACTTCATTAAACAGAGGTGAAACCTTTTCAGAACATGTTTTGAACAGTCACACAGTCAATCTAACCTATCCTGCTTGGCTGGTCTTTTTTATTATTGTGACCTACGACTATGGCCATTATTTTCCTTCCTATTGGTTTGTGTAATCCTTTTACAGTTACTTTACTTCAACCTAAAAGAGATTACTGACTACCATGAAAAACAAGAGGACATCAATGCAGTATTGCAGTCATATTGTTGTGGATGAAGGGTGAAAGACATCTGGTCATTGTCTCTCAGAAAAAGCAAACTGAAAGAGTGAATCCTACAGAAAAACACTGCAGAGAAAAACGGCAGCTACAATGTTGGTTGATGTAATAGGTTCTAGTTAAGTTAAGGTTCTATTAAGGATTGTTGTGATTGTGTATATTTTTCTTTGTTGATGAATCATTTAGTCTATAAAATGTCAGAAAATGCCCATCAGAAGTTCTCAAAATCCAAGGTAACATCCTCAAATGTCTTGCTTGAAGATGTTACCAAACCCCAAAATACAATGATATACAACTAAATGCAGCAAATCTTCTCATTTTAGAAGTTGGAACAGATGTTTAGCACTTTTATCAAGCAAGAATACTAAAATCTATTATCAAGATTTTTGGTCACTCATTTTTTATTTTATATTACAGTTGACTGACATTATAGCTTAATTAATATCCTTATACTGATTTCAATCATATCACCCAACCCCTAAAGTTGGAAAATCTGTTTTGATCAAAACATCAAAACAGATTTTCCAACTTTTTAATGTCTTTTTTATTTATTACCTTCTGGATATGAATTATGATTCCATGTTCTCAGTGAAAACTATTATTCAAAAATTTGATAAATAACTTTCTCCATGATGGAACTTCAAAAAAAACAAAGAAAAAAACAAAAAAACAAAGATGCCTTCTTTATTTTATCCTCTCATAAACTAGTCATTTGAGCAGAATAATACGTCTGACAGGCTGATGGAGTTAAGTTTGCGTGTTGCCTGAGCTCAGTGTTGATTAAATTGTTCACTTGGCATGGCTGTGGGGCCGGCAGTTCGTGACCGGAGCCGGCAAAGTGGTGAAGCGTCCCCGGACAGCCAAGTGGTATGACAGCAGCTCCATCGCCCGCTAGTCTTCTAGCATTCTCTGTCACCACTACAACCCCCCAACACAGCAGCCCATCCACAAACCCACCCGTCGTGACTGAAGTACAGCGGCGGCGACGTCAACAATCTTAAATCCCCCAATCTGCAGCTCAATCTGACCCCTGCCCTTGCTCCGCTCCGTCACAGCCGTCTAGCAGTTGGTAAGCAGAGTGAGACGGGAGGAGCAGCAGCGATTAAAAAGCGCTTTAACTTTCGTCACACAGAAGTGCAATTTCGCCACGCCTGTGAATCTGATAACTATCCAAGGTCAACGGAAATACTTCAAATCAATCAATGAGTCGTACTCCTAATCCCCTCTGGGCAAAGGCAGATTAAGTGTATAATTGACCTGTGTAATCCCTGTATCTGCAACTCCAGCCCCAGGGGGAGGGATGGAGAAAGGGGGAGGTGGCTTTGAGACTCACAGGCTCTACAGCACCATCTCTGTCCTCCTCTTCCTTCCTGCCCCCCTTTCCCCACTTCCAACCTGGCTAGCATATTTGTTGCCTTGGGCTGGGTACAGGGGGAGTGTCATGTAGTGTGTCATGAAGCTGTGGTGTATCAGTGCAGGGCTGGATTTGGCTCAGGCTAAAGACATGGCTTTTTTTAATCAATGATCCCCAGGCTGCGCCATGCTAAGTCCCCCCTCCAGTATCATTTAAGCACATCTGTTTAAATCCGGCCCTCTTCAGCCACTCTTTCAAGAACTAAACCAGAGAGGGTTAGGGGGAGAAGGCGAAAGGGGGACCAAATTAATTTCTCCCTATTCCCCTAACACACACACACAAACACACAGGTCATTTTCAACACACTTGTATGGTGGGCAAGAGTGTCCAGTGTTCTGGCACTTAATAAAATACATGCTATGCAAATAGACAAAACACAAGCAAATAAACAATCTTTACCAATTTGACAACACATATGCATCATAAAAAAAAGTTTCTGGAGGCAACACTGATGAACCCACTAGTAAATAGTAAGACTGATGCTAGATGCAAGATTCAATAAAATGCCTATTGTCTGAATATATTCTTCAGTTCATGAAAACAACAAAAGTGGGCATAACAATCATCAGGTTAGAGGTGGGGTTAAAGGCATGCATAGCTGGTCACTCCACTTGGTCTCATCAGTTTTGATACCTTCCATCTCCCATTTCCTGCCAATTATGTGGTTCTGGGTTGTGGTGGCATCAGGCTAAGCATGGTAGGCCATTCCACATTCTCCCTAGCCACATCCTCCAGCTCTTACTGGGTGATCCCAAGGCATTCACAGGTCAGATGGGATATGTAATCCCTGCAGGGTGTTTTGGGCCTGCCGCAGGGTTTCTACCCAGGAGGGCAGCCTTATCAGATGCCCAGGCTATCTCAGTCTGGCTTCTTTCAACATGAAGAAGCAGAAGTTTCACTCCAAGCTCCTAAAACTAATTTCAGCCCAGAGTATAGATCGACCAGTAAATCAAGTGCTAGGCTAGCATCCTCATAACTGCTGATGTGGCACCGTCCAGTCCGTTGATCTCCTGTTTCATCTTATGTTGTAACACTTGTAACTCACTCAAACCAGAAGGGAAAAAACCACAGTTTTCTGGCACAGAACAATGATATCAAATTTAGAGGTGTGGGCTCTCTCTGGAGATCACAGTCTGATGAAGCAAAAAGAACCACATTGTTGTAATCATGAGGCCACCATGGTGGATACTCTACCTTGACTGCGCCTAGATATTCTGTCCATGAAAATCACTGAGGTGGTAACAGGGCACAACCCTGCAAGGTGAAGCCAAATGCCCACTGACAATGCATCTGATTTCTTGGACAAAGATCTCACTCACTCTCATATAGTTAGACAAGGACTGGTACTCCATACTCCTGCTGTACTCTCAAGAAAATACTTCGAGGGACAGGGTAAGCCTTCTTGAGGTCTACAAAACCTATATGTAGACTGGATGAGTAACCATGACCAGTATCCAGTATCCTTTGCTGCTAAAGAGCAGGTTCACTGTTCCATGACCTGGATGGAACCCACATTGCTCCTCCTGAATTTGAGTATCCTTTCCACCACCCTGGCATAAGATGTCTGAGGAGGCTGAGAAGTATGATACCTCCACAGTTGATCACATGCTCCGATCCCCTTTTTTTTAAAATGGGAACAATCACCCTACTCTGCCAGTCCACAGGCACTACCCCCAACCTCCATGTGGCATCATTGTTTTATATCTGCTTAATAATGTGAGAGAAAGATACCATAAGTCGCTTACAACACCTGTAATGTGTGGTCAGCTGAACTGACTGAAAATGAATCAAAAAGAAAGGTCTAAGCAACATAAAAGTTTGTTTGCTCATTTTTTCCTGTCCACAGTATAATGTGAAAGTGTCATCTTAAAATGTACCCATTCTGGAAATTGTGTTTCCAAGAAGCTATTTTCATTGGGGGAGAATACTGTCTTAATGTGGGTGCAAAATGTTTTCAAAAGTTTCTGCTTAATACGGACATGACCTGAGGCAGCCACAGGTCAGAAAATAAAAGCAACTTCACAACAGCCACCTATCTGCAGGGGATTTTCATGTAAGTTTAATCATGATGCCACAGACACCTGCCCTCACAGCAATTTTCACAACAATAGAAAATGTAATATAACAATTCCATGATTGGATTGCTGGTCAGGATTGTGTTAGTAAAATGGCATAAAGTAAATCTGATTTAAACACCAAAAAAGTAACATCTTTCAAGCAAAAATAAAGACTTTTTTTCCAGTGCAATTGGTTGGAGAAGTGGGTCAAATATCAATTAAAAATGTCTTGCTCCAACAAGCCCCCCTACCCGCCAATCTATGTCAGAACATGGGTATTAGCACTTCTTAATATTTCTCAGATTATGATTCATTTCTTAAGACGCTGTTGTTTGTTTAACATTATCAGCATTAGACCACATATGGGCCTGTCTGCTGTCACTCTAGACGTCAAATTGTGAGTGTTGACACATATTTAGAAATTAAGAGGCCATAGTGGAATAATCTGCTTACTGTGGCTGATATTAGAAGGCGTCTTGGGATAAATGTATGTCATAACCCCAATTAAAATGACATATAACCTTAGGCTTACTGTCCCTGGATGAAATCCCAGCCAAACATGTTTAAGAAACCAAAATCGCTTTGAGGCACATGTAAAGTGTCTCCACTGAACTTGTGTTCCGTCGCCTTCCATTAACCTACAGTTTTATAAAGACAATATCATATTCTATTCTATTCAGTTGGCTGTAACCGGACCAAACACAAGAGAAACAGTGCTGTTCATCTTTAGATTTGGCAGGAATGTGTGAAATGAAACATGCTTAAAGGACTTTATGTGTTGATGTGATTTAAAGTGGAATCTCTTTACAATCAGCCATTATGGGATTGGGATTCTTGATGGAGTTCTTCCATTCTACATTATAGCCCATTGAAAGATTTTAAGACTTTAATCTTGTCAATTGGCATAAAAAATGTGTCCTGGCAGGTCACCAAAACATCATAAAATGTCTTTCTAGTCTTGGATTAGCAAAATGGATTATACAGTATGGTCAAGTGAAAATGGGAATTGGAATTGTTTGGGAATTTTTTGCCAAGTACTTTGTTGTCTTTGCAGCTGTAATTTTGCTGCTTTCTTCCCTTCCCTTCCCTTCTGTTACTTTATTTTTTTAAACAATTCTGCAAAAAAAAGTGTATCTGTTGTTTATGCTGCAATAAATCTGTATCTGTCTTTTTTATGCTTAATATATTTGTATTCTTGAATATGTATCAACTTGCTGACTTCAGAATTCTAGAAACATTTTGAAACTGGAAACAGGTGAAATTATCTCACCCCATTGAGAGCTGTCAGATGAAATAATAGACATAAGTGGGATACCACCACTGCAGACTCTCGAAACACAGGTGTTAAACTAATTCATGGTGTAACGTCAACCCATAAGCCATCAAATAATATTTCTATGTAACAAGCCACCCTATTGTGAACATGTATGGAACATAGGTTGTAATCCTCACTAGTGGAAACGGACAAAACAGATAAATAAATGAAGTCTGCAGCCCACAAAGGGAGGGGAGGGGCTGCCTAACAAAGCAAAGATTAAGGGGAGTCCACCCTGACCTTATTTTAAGAAGACGACACCCCCACAACCAAGACACACACACACGCACGCACATATATACTGGGGTGGTGGCCTGTAACACTATAATTTGTGGGGGTCACGGACATTTTCATTTAACTGATCACCACTACAGTGTTTACTTCAGTGTCTTCTTCTACAGTGCCACAGTGACTACATTTAAAAATATAATAATATAAAATAGTGTGAAAACTTGCTTATACTTGCTTATAAGTGAAAATCAAACTCTTACACACTATCAGATGGGACATTTGTGTGTCCACAACAGATGCAGTACTAACTATTTTTTTTTCTTCGACATTGGTGCGGAACATAGGTGACATCTTTATTCACTTTTTTTTGATATTCTTCCAGCCAATATGAAATTCCAATTTTCCAGCAAATAAATAAAGTAAAATAAAGTTTCACCAATTAGCCAGTTTATCAGCCACAGTGGATCAGCAAAGTGAACTGCTTACTATAATACATGTGACTGTGGTTAAGTTTCTATCCATGATCCAAACTTTGCCAATGTGACAAACTTAAATTATGACCCCCTGGCAGTACTGAAACTCTTACAACATAAGCACTTTTGATTATCCTTCTTCAGATCATAAATCATGTGCTTGTCATTAAACCAGAAATAGGCCATAGATCAACTGCTTTACCTTTACCTTTATCAGGTCTGTTTGTCTAACCTTTGTCTTGGCAAAATGTATCTTTTATTATTGTTATTAAATTTCAGGGCTTAGGCTAGATCTAACCTGTGAGACATGTACAGCTGAGTCAATTTGGTTCTTAGTTTATTTACATATATGTACCACCTTGGAAAATGAGCCCTCTCACTCAGAAATAAAAAATATAAAATTTACTACAAACATTAAATGTTACTATTAATATATCTAAGTTAAAATTAATGATACATTGATTATAATATTTTTTCCTTGGTACACTTCCTCACACTCATCACTCTGCAGCAGCAGGTTCTGGACTGTTCTTTCTTTTCTTTAACCCTGTTTCGACCAAAAGTTCCAGGTTCTTTGGAACCAGAGGAACTAATCTCAGGCACTAAACTTGGAACTAAAAGTCCCTGTTGTGCAGTCCTGTTTCTGTGTTTCCACCACATCTGAGGAACCAGGTAGATAATGTAAATTAGATAAGATAAATTAGAAACCCATGAGGATGGTGGCACTTGAAATGCAGTATTAACTCATTAAGGAAAAAACAACACAGATTTGTTGTGTTGTTCTTTGTATTTACTGTTGCATGAGTTGGATATAATGAATGACTAAAAAGAAAAAATGCAGAGGAGGAAAATGAAACTGTCATGTTCTTCTCACATCAAGACAAAATGTTGAGTCAGTTTGGATTTATCAGTAACAATGTTTTTATTTTTTCATTCACTTTGTGATATAGAGTGATGCTGGGCTACACATGTGCTTAAGGTTAGGGTTAGTCACTTCTGTTTTGTCTTGTGTCATTAGTAAGTAGGAGAATGTTCCTGGGCAAACACTGTTTATGTTGTTGTGGTCTCCATAAGTATCACTGTAGCCCCATTACTGAGGAAGTGCGCATCAGCTATGATGGCCATGTGTGTTGACGCTACACCATAACCAGAGATTGTGACCCATTTACTCCCCAGGATTCATGTTTATATGCATATGAAAGATGATAAAACACTACCTGATGGTGAAAATTACTTAGGGTGAATGATAATCAAATAAATAATTAGAAAAATGACACTATCTCTATCTTTATGCCTAGAGTCAAGCACTAAGCAGTCCCATCTTATATGTTGCCATTCTTAACCAGATAAAAATACAAGAGAGGGAGAAATGGATAAAAAAGGGTGGAGTGACAAGAAAAGCACAACAGAGCTGCAGAGAGCAGCCAGAGACACCTTCATCGGCCTCTGTGATGCCGCAGGGATAACTGATACAGAATGACAACAAAGAGTAGTCAGGGTGAGACAAATCCTGGCAGAAACACTCTCGTGGAGGAAAAACGGATACATAGCAAAGCAACGGATCAAGATGCAGCAACAAACTGCAAACATCCAGCACCGGACACCTCTCTGTCACCCTCTGTCAGGACCAACAGAGAGGAAGAGGATAGGAGACGGATTACACCTCAAGGCCTCCATTAAACAGAATGGCACAGACAGATAGATGCAACTGTATACACATCTCCACTGTTCAGTCTGCAGAGACTAAACGTACACAGTCAGGATGAAGAGCTGACAGTTACATCAGATGTCCCTGGCTCAGTGCTATCCACTCTGATTTCACCCATCTCCGTTTCAGCTCATCAATCCTTCAGCCCTCACTAAAATAATATTGAAGCTGCAGCTGATGATTATTTTTACAATTGTTTAGGCTATTAGTTATCTGTTCAATTATTCTATTAATTATTTAAAGATAATTCAGATTTATTTCAACTTGGGTCCTATTTTTGTAGTTTTCATCATTTTCATTATCATTTTTATTAATTATGTTCACATTAGGGGTGTAATGGTACACAAAATTCACGGTTCGGCACGTACCTCAGTTTTGGGGTCAAAGTTTGGTACGTTTTCAGTACAGCAGGAAAAAAAAGTAGAAAATAACATTTTGAAAAATGTAAACATCCAACAATGGCTCATTGGCCAAAACTATTACTAAAACAGTTTAGTTGTGCTGCAGTGGAAAAGGAAAACAATCTTTATGTTTTTTTGCAAGGAGTCAGGACACCTGCTGACAGCTGTTTTGTAAAGTAGTTCAAACTAGCCTCACCTCCAGCAGCTACAAAAGTAACATGCTGCTTACACACTGATGCTTCAGTATTAATAATCTCATGTCATATATATTAAATGTGTTATAATAAATATCAGTCCAAAGGGCCAAACCACTACTTTTACTTTAACTACACTTTTCTCTCTCAGAACAAAGATTACGATATTGTAACCATAGTTCTATAACCACAGGTGGAGCCCTATACTGGACTCTATGGGTAATAGTCTCTTCCAATCACAAACACGCAATCGTGCACTGAAATTTGCATGTATGTAGCCGGCCAATCAGGACGAGCCTACCGATTACGTGTGTCTCACACAGTATATAAGACAGCGCCTCACTGCATTTCCCATCCCGAAACCACTTCAGCGGATGGTGTGGGAGTGGCAGGGTCCATAGGTAGAGGGCTCTGCCTGGTTACAATATCGTAACCTTTGTTCTATCTCACACAGGCTCCACTCTATGAGTACAGAGGGTGGAGGCTGATAAAATATTAGCCCTCGGCCCTCCTACTACTTTGTAATCCCAGCCACTTAAGCGGAGCAGTAGGGGGCCCAACCCATCCCAGTTGACATGAACATGAACAGGGCCTAACCACAATCATACAACAGACACCCTGCACACCCCATTCCTTGAGTCATCTTGGATCACGGCAGAATGCAGGCTAGAATTGCCCAGGTGGGGGGTCAGGTGTACCACAGTGAACACTCACACCACCCTTTTCACAAGTCCTGAGTCACAAGAAAGAGAGCCAAGATGCTGTCGTGCATGTCCTTGACACTTACCCCTACCTGAATACCCCCACAGTGGGGGGGTCCTTACCTGCCTGCCTGTAAGCTTGGGGGATGCACTCACACAGCCACCTAGCTTGGTGCTTCTTGGATAGGGCTTTACCAGCCACTCCTTCTCTATAGCACATGAACAGCTGTTCAGTGCGCCATGCGTTCAACATAACATACCAACGCATGTGCTGGGCACAAGAGATGCAGTTTTGCCTCCCTGGCATCCCCATGAGGTGGAGGACAAAATGCCTTTAGCTGAATAGTTCTTGCCCTGAATGAACTGAAAAGGAGGGGTTGGTCTGAGAGTAACACTATTGCGGTCAATTCACTCACTCTCTTAGCTGAGGTAAAGGCAAACAGCAAAGCTGTCTTGAATGAAAACGCCTTCAGAGTGGAATACTCCAGAGGCTCATAGGGATCACTCACTAAGGCCTCGAGCACCAACAGCAGTTCCCACTGGGCTGAGACACGCATCACCAGCCATTGTCTCCTAACCCCCTGTAAGAAACATTTCACAAGGGGGTGGGTGAAGAAGGTTTGTCACCAAAGCCCTCATGACAGGAGGAAACAACTGCTGCATACACTTTAACAGTGGCACGAGACAGCCCCTTTAACACTAGATATTGTAGAAAGGAGAGAACCTCTCTGACTGCATGTCAGGGGGCCCAGTCTCCTTTCCTTGCACCAGCATTAGAATCCCAACCACTTGGTGGCTCCTGTTCTCACCGCTTGGATGGTCTGCACCACCTGTGCAGACAGTCCACCCACATCAGCCTGTCCCTCTCAGGAGCCAAGCCCAATCTGGGCAGCGTGCCTATCGATTCCACCTCCTGGGACAGAGCCCCTCCAACTTGAGGAATGGACAAGGGCTGGGCCGCCAACATCTGGTCTATCAGGATGACCAACAGTCTCTCTTGTCTCACTCTCTCAAACAGAGGGGGAATGAGGAAGAGGAGAAAAGGAGCTGCCTCTCGACATGAGGTCGGCACCCCTGTTCTCTGGACCCAGAATGTGGAGGGCTCTCAGAGTCAGGAGGTGTTCTGAGGCCCACACCAACAGGTTATCCACCATCTTCAACAGGGCTGCAGATTGGACTCTGCCCTGCCTGTTGATGTAGGCAACTGTGGTGCAGTTGTCTGCTCTCACCAACACGTGTCTCCCCTGAACCAGAGTCAGGAAGTGTTGAAGAACCAAGAGCACCACCTGAAGTCTGAGGAGGTTTTCCCCTGAAGGCCACACGCCACCTATCACTCTCCCCAGACAGGTGCCCCCCCCCACCCTGTCAGTGAACACTGCTATGTAGGAGGTCACTCGACCCAGCAGTGTTTCCGTCAACAAATGCTGTGGGGATCCCAAATAACGCTGGGTTCCGATGAAACAGCCCGCAGACTGACTAAGTCGAGCACAACTCCTGGGGGGTGCTCTTCTTCCAGTTGATGGCAAAACCTAACCAGGTTAGTTGCAGCACCAACCTAGCTGGGAGGAAAATGGCACAGAATATGGAGATACAAAATGGGTCTGAAACCTCCCGTCTTCTTGGGAACCAGGAAGTACGTGGAGTAAAACCCCTTCTGTCTGTTGGGAGTGGTTATGATCAAGACAGCCTGTTTCAATAACAGATCCTGGATCTCCTTGGAGAGAGAATCAATCTCCTCTTGGGAGGATAGATTTATCTTCTTGATGCCCAAGAATGGAAAAGGAACATGGCAGAACGAGAGTGAATAACCTAGTCTAAGTGTTTTGTCCATCCACTCCGATAAAGTGCAGCTGTGACGCCATTCTCTTGTCATGTTGCTGTATATCATGTGTAGACCACACCATGTAAATTTTATGTAAATCAGATGATGTTTGTCATATAAGGCTGACTTCCTGTTGTCAGTAGGTGTCACTATGACTTTTGACTTTTTTGACTTATGACTTTTTGATTCAATATAGACATGTAGATGTGTTCAGGCCTGGACTCTTATCAAGCATGAGAAATTTGTGGCAAATTGGACAATGTACATTTGAGTTACAACAACTTCCTGTTTAATGCCCAAAAAAGTTTTAGGTAAAATGGACCGGCACGCCACATCAAGGGCATTCCATGAAACCTCAAACGCTTCGAAATTAGCATCGCAAAGGTCTTTAGATGTCACCTATGAAATTTGAAGTCACTCTGGTTAATTCTCTAGGAGGAGTTCGTTAAAGTACAATGCCTGTAAATGGTTTCAAACTGCGCTGAAATTGCACAGTAAATTCAAAATGGCTGGCTTCCTATTGGGCTTAGGATATGGCTCCAAGAGGCTTTTTTAAAAGTCTGGAGATGTTACATCTGCCTACCAACTTTTGTACATCTATGTTGAATTTATAGGTGGGAGCTTTGACTTTGAAATTTTCTAAGGGGTGCTTTTGAGCCATTTTGCTACACCTAAGCCCAAGACCCATATTACATATCAAGATTTGCCACTTCTGATGCATGTGCAAAGTTTTGTGAGTTTTCAAGCACCCCTAGCATCTCAAAAATGCTAAGAGTAATTAAGGGGCGCTATAGAGCCGACATGCCACGCCCAAGCCTAATTGCGAAACTAATTCGAAATATTTAATAGTTCGAACATGGGTGCAAAGTTTTGTGAGTTTTTGTGCATCCTAAAGGCCTCAAACATGTTTTTGTAAAATGAAGATTGACGCATGAAATCCAAAACAATTGACTTCCCAATCATTACAGAAATTTGCAATTTTCACCAGTTCTGATGTGTGCCAATTGTCGTGAGTTTTCAAGCATCCCAAGCCCTTCAAAAATGCAATGGCATAGGGGAATAATTAAAATAATCGGTACAAAAACAATAGGTTGTTTTTGCACTGTTTCGTGTTCAGTCCCTATTAAGAAACAAATGAAGAGAAACCCAGCACAGCACAATTGAGACAACCTGTTATGGATTAGCTGAAAGGAAGAGACTAACTTTTGTCTGAGCTCTGGATAAAGCAAATTCCAAAAATCCAACAAGAGATAAGAGTATAGATGACTTTTCCAAGATCTGTTAAGTTTCGAAAGGACTGAATTTTGGCTAAGATTCTGAGTCAAAGAAAACATGTTTGTGTGATCCTGTTTACTTGGACGTCAAAAGAAAGGGTGGGGGTAATCTTTGATTCTAGATTACAGACAGTATCCTTTCTGCATGTTCCCCTGGAAGGTATTTAGCTGAGGGGGGAAGCCAGCCAGATCCTAAAACATCCTCTCTCATGCTCAATTTAAATTTAACTAGTTGACGGCCTAAACAAAAATACATCAAGAGATATGTCCAGTTTTGAAAAGAAAAGAGCAGAAAAGGTGGTTCCCAGACCTTTCTGGCTGAGCCAAGAGAGTAATGCTTCACTGTTTGAGTTTAAGGTGTGCCATTACATCCAGCCAGTGTTTGAGATAGTGGTACAGTCTTTTTTCCATTTGAGGGGAATCAGTCATTGAGCGAGCAGTGTAGAGAAGGACACAACTGTGGGCAGGGTAAACAAGTTTTGAACACAGAGCGCGGTTCCGTTTACAGAGTTTCACAAGCTTGTTGTGCTACATATCACACCTCTTGACTTTGTTCTTTGAGAAATTTACATTGTAGGACAAAGTCAAGAGGTGTGGTATGTAGCACAACACACTTGTGAAGCTCTGTAAAGTGAAGCTGTAAACAGAGCCATGTTCCTGCACATGCTCAGTGGCGTCTGCCTTACACAGAACTACTCTCCTGAGACTGAAAACATCATCACTATTATTAGTCTTTGAAGCCGTTTCTAAACAAATTATAATCATTGTGATAAAGGAACATGTCACCAGTGCAGCGGTGTGACTCATTGACATGTTTTTAAAGTGGACCTGTTATGCTCATTTCCGGACAATTCTCATTTACTCCTGAAAGACATGAAAGACATCCTGAAGACATTTTTGATAATTGTGAGCCCAGTTCATCTTGGAGATGCAGCTGAATGGATTGTCTCGTATAAAATAGAGGCTACACCTTTGTGGGCATCCCATTTTCCCACCATCAACACAACCATCAATTGTATCATATTTGCTCCCTGTATTGACACATTCCAACTACTGTACCTGACTACTACTGTGTATGATATGTCCAGTATGTGCTATGCCCAGTGTCTGTTGCACTTTATGCATACTTATGACAAAAAGATTGAGCTATGCCTTAAATGTGCTGGCTCTGTCTTTTCACAGTAATCCACAACTCACTAACCTCTGAGTTTTAATGCTTCTTTTAAAAGTAGTTCATGTGACGACATGTTTGTGAGTCCTAAAAAAGCAAATGCGTATCTGTGGTGGGTGCCTGCCTGTAAACATGGAGCTAAGCCGTCTTACAAAGTGATCTTTTGTGCCTCTTTTTTAATCGATTAACTGTTGTTTGCTGACTCAAAAAGAGTGAGGATAATCCCTCCTGAAGATCAGCACACACTGCACACAAACACCATGAGACAAAGGAGCATAAACAGCGAGGAACAGAGAGAGAGAGAGAGAGAGCGGTGTGGAAATACAAGAGTCTGACTTTGAAAAGAGAAGCAGAGATGATCCACAGAGCTGCAGCTCAATATGCAACTCATCCCGCTGCAGGGATTGTTTTGGCACATTTTGGGGAGCAATCCTCCAGTTTGACCTAAGAGGAAGCTCAGCAGTGAGGCTTAGAGATTTACTGTTTTGCTGTTACTTGACCTCATCTCATGCAGTAGAGGCAGTGTCATGGGACTGTTGCGAGTTGATTACAGCTTGAGCTGATTACAGTTTGTCAGCTATGGAGAAGGACACTGATGCATCAGTACAGTCACTTTCACAAAGTGACTTGCAAATAGTGCTGGCATAAAATGAATGAAGGAATCCAAAGTGCTGATTAATTTGTGGGTTCGATATGTATCAGGTCTGTATTGGTACGTACTGCCTCCGGGAAGTAGCTATATACTTGCACTCTGAAGTCCGACACTAACAGAAACCCTTGCTTTCTCCAGCATACTTTGTTTTATATGTCACCAGACGAGCTGCCAGATATCAAAATAGAAGCATTACAACCTTAAACTGAGTTAAAAACTTACTTGAGTGCTGTGTGACAACGCTTAAATGCTTTAAGCAGTGCAGGTAGTGACTGAGTGACATGTTTGTCCCTCGGGTATTACCGTAGCTGTATGCACTTGCCTCGCTGCTGTGAATGAGACCATTCAGTACTAAAAACTTGCAAACTAGACTCTACTTTACTGCTGATACTGATAGCAGCTCTTGTACAGACTCGCTGCCCTCGACACATCCCGTACATGCTGATCTGCTGCTGTATGCCGACAAATACCGAAAAGTCATGCACATGTAGCATCAGCACAATTATCACTGTAAGTAAATAAAAAAGACTAATTGATTTAATAAAATATTAGCTGTATTTAACATACAGGAGGATAATGAAGCATAAATGTATTTATTACCACTTGATGCACACACACATCTGGTTAGAGTGTCCTGCTTTATAGAGGCCTGAGAGGTGGGCAACACCCAGTACTGGAAAACTTGAAATACTTGAAACATTTAGAAGTCTGGACTTGAGTTGTCTCTGGTTATTCTGAGACAACTCAATGACTTCCCAGCACTACTTGCAAAGACTTAAAAAGACATGAATCTGTATGAGATGTTGGCAGAATGATAGACAAGAGACACAGGAGTAATGTGCTAATGAGTTTGATAGTTAACGGGGCATTGACATTTTTTAACCTGCCAGACTCACCTGTAGGTCATCATAATAAACACCCTTTCATTTGAAATTGTAGCAGATATCCCAAAGATACCAAATATATTAGAATCAAATTATAAAATATACACAAGACATCTAAAATATTTCCATTTCATTGGTATGGACATGGTTAATGTTTGGTTGGTCATGGGTAAAAGACACCAACACTGCCTGTCTCCCTTGTCAAAGTTACACGCTTTATACACCCCACCCTGAGGTTTTACAACAGTATAAAAACATTACACTACTTACACTTTTGTTATAGTCATAATCCACAAGATCCTTGTCAGGTAAATGTAAATATAGGTCGTTTGAGGTTTTTATGCAAACAAGCAATGCAATCTTTTTTTTTTAATGATAACCATCCAAGACAAACAGACTATATGTATGTGTATATATATATATATATATATATATATATAATGCCATTCATTGTGGTTTAAATGTGTTGTTTAAGGTTTTGGGTTAAAATAATCTGTTGGTATCTTCAAATAAATGAAAATGAAAACAGTAGAAAGAACTGGCTGTGTTGCCCTCCATTCAGATTAAAGCTCACATGTAGGTTGAGTTATCAGTGATCACATGAATCTAATCTTTTAGCTTTGGATCACTCTGCTGATAGAAATGACTTTTTAAATCACATCCTACAAATGATCACAGGTGGAGTGAGTGAAACCTTGTTATTACTAAGTCTTCCTTTGATAGAGGAGGAGGTGCTGTGGCTTACTCACATCAAACAATCTCTCTATGTAAACCTCCTCGTTGACCTTCTCCCGCAGCATGTCCTGGGAGTGACGAACAAAAGTCACGTAACCATCAGCCACATCCATCCCTGGCTTCTGCAAGAGGCACGGAAAAGAGAGAAGGAAGGAAAAAAGAGAAAATGACATTTGCTCAGCCAACTGGTTAAGTGTAAAATATTATTTTAAATATTTTAAACTATAAATATTCATTATGCTTATCTACAACAAATCACTTTCTTCACAATGGATAAAGTTAACCCCCTTATTTTGAATTCTAGTAGAGTTTACAGCATTTCTGAAGATACCAAATATGCCATAAAAACATGGATTGGGTTTCAATATTTCACTCAATGTGAACACCATACAACTTCAAATAAGAGCTGGAACCATCTGATATATAATACATATTATACTGTCAGACAGCCTTAAAACTACTTAAAGGTCCAGTGTGTAGAATTTTGTGGCATCTAGCGGACTGGACTTGGCAGAAATGGAATATAATATTTATAAGTATGTTTCAATTAGTGTATAATCACCTGTTACCTTAGAATGAACCCTTTACATCTACATAGGGAGCAGGTCCCTTTCACGGAGCCCGCCATGTTGCACTATCATGTTTCTACAGTAGCCTTGAACGGACAAACCAAACACTGGCTCTAGAGAGAGCCTTTCTTGTTTTTCGTGAGTTTCACAGCCACCGTAGGTTGTCCTACATGCTTGGAAGAGTAGGGGATATTCAGTTTGTTGCAATCTGCAATCCGCACCACTAGATGCCACTAAATCCTACACATTGGTCGTTTAACTGGATGTTAAGTAGTTAATATCATGTTTCATTCTGATTAGTAATTAATTTGCTAGAAATACAGAGGGATTTGAAAAATTTTTGCTTTTTCACATGTTGAATAGCAATGACAAACTATCAAAAATTTGTGCTTTGTGAATTACTGTTGTTCAGATACAGATAAGCCTTTACCGGATTTTAAGTGGTTAATATGTTCCTGGAACTTTTTGGATTAAAAGGGGCTAAAGAGCATCATTGCCAACTTAAAGTATTCTGCCTATATCCTTATTTGATGACTGTTTTAAGTGAGTCCTAAAAATGTAGTATTTAATGAGCATACTAAGGCAAAATAAACCAATCCAGCTAAAATGAGCATTTTCACCTGTGATTACAATAGATTAATATGAAAGTGTAACCACTGACATGTTTGTAATTCAGTATTCAGTTCTGGATGTTCAACATAAGCTGTTTTTATAAGATAGGCTGCATTATGTGACTTCACATTATTTCAGTGGAAGCCAAGTATATAAACATTCAAATTGAGATACTTTTCTAAAATGTTCAATTTTCATCGTTTGCAGAAAAAGAATGTTTGCATCTCCAAAGAAGTACAGGACACTGGTGTTCCTCAGTCAGCTTGTGTCAGCTTGGCTGGGAACCAACCCTCACAGTCTGGGCATGTGTAAAGTGAAAAGGGGCACTGCAGACACTCATTTGGGTTTGATGGGGGGGAGCAGATTGTGAGGAGGCCTGTCATTCTGACATCTAAAGTATTCACTGGGGACAATACATTTGTAAACTCCACCTTAGTTCTCTTTCTTACATGAACAAATCTTGCCATTTTCAAGATAATGAAAATGAAATGAAAATCTTTTAACCTTTAGGTCTCAGTTTCCCTCTCTTTGCTCCAGCTCATGTATATCCCCAAAACAATCACAAAAACCCATTGCTAACTGCCACCAAACTTAGTTAACACATCTGCAATGGGGCTTACAATGTGTAAATGAGTTTCTTTTTTACTAGTGAAACTCTAATTTTGTACATTAAGGACACAATTAGCATGCTGGGCTGGAAACTGCGACCCATGCCAGTGTACACAGTGCCTCGTCACATTCACTGACAAGGCATTAATTTGAAATTTGGCATGTTGCTACGGCCGAAGTGTTGGCAGCTAATACAGATCTGATGCACACACACACACACACACAAACACACACACACAACTACCACCACCGCCACTGCTACCCTGACAGCAGAATGGGCATGTGTTGTACAACATGGACTCACAATGTATACTGCACAGAGAGCGAGGCACGAGGCAGGCTGGCTGTCAGTGTCTGGCCACATGCATATGAATGGACATTTGGGGGAGGAAACACGGGGACATTCCATGTGGAACAACAACCAATACCATCTGGATTATGATTCTACATGTGAAAGCTTGGTCAAATATTTGTACACGCACAAGAAACACACACAAACACATATACATCTTGAGGGAAAAAATCCATTCACTTCAATCCTTAAAACAACCTTAAATGTTTCATTTGAAACTGAAGGTGTGCATAGAGTAAGTCACTTCAAGGAGTAAAACACCAATGCTTAATAGACCAATGATTAGTCTTAAAGGTTGTTTATGGTTCTTGGTTTACTTTTATATGAGTTATTAAGAGACACGTTATATTTAGTTTGCACAGTAAGATCAAATTGAGCCATTAAACTCACCAATTTATATTACTGCAACTCTGTGTCCTAAAATTATGTTTACATATAACTCATTTACATGAGCAAATATATTTTGTAGGAATCTTAAACCCACCACTATTCTTTTTTTTATCAATGTAACAAGGAAATCTTTAAACTGCCAACACAAACATTTCATACTAAATGCAACTACAATTATATTCCATTTACACCTGGAATTAAAGGTACCATATAACGTTTTCTTGTAAACTAACAATTATTTACATTTGTTGTATCTCAACAAACCTGTTGATGCATTACCTTCTTCATAAAACATTTGCATATAATCTGCATTGTTTACATTCATGTTTACATCAGCTAGTAGTCTTCTTCCCTGCTTTTTTACTGGTGCATTGCTATGTTTCGTGGCGAGTTCCTGCTAGAGATCAGCTGGGCCAATATACTGCATCTGCCAATACTAATTTATCTGCAAGATATTGGGAGCAACATATAAGTCAGCTAATAGTTAACAAGATAATGCAGTGCAGAAATTAATGAAACATATGTTTTAGGTCATGTGGTAATAATGTCTCCATTGCGTGGTTTGTCCACCAGAGAGCACTGACAAGTTTATTTTTACACAATTTTTACAATATAAAAAAAGAATATCGACTGATATATCATTATCAGTTTTTTTAAATTCTCGAATATTATTGACATTGGTGTGAAAAATTCAGTATTGATTGAGTTATAGTTCCTGCCACCACCTGTCAATCAGTGCAATAGTGTGAAATGACAAGCAGGATTATATTACTTCCCCTGTATGCATACTCATACATGTAGATTCTTGTGCACGTGCATTACATGCTAACATAAAATGTATACACTCACACACACAGGGTACCTTTTAACATTTGATCCACACCTGGTGTAGGACTGAGTGTTTTAACAAATTCATTTGATTAACTTGAAGTTTTGTTTTTGCATGATGTTAAAAATATCTAAAGTGTAAATAAACATATTCCGTCAGTGAGAGTCCTGCAGCAGTTTACAGGGCTGTGGTGACTCCAAGTGGCTAGCTGCTCTGGCTATCTTATAGTGAATCTAATGGGGACAGGGACACACTGACAGGGGTGGGTAGTAACTTGTTACAAGTAACACAAATGTGCAAAAAAGTTGTTTTTTTTGGGAATGGTAACTTTTCACATTCTTTTTAAAAACTGTACTTTTTACTCAAGTAATTTTTGTTACTTTTAACTTCACTATAATTGCCATTTATACCTTTGTTACAACTAGTCTGTTATCTACTATACATTTTGCTACATTAACCAAAATTAGCTGCCATCCAAGCTGTGTGCGCACGGTTACACAGGAGAGCTTTAATTGGTCTTCCTTGCAGTACAGTGCATTGGTTGTTCTACTAATGTAACTCAAATCCAGTAACTGCACACTATGCCACTGGTGGCCGTGTTGGAAAGCAGCCTGCATCACCCTTTCACAGGCCAGCAGAAATACTTTCAATTTCCATTAATGGCGTATTAAAAGTGTATTTAGTCTATGCAGAATAAATGTAGGCTACACACTGTATAAACATCTTAGTCAGATGATCACTGGATTGATTCTGGTGTATTAACATACTCCTCTCATTGCGCAGAGCATGGCTTTCTTTTGATGGAAATTAGCCTATTTCTTTTCTCTAATTCGCATGGGTTGTTATTTGTTTATAACAATGCTGATGGTGAATTCATTTAATAGAATGTGGTGAAACTGAACTTGGCTTTCACTCAGTCGGCTACCAGTTGTTATTTATTCTGGAAACAATCATTTTTGAGGAGCATAGGGAGAGAGCAAATATGGGTGGTTAAACAGTCCTGTTGGGCTTTACGTGTGACGCACAGGTCTCCCTCTATATAGACTTACCCTACTTCATTCTACAAAGGGCTGCTCCCGTGTTATTGCCACAATAATTCTTTATGTTGTAAAGATTATGTTCATAGATGCTTTAGGAATAATCATATTGTATTGGGTGCCTGTGCTATTGGAGAAGTCAAATTATATGCAGCGCCCTTCATATCAAATTAAGAGGTTTGGTTGGCTATATGTCCATATCAAGATAACAACAGATACAGGCAACAATAGTAGGCTAGCAAGTATGATATTTTAAAGTGATCGCATAATTGTAATAAACAGAAATAGCTAGATTAGCGATAAATAAAATGCCTTGTGAACATCTCTGGCCCACACACTCTAAACAATATTAAAACACAAAGTAACTTGTATTTTGAGTGGTTTATTGACCAAGTACTTTATACTTTTACTTGAGTAGGTTTTTCAAATAGTAATTTTTACCTAACTTGAGCATATTTTTATGGGTGTAATTATACTTTTACTTAAGGAAAGATTTTCAGTACTCTACCCACCACTGCACACTGAAGAGTGGACTGAACAGTGTGCAGATGCTATTTTGTTCAGTTCCTACTTGCCGGGGTGCTAATGTTAGCATTCTGCAGTCTGATATCAGGCTGATGTCAAACACAAACAGAGCAGATGAATTAGTGTGTGGACTTCTCTGCTCTGCGCTATCTGTGCCAGTTAAAGCTGGTACTAACAGTCATTAGCTGTGTGGTATAAGCTGTATTTTTAAAATATGCATAACAATGACAGCCTTGCAAGTGGTGCTGGTCTTTTTTTACTTTTGCTCAACTGTCTTGCACATGTTTTAGTCCTCCATTTTGCAGGATAAATAAATAAAATTAGTAGTGGATAAATGTCATTTGTAGGAGACAGGGTTGATTAATCAGATGATTAAGACATTTCAAGCTTCAATAAGGGATGTTTGTAGCAGTGTATATATACATAAAGAGATGGACACAGAGAAATAAATAAGTCTCACTTACAGGTACATCCACATACTTTGAGGCAGCTTTCACCTTGATATAAAAGAGGGAGAAGTGGGTGAAAAAACAGTACTCCAGCTGTGGCTCCACTTTCAAGAACAAAGACTGCAGTGGTGAGGCTGTACAGCCTGGAGTTTAGTGCCTGCTGAACTGGCAACAGTGACTCATGTGGTGATTTCAACTGCAAAAGTGCACTCACAAATTCAATAACCTGGCTTTTGTTATACTGTGGCAAACCAGCTGAGGTGTTAAGCTATTTGGTGGAGAGGAAGGCTTCAAAAAGGTCAAACTGTATTCAAATGAACATTAAAAATTAACATGACAAAACATGGGATAATAAAATCCAGTTTACAGTATAGCATTCTTGAGTAAAATTAAAAGCAATGTTGTTAGTGAGTGATGACCCAAATCCTACAGCTGGATTTTAACAGATTCTCATCAGTAATGCCTACATTTTACTAACCAATTTTACTGCAAAGATGTGAGGACATGAACTTGCCAGATCAGAGTTGAACAGGGCAGCAACATGAGTAATGAGACAACTATAGCTTTGACCAAACTCACCCAGTCTGATAAATGGATCAGACTGGGGAAGTTTGGTTAAAGGTTTCTCTTTCAACATTTATTTGAAAGAGAAACCTGGAGGTGAAAACATCCAAAAAGTCTCTTACAATTGTGCACTACATTGTAAAACTTTGTTACAAGTTACAAGTATGGCAGGTCAAAGTTGTGGACTTGTTTCAGAGCAGTCTGATGACTCATGCATTCAACTCATGCTCTACGCAGGAAACACATCACATCCTCAACAATGAAGCTTGTGAGTAATTTGCTGGAAGGTGCTTTAGGAAGAAAAAGACGGTTCTGGAAAAAAATGTATACATGTTACTTACTGTGAAAGATAGGAAGGAAGAGAAGAGTGTTCCTTCATCATACCTGGAGAGTTTGGCTAACACGCTCTCTAAAATGACCACAAACTGAAAAAGAGGAGAAGAGAAAAGAAGGTGTGTGATCAGCAGCACTGGAATTACTTTACTTATGGAATTACAGCAGTAACACAAAGTACAGTTTTGTAAAAGTCAGGAAGTATTAGTGCTACTTAAGTATTAAAAGTACTGACCTGTGTTAAGTTATTAATGGATTAACCAGTGAACAGTGGTAGTTCAGTAAACTGCAGTAGTGTAGTGTAGCAATGTTAATGCTGTCAGAGCAGATGAAAGATCCTTCTCTTTATACAACTCATTAGTTAATGTCTAACATCTGCTTAAATATAATATCTACAAACAGGTTTTCTTTCAGAGATCCTGGAAAGTTCACATTTTGGAGAATCAATATTTTTACCCAAGAGCAATGTTATGAGCTTCTCTTAAATATAAAAGCTTAACCTGCAAAGTAAGTGATATGTGCAGCTTTGCAGTGAGGAGTAAAGTAAAATAATTTCCCCTGAAATGTAGTTTAGTACAATGTCAAATCCTCCTGAATGGAGATACACAAGTAACGTACAGGTTATTCCAAAACTGTACCGAAGTCATGTTGATGTGAATTAGTTCATGTCCAATCCAATACAGATTCCGTCTTACTGAGAAATTCCACAAAGCACAGCATTTTCATTAAGTAGATCAGCACATGCTGAATAAATTTTTCACTGTAAATGCGTACTTTACTATTTTTACCTTTGCTACCAGCAGAGTGATCATTTCCTTCACTGTCTCCTCAATGAGATTGTCAATTTGGGAATGGTATTGTCTCTACAGAGGATGAAAAAAAAACATGTTATTCCTCTCACCCACACTCATTAACCCCAGCATAATTTTTATATCAATTTGTACTGAATTCATCTTTTACCATTAGACAGTTACACACATATCTTCTGGTTATCATGGTTAGAGATCATGATAACATGTTACTGATAAGACGTAGATATTTTAAGAGAGAATCTCCATACACATCTTTACAATGATGTCCATTAGAACAAGCAGAACTAGCCTCATACAGGATTCCAAAAACCTCATCCTGACCAAAACATCTTCAGAGTATGTTGGAGTCAAAGCAAAGGATATTGTTTTCAACTGGAAATACCACTCTGATGTTTTGTGTAATTTACTGTGAAAATACTGGCCTTAACAGCTGATTACAAATGCTTATTATTTCAACAGATTATTAAATGGCCATTTTTAAATCACTGGTCCCACTGGAAGAGAGTGGAGAAAGAATGTAATCAGACACAGACAGCAACATGCACAATGTCCCTCAAGATGGTGGCAGACCTGTGGTTTTCCTGCAGCCATCACATGCTGACACCACCACAGGAGGAGAGCCTGCACTACAAAGACTGAGACAACAGCCCAGCTAGTGCAACAGAGAGCTCACACAGGATGGAATGTCAGGTACGTGGTCTGACTGAGGCACTACAGGATTTATTTGTTGTACAAAGGACAGGATTAAGGCTTGTGTTGCTTGCCCTAATGGATGCCATTCCATGAGTTTGAGATCTCTGAGCAGTTATCTAATAGGACTGATGGCCATAATGATGACATTTAGAGAAAGAGAAGTTCTGTAAAATGTCAATAGTTGGAAATGTCCCATGTTCTCTTTAAATGATCCTCAGGATCAGTACTGGGGTTGATCTGGGCATATTTTAAGGATCTGTATCAGCTAAAATAAAGCTGATCAAATGGTTATCCTTTCTTTAATCTACTGTCTCGTCTCCTTGTTCTTTTCAGCCTGCTAGTGTTGTTTATGACAGTCAGACTCTACAGTGCAGCATTTCACATCACGTTAGTAAGTTGTGTGTGTTATTTTGGCACACCGGTGCCACTGACTCTGAGTTCTGACATTCAGATTGGCAAAGTACCCGGATTCACTCCGACGCTAAACAAATCTGTTATCAAATTATTTATCACTCTTCTCTCTTTATTATTAGCAAAGAGTCGTTAACAAAACATTCATCTAGCAGCTTCTCATTTTTGAGCTCTGAGTGTCACTTTCTGCGTTTAAAATCACAAACAGTGGCAGCAGTGGATTATATCAGTCAACTCTACTGTAACAGCACTGTACAATCTGTACTGGACTATAGTTCCAACAACTTCAACAGAGTGATACGTCTCCTCTGGTAAAAACAGCAGCTGATTGCTTCATATCAATTTCAGAGGTCACATTCACCAACTTTCATTCATATCAATAATTTAAACTAATCAATTTACATACATATTTAACCAGCAATGCATATCCTCTGTTGTATATGAATATTTTAATATGTATTCTGAGCATCTTTGGGATAAGATTTATTGTGGCATGAATTTAGTTCTGTCTTCTTTTCAGGTTGTAGTTTGAGTGTGCAGCTGTGTCATATAGGTAAATATGGGTATAGGATCAGACAATATTAAAACACTCAGATTGGGATCAGGGCCACAAACACAGGACATCCCTACTTTAAAGTGTTAGATGATTAAGAGTTTTGAAGTTAAAAGGGCAAGTTTTGCTGAAAATTGTTAAGCCTTGGTGGTTTATGTTTCAATAACACAGTCATTGCCCAGTGTCAGTATTAATATATCATCAAATCATTTTTGAGAATTAAAAATAATTGCCATAAACAAATAGGACCACTGCTAAGGAGAATGTAAGCCTGTACCGGTCTATCACAATGGACGTCATGCAAGAACATTTTTGCATTGTTTTCCGAAAAATCTTTTTTCTTTGAGGTTTGTTCATGAGGAGGTGAAGGTTCATGAGATTTGATCATTAGCACAATCAACACCCCATCATTCACAAAAATGTTACCAAGTCTGGACTGCTCATAAATTAAGTTTGTACCTAAATAATAAGCATGATAAAATTGATGAATACCACACATTTCATTTAATCACTCATATGTGCCTCTTAAGAACAAACCTGTTGGTATGGTTCCTGTATGAGGCCCAATGTATGACCAGGTCAGATGTGGAGGGAAAACTGAATGACTTTACAGCACTAAACAAATGGAGAACACTATTCTTACTGGGATTTTTAGGGGAAATGTGGTCTTAATTTTGATAAACATTAGCACTAAGACTAGGACTTCATATGGTTTGTTTACAGTCCTTTTATTGAATATTAATTAGTAATGTTGATTTAAAAAATAAAACAGGTATTGTAATTCATTTGACAGCCTCATTCTGATTAAAAACAATAAACGGTGTGCAGCTCCTTTACAAGGTTTGACTAATATATGATTTCTGAAACAGAGCACACAAAAGGTTTGTTGTTTTTACTTTTTCTTGTGGGAACAAATTGAGTGTGCATACAAGAGAATTTACTAAATACACATTCCTGTTTTTCTTTTTAAACTGTTCTGTATAATTGATTTACAGATCCCATTATGTTTCACATTAAATGATACATATGTTCATTTATGGTTTCAGGTGACTTTTATTATTATTATTCTTATCATTATTATTATTATTATTATTATTATTATTATTATTATTATTATTATTAATTAAATCCTTTTTAATTTAGCTATATGTCAATTAATGCAGTGCTTTCTAAGTATTTGCACAGCCCTGCTGTCTTATAGAGAGCCCAGTGAGGACAGCGATTAGTCCTGCTAAAGAACTGCTGTCATGGAGACAGTATCACTGTGAGGAATCCTTTTGTTTAGCCTTGTAGCACCAACAGAACAGCTAAGGACTTACCAATAATTAATTCATTGTCAGTAATTCTCGAGATTCTGCGAAATATGAGATTTCTCACTTTTACCCCATGTATATTCAATACTATCTACACATATGCTAATGAAATCCAAACAATTCAAGAGGAGGAACACAGACAGGGAAAATTGATGACTAATTATACATTTGGGAACCGGAGGGTGAGATTTCAATTGAATTTGTAGCCACACTTACCCAGTCTCTAACAAACTTTCACAAGACAGAGAGGAGAGAAAAAAGCAGCAGAAAAGGAGAAAGATAGAGGTGACATGGCACATGTAAAATTATGTAAATACTGCAAAAGAAGTTAGAGACAAAGAAAGAAAAAAAAGCTGTAAGTACCAGAGAGAAAATAGAAACTAAAAAAGACATTGAGACTATTATCTGTCAATGCCATTCAAAATAGAAACACAAACAATTCATTTCCATTCAGGTCCCTCCAAGGGCAAAATCCCTCCATCACCTTTAAATGATACGACATTTAACAGGGAAAATGTATGATGACCATGAGGAGTGACTGGCAGATTAAACTAGACTAAAGTCAGGATAAATGATCTGCCCAGACACAGGGTTTCCTCTCTTTATCAGTCCTACCTCCTGCCCCAGGTCCATGGCACACAGTTTGGCTGACTGGGCCTTGGCATCCACCATGACATTGAACATGGTGCAGATGGACTGCGGCACGCGGAAGTCTGTAGCCCGGCTGCTCTTCTGAAGCTTGACCTCAAATGCCACCCGTGTCCTTTAGAGGGGAGGAACATACAGGGCCGTAGCCAGGACTTTAGAAATACTGAGGTTATGAGTACTAGTTCCCCCAACTCCCCCAAAATAAGTAAACATCTTCTTACTAATCATCTACTGAATAAATACAATAAGTAAAATCGGTTATGCTGTTTCAAAGCCTTCTCCACTGCCAGGAACCAAATTCTGGCGGGGGAATAGTGTACCCCTTATTGATTGATTGATTTCTGTTTGTCTTTTTTAACTGAAGAATTACCTAGAAAATACCAACAGGCACAGTTTTAAAAAATATCTATATATTGTAGAATCTAAACTGAATCTAAACAAAAAAAGTATTATATAAAATACCATCTAGTAGGTTGTTCTTTCAGCTCCTTTTTAACATTTTCCTCTCAATTTTTCTTTACACTCTGTTAGTGGACGCTGTCCTCACTGTGCTCAACAGTCACATTCAACTGAACACCAGTTCAAACAACTGAACTCCTTTCAAAAGTCTGAGTGCACTTGTGATGATTTGTAGCTTTAACAACAATCCCTACAAACTAAATCACTAAGAAGGTTGTTTATTATTGCCTTCAAAAGCCACATACAAGTATTTTCTGACCTGACCGCCCATTTTATAGGACAACTTTGTCAGTGCATTCTAAAAGCTTACAATGATTTTTGATGATTTTCTGATCTGATGATGATCTGACTCCTCTGTGGTTACCAGTGTTGGTTCAGGCAGAAAAAGTGCTTAGTTAGAGTTAGTGAAAGCTAATGGTTTGGTTAAAAAAAAAGATCACAGTCATGGTCTAGTCATGGTCAGGTAAACTAAACATGAGTCATTTTAAGGCATTTGAACAAATGACCTACTTAGTTTTACTTGAGCACAGTCTTAGCTGAAAGATACTGTACACTCCCCGATTTTGTTATTTCACCCCACAGCTTTTAACACACAGCTTTAGAACTTTGACCTTTGAGACTTAACAGGTCACATATTTCCACTGAAGATATATAGATTATTAATGACTGCAATTTACTTACAATCAGACCTGTATACTGTTTTTAAACAGTGTCTTACCGTTTTACACATGATTCAATCATGTCACTGGACATCAGCTTCAGCCGGGTCTCCAGGTGTTTGCCAAACTCCTCCTCTGGCCAGTGGAGATCTCTGATGAAGGTCTGCAGAGCATCTAACTTCCAGAAGAGATCTTCTGATGTTCCTGAGCCATTACTGCAAGGGTCAGAGGTCAGAATGTAGTATTTTCAATACAAGAGTAATAAAAAGGGAAAAGAGACAGTTCTCAATCAAATGCTTGGATGGTTATGTTGGGTTCATGCACACTTCAGGTTGACTAAAAGGAGTTTCTGTCCCATTTTCACTTTAAACTATGGTTGTTATCTGGCGATAAAGAACAACCTGTTATATTTTTTGTAGGAGTTTTCACTCTTAACATATAAAACAAAACTTTTCATCGGGTACCACTAAGGCTGTAAATAACAATTATTTTCATTACAGATTAATCTGGTGATTATTTTCTCAATTAATTGATTAACCATTTTTAATCATTCTTTAAATTGTCAGAATATGTTGACAACAGTCCAAAATCCAGAGATATTCAGTTTACTATCATAGTCATTTTAAACATTGTCACCAAACAAAATGGCATTTTTGCCTGAAAGATAACCTAAATGATTAATCAGTGTCAAAATACGTGCTGTCAAACTAGCACTCAATGTTTTTGAAACTCTTGTACTGTGCAAAAATCTTCGGGTCCCTTTGGGAATTTACTTTTACTGGTACAAATCATTCAAAGAACTAAAGAACTAAAACAGAGAAAAAATGACAACATGAATTGATTTTGTTATAATTTTAAAATTTTATGTAAAAACATTCCAAACTTCACTGGTGAAACCTATATTTTCAACATGTTAAGTTTTATATTTAGTTGTTTATTTGGTCAAATAACTCTTCTTCTTGTGTTTACTTCACTGTTAAACCTGTAATAAATCTTATTTAAATATTCTGCTCAGATGGGCCTTTGCACAGTGCTGTACCATGTGCAGTATGTAGACTGTATGCAGGGGGGAAGCAGCATCCATACTAACACTCTTATACACACTGCACTGTGAGAAAAGGTGAAAATTTATGCACGTTCCATCCTGTCATTTACACACCAAGCAATATTAGTGAGTTAGACTGTGTGAATGTGTGGGTGCAGGATACACATCTTTGTACTGCATGTGTGAGTGTTCGTAAAAACAGTAGTGCCATGGAACAGACAGTACCAGCACTGACTATGTGCCCAGAAAGCATTAGATTGCAGTCATTCATTTTCTTTTACAGCTGATAAAAACAGACACAAGAGACAGAGAGACAAATGAACATGTGAAGCCTTACTCTTCACTGAACACATTCAGGATTCCCACTCATTCCAAAAGATAATGTTCCAGGAAGTCCGGGAGGCTTGCTGGTTGAGGAAAGCGTAATGTACTACAAAACGTTCTTACTACCACATAAAAAAATCCAGTTTATTTAGGATTTTAGTTTTTTACAATTTGGTCATGATCTTTTACTGGGTTAAAACAACAGATTTTCCAGGATGTGTGGGAACCCTCAGTTTGTTAATATCAACTAGGAAAAGGTGTTACATAACATTACATTTGGGTAAAGCACTCTGTGGAGGACTAGTGGGACCAGAATTATGTCTTATTACAACCAACATAACATTTACTCCCTTCAACAGCTTTACACCTAATCCAGTCCCAGCAGACAGAGCCACAGTGCAGGGAGCAAGTCAGACACAAGGGGCCCTTCTCAACCATCTACCCCCAGCAAGAATGGAGAAGCCAGGGCAAAGGTGCCACAATAGCAGGTAACTGCCGGAAACACTTTGGGAAGGAAAGATACAGAAAGATGCACTTTCATAACAAGTTCATAACCAGGACAGCAGCTACTACTGAGCTCATGTCTCTGTATTTTTAACTGTAGTTACAGTGTACAGTAACTTCCAGTTGTGTTGGAAATGGGCTATAATAGAAAAAGAGACAGTGTTACAGAGCTAATGTGTCTGTTCATGTGTGTTCATCTGACAGCAATCATAAAAAATTCTCTTTATGAGTGTGATACCACCTGATTTCAAAATCTGTGGAAAAGTGTAAAAGACTCATGACCTTGGTGTTAGGCTTTTTAGGGGTTTTTTGTGGGGTGGGGTTGTATTTTGTGTATGTATTTACTTTGTATTTTTTTTCTTCTTGTTATGCCTTTGCATCTTTCCATTCCATATTAATTTACAGATGAGGGAGAAAAAATGGAAAAAGGTTTCATGTCCAAATCACTGCCTCCTCCGTACATCCATCAACATGCCCCATGCCGTGACGTTGGCATGAATGTAGCTTTGGCCCCGTATAACACCCCAACACTGGCAACCGACATCTATACACATCTACCAAATCTATGTAAGTTCTTTAATATTCATTTTATATACCTCTAAAACTGCCTCTGCAGGTACTTTTGCATAGCCAGTTTGGGATTTCTTACAACTCTCCTGATCTTGGAAAGTGCAAATGAAACAAGTCTACCATCTTGGCATCTTTTCTTTGGGAAGTAAATTCATTACTAAATATAAAGTGAAGGTTGTCTCATCATTTTTTTTTACATTGAAAACTTCAGAGCTGGTATATTTGAATGTGTATCCACAAGATCCCAGATGAGAGAATAGGGATAGATGTGCTGTGGTGACAGTGTCACACTCTGCAGGAAGCTGCAGCATACAAAGGAGCTTTTACACCTCTAAACCCCATTGTTGGTGCAGACAATGTTTCGCTTAAGTTTTCAAAGTGCTATGGATGATGTGTCAAGTGTATATTGTAGAGTATTTTTAATTATTGTACTCACAAGCTCACATACATATTAATAGAAAAAACCCACTAAAATCACATTATTCAAACAAATAAATAATGTTTGCTTACACCACTAAACAAAAATGTGTATTTAGAAATTCCTCTGGGTGCTGTGGCTACTCAACTTTGGAACAGTCTTTCTCAAATTTCAGGAGTTTAAAACTGTGCAGAACATGAAAAGTGTCTTAAAATGCTCATTTTATTAACATTTTCCTGAAATAATAATAATACATTTTCTAGTTATGCTTTTAAGCATTACGTATTGTATTAGTCTCTCTTTACAGCCATATTGTAACTATTGTTTTGGAGAAAACTTCATAAAGTTTGATTACAGTCTTATTTTAATCAGTTAAGTTGCATAATTTATTAACTTGTATTATTATTAAACTAACAACAGTCAGGTGCCCATATGAACACTGAAAGAAGTTTTCCTCGCTGTAATCATTCCTCTTGTTCAATGTAAGTGATGGGGGCCAAAATCCACAGTGTGTCCACGCAGTCATTTAGTGCAATGATGTATTTAAAAGTTGATGTGAAGCTCATATGAGGCTTCAACAGTCTGAGTTAGTCATATCAAGTGGATATCTGCCACATTTACAGTCTTTTTAGCATCAAATTCCCTCTTTGTGTTTCCTCAGACAGTGTTTCCCTGTTGAGCTGTGGTGGAAGTATAGTAACAAAAAGAGGGACTTTGGCACTAAAAAGACTGTAATGTTGAAAGATATCTACTTGATTTGACACATTTGGACACTGAAGCTTCATATTAGCTTCAGATAAACTTTTAAATACATTTTTGCACAGAAGGAGGACTGTGGATTTTGTCCTCCATCACTTACATTGTAAGTGCATTATGAAGGGATCTTCTAATGGTCAGTATGAACAGGAGGAATGATTACAGCAAGAAAAACATGTTTCACTGTTCATTTGGGTTCCTGACTGTTGTTTTAAGACAAATTTGAAAAATTGTGAACATGTCCTTTAAATTAGAAAATAGCTGCACCAATGTCTGTATTTATATCATGTGTTTAAAGCATAATAAAACTAATCATAATTTGAATAGTTATCAATATGCATAAAAAACATGTGGTCTCATCAGTTTGGTCAAATGGCATTATTGATTTTAACTCATCTAACATACAATGGACACATTTACTACACTGTCTGATAGAATATCAGTATATATCAATATCAATATATCAATATATATTAGAGTTTTTTAAAAACATATTTTAATTTTATATTAAGAAATGTTTTGGATATATAAAAGGTACGCCTGTTGCTGGGGGCCATGTGACTTAGATACCACATTCATGCCAAAGACATGGATGCATGTCTCAGGCTGTACAAGGCAGATACACACTCTGAGTCATAATTAGCTGTCATCCAGTGGGGTGGAGAAGAGCTGGGCATTTGTGGGAGGTTAACACTTGGCACTGTTAGATTTGGTACTTTGGGCATTTGGAGGTTGACATTGGGCAGAGTGCTTGTTATACTTCTGTGGAGAAAACAGAATAAGAGAAAGCAGAAGACAGAGATTCAAAGCTGATGCGAATGAGTTGTAAAAAAGCAAAACATTGAAGATAAGTTACCAAAGTCACACTTTAGTTAAAGATACGGTAACTGTTATAGCACCTGTTAGCAGCTTTCAAATCCAAAACATCCTCCCAGCTCACTGTGGTTTTGAAACCTAACTATGAGAAACTCTAGACTGAATACTATTGACTTATTCTGTGTTTTGATTGTATTAGGTACCCTGGGAAAATGCTTAAAAAGTAAAATCACTAATCCTTTGGTTGTGGTGTTGATGAACACTGGTGTCCCACAAAGCAACACACAGCAGAAATGGAGGAGTGAAAAGCACTGTGCAAAGCATGGCATCCCAGTGGCATAGAGCAGCTGTTGGGTTGAGTAGCATTTTATTGATTCTAAAGCCAGTATCAAATCTGAATTCTTTCCCATCTTTTATTATTTAGGGTTAACTTAAAATTGAACAAATACAATTCAGATTTGTTTGAAAAATTGTAAAAAAAAAAAACAAAACAAAAAAAACCTTTTTTTGGCTGATTAGACATAAACACCGGAGTTTTATGACTGATCAGTGAGCTGTATTGACTAAATGAAGCATATGTGTTCTGTCAAACATGTTGGATGCAATGTGGTTAAAAACTGTCAGGACAGGATCTAAGATGCATCTGTTATTTAACATGGTGTAACATGATGTTATTAAATGCTTAGTTGGACATATACTTTTATTCACTTTTGGTTAAGTTCCAAAGTATGTTTAACATCTGTCAGTGCAGACCTTGTTTTATTTCCTGCTAGTACAACATAGTAAACTACATTTTTTCTGCATTAACTGCCAAAATATTGCGCATAAACAGACAGTGTATACAGTATATTGTCTAGTATGGAACTGGGACACAATATTTGGGGGCACAATTTGGGGTTATTATTAGGTGCAGTAAAAAAGTCTGTATCTTTGACAAATGAGAAAAATATGTTTTGAAAACAATCATGATTAAAAAAAATAGAAATTGACATAACAGATTTTTACTAAATTAAATTGGAATTCAATATTGTATGTCCTGGAGGGAAATCACAGCACACAAGTGAAACAATGCTGTTGAAATAAGGAAAGAAAAGATATTGACTCTGGGGATTTGAAGATATGGCAAATGATATGTCAGTTTGTTTAGCTGTAGCAGAAACAGTGACAAAGACTGAGTGACTTTTAAACAGGATCACTGACTTGCATCTGTTCTCAGAGAACTGTCCTCCTTCAATCTCTAGAATTGTCAAAGAAACTACAACATAAGCTGATACAATGTATACAGAGTATACAGTGAAGCTATTTTCACATGCATACATGTTACACAAGTCTGTGTCAACATTTATAGCTTGTAGTTTACTTTCCAAAATTACTGGATTTTTATGAGGAACACAATGGAAGGTCTGTGTATATAGCTGTAATTCAGATATTGAGATATTCCTTATAGAAATTAATTTATGTTAACAACATGGCAAAAATGCAAACTGAATCAAATATTCCAATAAGTCATCTTGTCAATCTGTACACAACACACAACATACCCACAGATGTTTTTATTTTAGTACACATACAAGAGAATTGAAGCAGCTTAATAAAGTCCAAACCAAAGCTAAAACTGCACAGGTTTGCAAAGTGAAAATGGCTTAATCCTCCACAACACATCCCTATTTAAGTTGAAGGAAATAGGTAAAGGTTAGTAAGTCAAGGTGTCCTTACTTGACAGGTTCCCAGGATTCCCTTTCAAAGCCTCTGTGAATGGACTGGGCGATGGAGGACTCCATCAGGTCCACATACCGCACCACCAGGGGGGCATACAGGTCCTGCAGGTGTTTGTGGAACTTCCCGTTGCACAGGTTATCTGAGGAAGGGCATGGGAGGGAAGAATTAAGACACACCAAAGCAGTCAGTAATTAGTCGTGTGGTATTATTTGTAAAGCCCAAGGTCCATCTTGATTCCCTTATTTGATCGTTCCTCGCTCCTCGATACTCACTTGACTGAATCGTTCCAGTCTGCCATTTCGAAGGCCGTCCCAAAGTGCTTATTCCTATTATGAAGAGCGAGGATCGAGGAGTGAGGAAAGATCTCTGAGGAGCTATGAGCGAGGATCCATCACAGAAATCTTTCACTGGCTGACACACCTCCTTACTGGATATCAGTTATTAATTGGATGCTGCAGCTGATCAGACTGTTCTGATACATCACAACATCACTGAGTGGAGACAGATTACAGATTAAACTCAACTGTATCACTCCCAAGTTTTATATTTTATTTGTTTTCTGGTTCACCATCACCATCTAGTTAAAAATCTGTTGTCGGTCTGATCAACAAAAGAACCATAAACAACTTTTCATTATTAGAAAGACTTTTCTTTTGTTATTTCCTATTAACTTTTATTATAGATAACATTAAAGTAAGGGAGAGTCTGTCAGCAAGAAACACTTTTAAACACATTCATATTTTACATAATTTATCGTTATTTTCACATCATCACATGTGAGGCTGAAAATTCCTGAGTGTCAGGTTTGATATGAGTTGCATAATTTCCATTTTCCCTGAAACATTTAGCCTAATAAATTGTTTCCAGTGTTCAAAAGACATCCTAATCATATTCTGGGTTATTAAAAATAACGAATTCACTATCAGAATAACAATAAATACAGACACAAATAATGAATTAATAATATAAACACATTCTGCCTGTAGAAATGGTTCCTGTGCCTCTGAACAGGACAGAGTACACAGTATAAATACAGATTGCAGGTTGTTATTCATGTGCAGGTGTTTGTTAAACAGGTTACAGGCTGCAGGGAGAAAACAGCTGCTCTGGCAGTGATAACTGTGCACCTTTATTAGTATTATCACAGTGCACATGTGTGCAGACACAGACTCCATCAAAAGTCTCTACAGCTGTGAAAAGGTGACTGAGAGCTGATCCAGCTGTGATCAGCTGCCACCATCATCAGAAACAGATGATGCTTCATGTGTCGAGGAAAGGGCATCTCATTTCTCTAAAAACATATTTCCTCTCTTCTTGCATCTTTTGCATCTTCAGTGGGAGGGACTGAAAGATGCAAGTGAGAGAAACATGGATGCAATTAAGGGAATTGGGATGTGCCCCCAGTCTGTTAAACATACACTAAATAATGTGAACTGTTCTTAAGTTTTCTACTGTGTGTTAAAAGAATAGTTCAGTATTTTGGGAAATACATTTATTTGGTGTTTGATGGGGTCGGGACCGCTTCAGTAGCACATTAGTCAGTCCTGAGATTCAGTGTCAAGTTATGGAAATGTTTTCGTGTAGAATTTTGGAAAGCATGCATATTCAGCTGTTTTGACAGTAAAAGTGTGCTTGCACTTAATAATATTATGTTTAGCTCTCCAGAGTTGAGCTTTTAGAGAAAAAGGTCTGTCCTGACAACAGTGAGAAAGCCCTGTCCTAGAAGGTGCGAATGAAATATGTCAGGAGGCTGCTGGTTGTGGCTAACACTGGCTCTTCATTAGCAGGTATGACACAGCATATCCAGTTTTCAATCTTTCTAAACAAAGGTCGGAGTGTCAGGGTATTTCTAAATCCAAACCATCACACACATTTCCCCCGGTCTCTGCCGGCTCCCAACTGGTAAAAAGACAACACTGACAAAGACCACAGGAGATAAAATGGAGGCCAGTGTGTGCTAATGTGATGCCTCACGGCTCCATGCAGTGTGTCTGCTTTTCCTCTCCCTCTCTCTCTTCTTTTTTCTCTCCCCCTCTGAGCATGTGTGTGTTTGTGTTTGTGTGTGTTGGCATTGGAGTTCAAGGTCGATGATACACAGTAGGTGCAATGTTTGTTGCATTCCCTGATTGCCACTCTCCCAATTAGCCACTTGAGCGGCTGCTGTCCACTTGGATGTGTTGTGTCCAGGAGTGTGTTCGCAGGGCTCGCCGTGGCCCAGCTACCACTGCTTTAGACCTCATTAACTCCTCGAATGGCAACACGACTTTGGCGCCTGTCTAGTGCTAAGGCTATTTACTGCTACATAAGTGCACCGCTGTGGGGCAACAGAACAGATGACCTTCTGTGGAAAAGATGTCTCAATGATGATAGGGTTTAGTAAAGTGTGCACTGTGTGAGCAGTGGGGGGCTCTGCTGGCTCATATGTTGGTATGGAGGATGGTTTGTTGTGTGTGACATCACTCTGATGTTACTGTGCTGCAGAATAACATGGTGGCCTGATGCTTTGTTGGTCGGCAGCTATTGAGAAAAGAATGGATGATACACAGGCATGATGAGCTCCAGTGTATCTACACAGTGTCCTTACACTTATTTCATACAGATTAAAGGGGCATTCCAGTGATTTTACACATAATTGTCAGATTGCTAGTCTTGAGAGTACTACTCAGCTTGTGCAAACAGTTGTATAATGTACTTTGCGGATCTGGAGGAGCTTTGTCAAGTGTGAAAAATCATGCCGATGTCATCATGATCATCTTGGCTTGAGCTTGGAGATGGCAAACAGAAAGCCTTCATTACAAACTGTGGAGTGGGGTTTGAAAATTGTGGGCGTTTGCCAGGAAGTGAGGGTCTAACAAAAAGATGCCACTGGTCCATTATACTGTATAAACCTTGTATTTTGACTAATTAACTGTTTTGTAGGCCTATCATTAATTTATAAAAAATCTTTGAACTTCTATTTCATAGTCAGTTATTTTCTTTAAAACTCCATTAAAAAAATGTCATTGTTTTAAGAAAATTTTTAGGACTCCATAACAAAAAACAAAAAAACTTTAAGTATTAGTATGGTGCTCAACTAAATTAAAAATTGGACAATAACTTAACTAAAGAGTGCATGATGTATACTGTCACATTTATTGATGATGTGCTCTTTTTATAAAACAGAAAACCACATAGAACACAGGACCACATTAAAGCAAAATCCAATGTGCAGAGCCCAACCAAGAATGAACTGATCTACTAACAAGAATTGTGTGTGTATCCAAAACCTGATATATCTTATTCCTCTGTGCCACAGCTGAAAATGGTCCCTAACAAATGAAATATTTCCTCCTTAGAGTAATGTTTGCTAAAAACTACAGTGGCCAGCTGTTTTAGGAACGAATTACTCTCTTTTTTTAAATTGTGACTGAAAGATTTACATACCGCTGGACTGAGGCTGAGAGACAGACAGGGTATGGAAGTCAAAAAGTAGACTAATACATTGTTGGTCTTTTCATGGGATTTGTTGGCAATGAGAAAAATATAGAATAACACCAGACTTATCCTTTCAAATCAATTTAGAGGTCTTCGAAGATTTGTTGGTAAGATGAACCAAGTTACTGTTGACAAAGAAGCTTAATTAAATGTGTCTCAAAGCAATCTACAGATGAAAGATAAACTACATATGTTGACAATCTAAACAATTATTTTTCAAATAATTTATCCCCTGAGAGTAAAGACAACCAACACTGCCTAGATTTTTGTTTTTGTAATTTCATACTTTTTAACATATTGATGGCAAATGGTTATTTTACCTGTCGTATCAAAGTTGAATAAATGAATGAATAAAAAGTTGAACTCAATTTGTAGCACACAAGGACATTTACAAAATATCTGTAGGGGTCTGTTTTATTATAGTCATCATATTATTGCCCGCAGAATACAGTTCATTTCCTTTCTCTTTTAACTGCTGGTTGGTGTAGCTACATCCATTGCTATGCCCATCAATTTCCATTTTCAGGCAAATTGACAATATGTAACAAATGAAAAGGGGCCAATTTGATGACACGAACAAGTGAGCATAACGAGCTATTTGCAGTCGTCTCTGTTCAGCTGAATGAGTGGACCATGTTCTGCCTTCTCCTTGACTCCCAACTGACAAACTGAAAAGGGGAAGCATTCCCCAGGGACAATTAGCGCCCCGCAGATTGAGTCCGCATTGTGAACAGTGAAGTGTATCCTTTACAGGACCACGGACAGCTCTACAGTGTTCCTGCAGGCAACTGCATGCAGTTCATTAGAGAGATGGCTGGCCTGCAGCAACCAACATCAAGACCTAACCATTATCTTCAGTCAGACACTCCTGGCCCTGTTCACACACAGACACAAACACACACACACACACACACACACACACACACACACACACACAAACAGTCCAGTATAAATCGCTCTTGGCCATAAGACGACACACATTCAACAGCAGCTGTGAACATTCATTAGAAATGGTCTTGATTTTTGTGGTTGATCATAATAATAAAGCTGGGTGATAAAAAAGACACTGATCATGCTAGAAACATTTCCTTTGTAAGAAAGTGGAAAACTTAGGAAACAAAGCTATTTCTAACCCATCATATGACAGTCCTTTAGAAACAGACACCCCACTTCCCAAAATTGGCAAAGCCATAAAATTTGGTACAGACATTCATGGTACCCAGAAGATGAATATTAAGGACTTTGGTGATCCTCTGACTTTTTCTCCAGCACCTCTATGCAGTTGAGAGTTTAGTGAAATTGAAATTTGGTCCAGACATTTATATGATTTTTTCTGACTCCCCAACTTTCCATCTATACTTTGGTTTATGACCAAATACCTGCAAACGAATGGCATTCCCATCAGCCTCAGCTGTACTTTGTGTTTTGTGCCAATTCTTAAATGTTAGCATGCTAACACACTAAACTAAGATATATTATATTATATGCTTTGAATCAGCATGTTAGCATGCTGACTTTAGCATTTAGCTGTGCCTAGGTACAGCCTCACAGAGCTGCTAGTATGGTTGGAGACTCTTAGTCTTGATTCATGGCTAAAGACACGGTGCCAATATGCACAAAAATGTCAAAAATGAGGGATCTAAACTGATGAACATAACTGGCCAAAGATATAAGCTTCCTGGCTGTAAACAAGATTGAAACAATTTTTTCTATAATTTATTTATTTAAATACATAGATTTTTTGTTTGGTCATTTTTCAGGTTCTGAATCTACCTCTAAGGGATTTTCAGCTTCAGGGAATCTTTAGTCACAACAGAAATATTGATTTATTTCATATTTTGATATATATATTAATATTTTTTGCACTAAATTAGAATAATGTCCGAAGATAATGAATAATAGTGTAAAAAATTGAAGCTGACACAATTGCATACAAAGTCAATAAAGTCAAAAATTTCCTGCTTATTCTGAAGCTATACGACTTCATGACAAGATAAGAGGAAAAACAAACAGAAGGAAAATAAAGAACTGGAGTCACGGTACGTTTTGAGATCAGCGTCTCTGTCACACAAAGACAGACACACTCCCCACACACGTGGTTAGCATGTATGTTTGTAGCTAGCTAGCTAGCTAATGTATATAAAGTCAGTACAGTAGCTGAAAAAGTAGTACTGTAAAAACACCCCAGTGGTCAAATTTGCAAAAATAAAGTGAGGTGAAAATTATTTTTTTTTAATTTTTTTTTTTAAATTGTACATATAGTACTTATGATGTGTACTATGAGATGATGTCACAATTTATGCTAACTTGGACAGGTAGGCCTACATCTCTTGTGTCTAATCACTTCCAAACCACTACAGGACCTGCTAGACTAACTGCCAGGCACGCACAGCTACTTAAGCCCCCATGCTGAATGTTGAAGGTTTCCTTTTAATAGCTCCCCACTCACAGTCTATCCTCAGGAAGTCGTTGAGCAGCTGGAAGAGGGGGAAACTGTCCCAGCTGTCGGGCGGCTGAACTTCAAGAGCTGCATCCATGTCGGCCGAGTAGAGACACAGGAAGGTCTCGGCGTGTTCCACCATCAGGTCTGACCACCATGCAAAGGCCTTCAGACATAGAGAGGGAAAGACAGTGAGGGGAAGGAAGGCAGAGTACAAGGAGTGGAAGAAAATCAAGAGGTTAAGAATGAAAGAAAAGAGACAAATTAGACAAAAAGAGAATACATGTAAGTGCTCCCTAATGGGCATGTCTTTAGGAATTTAGAGTTAATAGTTTTGATCTCATTTACCATAATGGTTGAGATGTAATGTAACTCCACTGAGCTATTGCAAAGGCTCTTGGCTCTCCTTCTCACTTTTCACCATATGAAATCAAGTTGTTGCCTCAACGATTTCACTGTGTGATCTCTGAGGAAGGATTCTTCACAACTTGAAGCAGAAAAAACAGTGCTTGGGCACGGAAAATCACACGCTTTTCTGTTGGCCCACAGAGGAAACAGCAGCAGCTCCTTGACAGGCATGGCAGGGAGCTACTTAAACACTCACCCGCAGCTCCTTCAGTGAGTCAATCAGAAGAAAGAAGCTAGCGAGCTGCACCACACTCATATATCCCCATTGAATAGACGCAGTGGAGTGACTGTTAGGGACTGGGCTACTCTCATGCACATCAAAAACTCTTGCTTTCTTCCATGCGCCCCCACACTTGTCGCGGCCTCTTAAGAGGGACCCCTGAGGAGCCATGGTGTTTGCTCATTCACATCAAGCTGTCAACACTGTAATGTGAATGTACCCATGGGCTTACATGGTGGTGGTGGTGGGGGGGTTCATGCACTTGCCATGGGAGTTCTTAGCATTGGATAGTTGGGTGTTGGATAGTTGGTTAGAAGGTAGGCCCAGTCTGTGCCACTCAGATAATCATCAATTTTACCTTTGAGACTTTTACACTGATCATTACATTCCAGTCACTTTTCAACAAAAATAAATTAAAAAAACTTCAAAATTTGCAGCAGGATGGATGTTTGGATGTTAGGAGGAACAAAGCTCCCTCCCTTGTGTTGTTAGGTTTAGACAGTTAAAACTCTGGTTAAGGTTAGGGAAAGATTGTCATTTTGGTTAACTATTGAAAATAGAAACACGTCCTGCCTCACAGTCCAAGTCATCGTTGCCAAGACCACCATCATTCCCATAACCTTAACCAAGAGCTTACGATACAACTATTATTATGCCTTAGATGTCAGGAATGAATACAGGAGGAAAACAAATGACAATTCATTGACAGTGAAGGTTTCGCAGTTACATTCAGAGAAATGTTTCCTCATTATGTTGATATAAAGTGCAATCTGGGCAGCATAACATTACTTTCAAAATGTACTTACTGTTGCAAGTTAGGAGCATATGAACGCAACCCAACCGACAGATCTGCAGGCCAATATTATCAACTGTTTTTAGCTTATTGCAGATATATCTGTAGTTTATTTTGTATGTATTTTTTAAATATATTTTTTCAACTGTAAACTTTCCTGCCCAGTACATATCATGGTCACAATACTTAACTATCAAAGTGAAAGGATCCTTATCAAGATGTGAAAAAACAAAAAAACAAAACAAAACAAAAACAATATTTAACACTTATCATTATCAAACTTCTGTCATGTATGCAGGCAGTCAACCAGCTAAGCCAGAGAAAATACTCTACAGCTCTTGTGTTATGGTTGTAAAGGAAATTATTGTATGAATATGTATAAATGCTTGTGTGAACTTGTGAAAGGTTAAAATGCTTAGTGATAGTCATAGAAATCATGTTTGTACATCTGAACAGTATGTTCCTGTGTGAAAGAGAGTTTGGGTATAATCATGCATAGAGTAGTCAAAACAACTCCTCCTTGGTGTGAAACAGATTAAGAAGTATTCACCCCACTGTTCGGGGCTCACTCCTCTGTCTGTATCGAGTGCAAGTGTGTCATGCTCTGAGCATTAAAGAAAGTGTGACAGTACTATATCGAGAGTTGTCTCTTTCCTCATTGAAGTCAAGTGCAAGAGGTAAATTGCCACAACAATGGGTCAAAAAAATTGGTCATTTTTTTGGTCAATCATTTTGTAGGGCTAGCCAGTTCTTAATACATCCATGCTGCTTACTCGTCCAGTTGTTTAGGCCGCTGTGACTTTCCAGTCACCAGCAAGAGGACTATTATTAACACAGCAGGCAGTACAGAGGTATGAACAAGTTTTCAAAAACACAAGTTTTGTTAAAGAGCCTTCTGCAGTTTCATTCCTGACAAAAATTGTGGCTCAAGTCAAACATAATAATGAGCAGAGGTCTCAAATATAAAATTGATGATTACATGAGAGGCACAAACCGGGGTTAGTAAATAGGATGAGCGATAACCAGCATCAGAGCTACATACGTGAAACTGAAAGAATCTAACAACACTGAATTAAAACAACCTTAAAGTCTGACTGTGTTCACATTGGCATTAGTATCAGTTCAATTTTTCATTTCAGTAAATTCACAGAGTCTTACGCTGGTTAGGCTATCTCACTAGTGTGTGAACATTATGTGAGTAGCAGTGTAATGCACTTGAAATGCAAGGGGGGTAATCATGTAATCTCTGATCACACAAAGCATGCCTCACATTTCCTCCATTGTGTGTGCTGAGGAGTCCAATGGAGAGGAAAGGGTTTATCTAAGGGAATGGAAGGTCACACAACACCTTCCCCGAGCTCACTTACTGGACTTGGTAGAATAAATGACATATGACTAAACACAGGAAAAAGGTTAGCATATTCAGGGATGATTCAGGGTAAACGCTGAGAAAACAAGGTACAGAGTTGAACTTTTTCAGACAAATAATTACACATTCAGCATCAAAAGTCATAACTCCACACTTTGTTTTCAAGTTTGGGCATAAGACAAATTGTCTTAGTGCTTGCCTCTCTTCCTGATCACCAAAGGAAAAACTGTTGCTAGCTTAGAAGCTAACAAGCACTGACACAAGCACTTGTTTAGCAGTAACCACAAGCTGAAAGGGGTTCTGGGTCATTGTTGAGAAGGGAAACATTAATGATCCGCTGTAACAATAGCCGTATCATTAAGTGCATGCATAGGACTTACAGTAAAGGTCGGGTAGGAGACGGGGAATATGGCATCAAGATCAGTTAGACAATCACATACCTCTTTTCCCTGTTCAAACATTTCCCCGCAAACCAAATAAATCATTGAAATAAAAAGCGGAGAGGGAATAAGTCAATTTTGTTTGGTTAAGTACTGAAGTGACAAAAAGATTGTGAGTTACAGTAATGCAAATAACACAGCATACACAGTAACATGGCAAGAATATGTAATCAACTGAGGAATCTTTAAATCAAAACAAACCAAAATGTATGTTTTATTTATTAATGCATCACTTTTCCCTTTGACTTCATTATTTATGTTGTTATCTAATATGTAATTGTTATATGTTATCCAATATATTTTCAGTTTAGTTTTAGCCAGATAAACAGAGAAGCTCTGTCTTTAAAATAGATTCTAAAGGAATCCATACTAGTACTATTAATCACATATAAAGGTTGGCATGGTCTGGCTCCAAAGTATGTAAGTGAACTTCTAACCCCTTACTGTCTGATGTGGCCCCTCAGGTCTGCCAGTTTGGGTCTTCTAACTGCTCCATATTAAAAACTAATGGTGATCAAGCCTTTGCTGTACTGGCTCCTCCACGAAGCATCAGGTCGACCGACAGTGTCTCTGCTTTTAAGTCTCATCCTAAAACACAATGAGCCTCATGCATGAATTTGTTCTTGTACAAAGCAACAGGGGGAAAATAAGAAAATTCTACATGGGAGTCAACAAACTCGCTCTTAACTGCCTGAACCTGTCATAAGTTGTTCATTTCAGCCTGATGAATGTCACCTGTTCATGAGGAGGTGCAGTTCGTGAGATGTCTGGATTATGCTAATGAGTATAATCCACGCCCCTAAAATTGTCATATAAGGCTCCATGTTCTGCTCCATTTGTGGGCAAGTTTCATTCACAAAAAGTCCCAAAAGAAAAAAGTAAAAACACCACGCAGCTCCAAGTCCTGCTTTTAGAAATCAGTAGACAAGCACATAACAAATTTAGGAGTGTCAGTAGTAGAGGACCTGAAACAATCAGAGAGCTGCAGAGAGACACAGAGGCAGCTGTCACAGTGAAATGCAGAAGTTGCTGCACCAAAATATGCCAATAAAAATCATAAAATCTAAAAAACCTATTGGCAGCCATGATGATAAAAATATGGTAAAGAGAATATGAATTTTGCATTAAATTTGTTTTACTTGTATATTCAATTTTTTTTGTTAATTTCAGTATCATATTTTAAACTCCAAATTAATTCCGATTGGGACATTATAATTGTAAATCAAACAAGTGTTTCTCCCCTGTGAAGAAAGACAGAGACTATTCATGACATGTACGACAGGTCTGGACCACTTGTAAATTTCGCTCGTATCTAAGAGGAAATTCTAAGCACAAGAAAATTGATGGATGCCACAAATATTCTTAAATCGCTTGTACCTGCATGTTAAAAATAAATCTGTTTGTACAAGTGCTTCTTGCATGAGGCCCATTGTCCTTTCTTAACAACTAATATATTTTCTTTTATTACAAGATTACCTTTTTTGTGAATCGTATTTCTGTATTCATGTTTTATTTCTTTTATTGACAGTTTATTGTGAGTTTTAGCTGGACTGTGTAGGAGACACACAGACATACATTTACATACAGGTAAATATGATATGGTTGTTGTGGAGTACACCAGTAAAGGTTTGGTTAACTGTGATGACGTTCATGATATCAGTAGCTGAGATGGCTGGTAGAGGGACAACCCACGCTGCACATTAGTTTTAATTAGCCCCAGCTTTCTTTCAGTGTGTGTGTGTGCACAGATGCATGCATGTATACCAGTACACTGACCTCAGCATGGTGTTCCTCATTCTGCTGAAGCACCTCAATCACCAGCTCCGCCAGGCGAATGGTGTCCTCCAGTTTTTTGGCAGGGGTGACTAACCGCCCTACATTCTCTGGAGCACAAAGGTCAAAGGTCAGTGTGGGCAGCCCCTGAGTCTGATCAGTATTTATTCTCTCTTAAACAAAGGGTATTGTTACTACTGTGCACATGCAACCTATACATAAGGTGTATAAGAACACCCCTGGTCTGAGGTTGCACAAAAATATACAACATGCATGTTATCCTGCCTACTGCCAAACACTGGAGCTAAAGGATTAAGTCACTCACAAATTTTGGATATAGCTGTTGCCTCAAAAGTGATCCTTAGTCCAGTCTATAGCCTCAGCCTAAATCACTGGGACAATCTCATGGTCATATTAAAAATACAAGCATGAAATATCAGTGGATTATAATTAGGGCTGGGTATCAGACCTTAATATTTAAATAGTGTTTGTAGCATCAAGTATAGAAAACTGTCAGTTAAGGTCAGATTTGCCTGATTTAACTCATTATTGTGTTCAATTTATACAATATTTAATCGAGGCAAAGTTCACATGCATTAAACACACTCTGTACCCAGCACTAGTTATACTGTATTTCCAGGTTTACTACATATTGTTAAAGCATTTTTGATATCAACACTATCCTCATGAGTGCAGATGGAATTGTTGGGTGATTGGAAGTAGTGATGGCCTGTTGTATGTAGCAAATGAGCACATATTTGTCAGTGTGGCAACAGTGATGTTGTCATCCAGAGAAAACATGGGCTTGATGAGGGATGTAAACAACATGTACATTTAACACTCATCATGCAGTAATGTAGTGGTTATATTGTGTGTCTGACTGCTTTTGCCTCAGACATATCTGTCTCTCACAGCAGAATTGCCGCAGGTCATTCAGTTTATGGTTTGATTGTTTTGGGTGGTGAAGTTGCATCTTACTATACTGTACTCCCAAACTATGTCCTTTAGCATGTTCAGTGAGAGGACTGAAATTATACCATGCCCAGAGAATATACTGTATTTCCTCAAATAGTGGCTGGGGCCTTTATTTACCTCAGCTGCAGAGGGTACCAAGCCTTTATTGGAAGCAGGCTTATATTAGAGAGAGCATCTGTTTGATAAGTTTATTTGCTCATATTTTAGTACGAAGCCTCCTTGTTTTCTGATCTGCTTCCATTTGCTCTGTTAAATTTTTGTTACTGCATTACCGGTAATCCACTTACTCCAATGTGCAGAACAATAATTCTAGCACTTGAGTTCCACCATGTAGTATCACTGCTGTCATTATTAAAATATGCACCGTCATACTTAAACAATATCGCTTCTCCTCCATCCCCTTCCCCTCTCTGTGACGGTCGGCTAGAGGGCTACACATGTACCCATAGAACTGGAGTTACATCCAGGTAACTACTATTTATGATTAACTGGCATGCACATTTTATAACAGGCACCAGGAATTTATTCACCCTTGTTTTTTCCCCAGCCTGTTTTTGGGGGCCAGCCTTTATTTGTTTGTGTCAACCACGCCCCCGGCCTTATCAGAGACCCAGCTTTTAATTGACTACTGTCTTTTATTTGAGGAAATAAAATATTTGTTTCTGATTGACAGACTGGTTGACAGATGCCTGATGGCATGAACCTAAACATGGGTTCAACTGATTAGTGGTTTTAATGTAGCCTTGTTTTATTTTTCCTTTGGTAGGTGGCCATGGTTTAAGCATGATAATGCACTCCAACATATTTTGATATAGAGGATAGCGGACTCTTAAGTGGAAACACAATGACATAAAGCAGAGCGGTGGTCCTTACCTCCACCTCATCCATTATTCTCATATATCAGGACACTTCATTGTGCCTGGATGCAAACTTGAAACAATACTTGGGCTGTGACTGATGACATTTCACCCTCAAGTCCACATCACAAGTACAGACAAGAATGCAGATTGAGAAAGGCCTTATATTTTACCCAAGCCCCAATAGAATTGGGGAGTAGAGTTACATAGCTCCAGGAATTCAGATGAACCTAAATGTACTTTTCTTCCACTATCTACCTACCTACAAGCATGATTTGTGACATCACAACTAGTTTGGAACCCAATCGTGGTCCAGTATGTAACTTACAAAAGTTTGATGTGGAAACCTGATGCCTCCAGCACACATACACTGAGAATGGACTTTTAAGTAAAGTGGGAGACATCTTGCATCCAGTGGTTAAACTTTTGAAATGAAAAACATTTCAATATTCATTGATTCAATGAGGGAGAAGAAGTAAAGTCGATGTCATTTTAAGAATTTTAACAAGGTAATTGAACTTTTTTGTATGGAAATTAGACACAAATTATTATTCAAAGCAGTAATTAAGTATTTTAATATGTCTTAAAAATGTCTGAAGATATTCTTTGAATTGAAACATTGATGTTTTTTTTTTGAAAATCTCTTTTATAATATAACATGTCTTTAACTAATGTAACATCTTGTCCATCTGACTAAGCCAGTCTGCACCAACTCAGTTCCAACTCTTCCTGAGCTCTGTGGTAAGGTGTTAACTAGCATTTCTTCACTAACACTAACTTCTTCACTAACTTCCTGTCACTTTAAGAAAATGACTCTATGTAACATTTGCTGAACAGGAATCACTGTTGCCCAAGTACCAATTACAGGATAGGTAAATGCTAAAATGAAGGGTTATAGCAGCACAAGTATAAAAGCCATGAAGTCAGAAAGTTACACAGCAATATCAAGCTTAAGTTAGCTAAGATTAGCCACCATAAGCTATTGGTCATCATCTCTCAAAGGTTACATAGTCTCACTTTAAGCTTTAATTTCAAAACTTTACTTTTGCCTTTGAATGCATTCTTGGTCTAAACTCCTCTATAAGAATAGCTGTTTTTGCTGTAACAGCATCTTAAAATAAGGTTGTTTTTATTCACATTTTCCAAAAACAAGAATTTGATCTATGTTTTTTTTATGCTGTATGCTGTAAAGTGGGGGAAATATTTCTGGAACCCACTGCCCCACACACTTTCCTACACTCTTGCAGAACTCTTCAGTAATGTCAGTGTGGTATGGTTGAAGCAGTTCAAGAAGTTCAACAGGTCAAGGTTCAAATGTAGGAATAAAGACACAGTAAATGTCTTAAAAACACCACAGTGTGTGTAACGGTCCAGTTTATAACGTCTCACTCTGATGTCAGCAACATCATTCTGTTGGATAAGAACACATACACACACAGTGCTTTATAGGAGTTGAATTGGCCATGTCAGAGTCATGACTGTGTTCAGTCCACCCACCAGCAGAGCTCTTGTGGCTCAGTGATGTTGTGGACAACACAGCGGGCTGATGGGGGATTGCCTAGTGGAGCTTAAGTCATGCTAACATGGCTGAAAGCTTCCACAGAATAGGACTTCTGTACTGGTTCAAATGGGGGATTGTTCAGATCTAGTAATGTCTGTCAAGTCAGCGGGATTACGTCAGAGTTTGGGAGTCTAATTGTGTAAATCAAAGAGCAATCATTTTCTATGAAGTTGTATTTTTTCAAATATTCAAATGTCTAACAATGACTCAAGTTTTAATGAACTTAATTAGGTCATTTACAACTTCATAAATGTTAACTATGAGATTTCAGGTTTTGAAAATTTAAAGCGTCACTGGGATATTTTGCATTCTTTCACAGTAGTGAGTAGTAAAAATATTTGTGATACTACAAGTTTGAAGGTCTTTAACCTGACATTGTGTAACTTGTTGCTGGGTACAGTTTCCTCTGGATGGAGCACTTGCTTACTTCTGTTTAGTAAACATTCAACTCTAGATTTTTGCCTTAATGTAGCTACAAGAATTAGTAGATGCTGCTTTGGATTCCTCCTAATTTTGTTCTCAAGTCACTTTGATATGAAAAGGCAGTTTTTAAAGCCAATATGTGTAGGATTTGAAAATGTCCACTGGTTGTATAAAAAAAAAACACTGAGATAAATGGGTTTAAAGCAACACATAGACTGCAAACATTTTGACTGGGATTGTATAACTTTTCTACAAACAAAAACTGATGCCATCAGAAATAATATTTTATAATCACATAAACATTTTACACATAGTGGCTTTAAACACACATTTAGTTTTTAATGGCCTTCTTAAAGAAGAATGCCAAGTTCATGCAAATGTCTTCTTCCATGCTTGGATAATGGCATTCTGTCTGTCTCTCCTGGGTTACTCATCAACATATTCCTTCTCTCCTGTCGTGTTTTGTCAATATTGCAACAGTTCCTATGCTTTTGGGCATCAATTGGGTGAGACCAAATTTGATATTGTATTTTATATTATCATAAAATTGCAGTTCAACCAAATCCTTGCAAATCTGAAGAATTCTTGTCAAGAATTCACAACACTTTTGAACTAAACTTATTTTGAGAAAGGTTGCATCTCCTTTCTGAGAATTCAGAGCAGTGTAAAACACCACAGGGTGGAAAACATACACTGATGCCATCACAACGTTCTTGGCACATTTCCTGCAATGTTCCTTTGACTTTGATCAGGAAAGTATCAGGAAGGTTGTGACAGGGTTTATGGTGGTATGGTTTAAGGTAGACTGGGTGTTTTCTGGTCAGGGATGAGCTAACAGCAGAGGTTAGACAGACAGTACAATGTCACCTGGATCCTCCAGTTTTTTCTGAGATTTCTCCACTAAGTGAGAGTTAAAAAAAATATAAAAAAAACAGGTTGCAAGGATGGAGAGGAGGTAGAGAAAGGCAGGAATGTGTCAGGAAGGAGGTGAGAGAAAGAGATTGAATATTCAGTATAGAAGGTAATGTGAGACAGAATCAGAAATAACAGTAAAAGTCAGATTATCTGTTCAACATATATCGGCAACCTTTGAGCCAAAGGTTTCTTCTTTAAGTACATTTTGTGATAAACAAGAAGAAAAGAAGAAAAACGGACACAAAACACATAGCATCTTCACTTTGACCTAAAATCCAATATGAGGAAATTAGAAAAAGCATAAAAACCTGTTGAAATAATTGTAATATATTCCCTCAATATCAGCAGGTGGTTTCATTCAAAGACAGAAGCATTTTAACAATGGGAATGTGTAACCTTTTACTTTGATAGCTGGCCTGACCTGGGTCCAGAGACGTTTCAAATAACTGTAGAATGGGTGTCCTGTTTGAATGTACCATGATCTAAAACACTGAAGAGGATTTACACACAAGCAAAGTAAAAATGCATTCAAGTCGCGGACAGACAAAGTACATGTTGTTTGGGCAGGACAGAAAACAAGCTTGCAGACAGATTGGAATGTGTCTCATCTCGAAGCGTATTAAGAAACTAACAAGAAGACTTTACAGACTGAAACAACAGATTCAAACAACCTTAAAGGACATCAGGGATGACAAAAATGTGAGGTCGCTTGTAGTGGTTGGTGTGCATGCTGGTTTAGAGTAAAATAAAAAGGGTGCAGAGGTGGAAGGTGAGGCTGGGGAATGAGGAAAGTACTCACGAATGGTTAAATCCATCACTTGGGACGCCAAGCAGAAGACAGGATGCTCATACATTTCTCTCTTTTTCCCTACAGAGAAAGAGGGAGGATACCGAGGCATGCGAGAGGCCAGGGTCAGAGAGGACGAGCAAAGAGTTCACTAGGGTTCGACCGATATGAGGTTTTCAAGGCCAATTTCACCAATTTCATGCCATAAAAGATTATTGGTATATTAAGTATTCAGTATTCTTTCCCGAAAATGTCATCTCGGTTGGGTCAAAATATTGTATCAAAGGTACAATATGTATCATTTTGAAATCTCAACGTATTATTATCAAATGAATCATTTTGTGGTATAATTACAGTGTAATGAAACCACAGTCAAATTGATTATAGTGTAGACTCTGTTACACCAATGGTTTCTTTAGCTTTGCTAAAGAGGAGGGTTTTTTTCTATGGACTCCTTCCCTCATCTGCCATTGCCAGATACTTTAGCTGCAGTGGGAGAACAGCATCCTCTTCTGTCATATCATTATCTTGTCATAATGAGATAAGATTTTAAAAAGCACAATTGTAACTCAAATACAGAAGCCCAGTTTGTTTTTATTTTCATTTTTAGTTTTCTGTCATTTTTCTTTTCATAAAAAGCAAAACAATTAGAATAATGTATTACTATACTTGAATTGACCATTAGAAATTATTTCTCTCATCTTTATTCTGTTATCTTTATTTTAATATATACTTTTCATTCTTCATTAATTTTTGTTATAACATGGTTGTGTCATGTAGAAACTGATAGAAGTTCCTTGATAGTCTTGTTTATTTAATACAATAATAATAGTGCATCAAAATTAATTGAGTAATGCGGTAGTGATTAATGAAATAATTAAAATGCTACATGAAGCACCTTTGAGAGTCTTCCTTACAAATATATCATCAAACTGCATCAAACCCTCATATCTCGTATCTGAGTTGGATGATGCTGACTGACCCATGTCTGATTTTCATTGTTAGACCAAAGTCAGCAAAACAGCATATCAGTCCAACCTTAGAGTTTACAGTTTTCAGGCTATGTTTTTAGCTAGGAGGGGACAGCTAGCTAGACAGCTAGATTTTGCAAGTCGACAGAGTGAATAAGATGGCATCGACCCCGTTACTGTGAGATATAGGTACCAAGTAGGCTGTATCCATGTGTGTGTGTCTGGGGTTCAAGGGTCAGATGGGCTGTCTACTTTGGATTAACCATTCGTTCCACCAAGCAGAGGTAAAATCTGAAATATCAGTTTTTTTTCAAGGTCAAGAAGCACATCAGTATGAGGGAAAGGATATTTGGGGATAATCAACAATCACAACTGAGATACTAAGGTTAATCTTCCTTAGTTTCTTCAGGGAGGTGATGGTTTCTTTACAGACATCTTCTTAAGTGGACCATTAGACGTCAACACATCCTCTTAAAAAACGAAAGTATAAGCCCAAAATTCAGGCCGGCAAAAACGATCTATAGTTATGTTTGTTATGGCCGTAGTAATGCACTCCTGCTTTCCAAAACAGTTACAAATCACTGTTAAAAAATAATTATGTTTTATGATGTGACAAGGCTGTGGTTAAGGTCTGCTTAGGTTTTCTTAGGTGATCTTAGGGAAAGATCATGGTTCACACCACAACATGACCAACCACTTGTGGTTGGAAATGGTACATGAACAGTGGTCTGCAGCAAAGTCCATATTTTACCATCCAACTATCTAGCCATCCACCCAACCCACCTCCTCCTAACAAGGCAAAGTCATCTTATCGATTCACCTTATACTGACGTCATCTGAACTGCGTCACTTCCCTGGGTCATAATTACTACGGCCACTAGATGGCGTAAACGTAACCATAGGTTGTTTTTGCTGGCCTGAATTTTAGACCTATACTGTTGTTTTTCTTGTGAGGACGGACTGTTTGAAGTAGTTCAGCATTAATTGAACAACAACATTTTGGAAAATGTGCCTGTTTTCTGTCTTCTACTTCTTTCAATGTGCGTTATCTGACCTAGCTAACCTGATCTGGCTTAAATGCAGGTTGTGGCTTTGATCAACAAGAATTCTATTATAACTGGCATTTAAGACAGTTAAGGAGAGAAAGACAGAGAGGACAGAGAATAGATGAGTCAGAAAGAGAATTAAAGCTTGCGACATTATTTTGTAGTATTATTCTTGGCACCTGTGACAGCAGTCTCATATGAATGTAATCAATTACGTTTTCTACAGTGTTTCTAAGATATGAAAGATATATTACCCAAAGACTAACAAAATCAGTTTCATTGCTGTGTGTTCAGTAGAGAGATAGATCCTGAAATGTACATGTTTAGCCTAGCTTAGCATAAAGACTGCAAGCAGTGGGACAACAGCTCACTTAGCTCTGTCAAACTGACAAAATAACTTATTAGCTGTCATATTTACATGTTTTATCTTCTGTATTTGAGACATGTAGACCTGGTAGAGCTTGATATCGGCACTGATCTCCCGATTCTGATTCCAATTTTGATTCACAAAGTCCAGAATAATATTAATTTCGATTCAGTTTCAATTTGATTCTTGATTCAGTTACATCAGATAAATACTTATATCACATAAAGTGTTTCTCAATTTGTCCTGAGAACTTAAATTTCTCCTACATTCAGCAAGCGTGCAGCACTGTTGTTTCCTTAAAGATTACAGGCTGAACACAATTTCTGGTTATAAGACTATGGACCAAGGATTTTTTTTCTTGGGCAAAATGCAAAAACGCTAAACATGACCATCTATATTTTTTAGGTTGACATGTGCAAAACAGTTGAGCAAGAATAATAAAACACCTAAATCACTAGCAAGGGTGTCATCATTATGCATATTTTTAAAAAATAAACGCTATCCCATACGGCTATGCATGGACTGTCAGTGCCAGATGCTTCAATTATGTCCAGTGCATCCACTTCAATGATCAGCACAGGCAGCAGACTGATATCTGCAGACTGCTGCTAGCTAGTGTTAGCTACCTGACAGGGTCAGACTGAATAACATAGAATCCACACACTGTTCAGTCAACTCCCACAGCTACACATCTTGTAGTCAGAGATACCATATTTCCTCAAATAAAAGATGGTAGTCAATTAAAAGGTAGGTCTCTGATAACGGTCGAGGGCGTGGTCAACGTGAACAAATAAAGGCTGGCCCCAAAAACAGGCTGGGGAAAAAACAAGGGTGGATAAACTCCTGGTGCCTGTTATATAATGTTCATGCCAGTTAAGCATAAATAGTAGTTACCTGGATGTAACTCCAGTTCTATGGGTACATGTGTAGCCTTCTAGCCAACCGCCACAGAGAGAGGAGGCTGAAAGAAGAGAAGCGATAGCATTTAAATACGATACGAGATAACCGTGCATATTTTAATAATAATGACGGCAGCGCTACTACATGAGCACGGGCAACCAGAGTAACCAGAGTAACTTGGCTAAGCCGGTGAGCCTGCTACCCACATGCTACAGCTAAGTGGTGCACTGCCAAAACGTTCTGGGTGGAACTCAAACACTAGAATTATTGTTCCGCACATCAGAGTAAGTGGATTAAGGAGGCTTCGTGCTAAAATATGAGCAAATATACTTATCAAACAGAGGAAATTAGAAATAAAGTCTCTGCAGTTGAGGTAAATAAAGGCCCCGGCCACTATTTGAGGAAATACAGTATCTCGTTAACAAACGCAAAACAAAAGTTCAGATCAGTGTGCAAAGTTTTCTTTTTTTTTCAGCCTGTTCCTAGTTGCGATTTCTAGATTTGCTCTAGATCTCTAGCCCACAGACAGTAATTATTCACGTCACTGTTTACAGGACTGTCATGACTCAAGACAGCTAATTTAGCCAGCTATCATCTACATTAATTTGTAACTTAAAATAAGCTTTTTGTGCACATTGTAATAACTCAATTTATTTTTTTCACATGTATACATGTTTACTAAAAAAAGGCACAAATGCAAAGATCGATCTCTGGATTTCAAAAATCGATATTTGATCAATCAAATAAAAATCACAATTAATCAGAAAATCTATTTTTTATCCAGCCCTATACCAAAGAGGTTATTAAACAAATAACTACTAGGTACAGTCTCAAAAAGGCCAGTCCTTATAGTGAGGTAACCAGGTTTGAGCTCTGTCCCAATTGTGAATAAAACCCAGACGATTCTTTAATTGAATGGTTGGACGTTAACAAGATGCAACAGCTTTGGAGTTTTTGATGTGTGTATTTTATTATTTCAACTGAGCTAGCATGTTTCCTCCTACTACTAGTCTTTGTGCTAAGCTTAGCTAAGCACGTTCAGGACCCATCTCTGAACTGGACACACAGGGATGAAACTAACATTATCTCACTCTGGCTAAGACAGCAAACAAGCATATCTCCCAAATGTCAGTGTTCCTTAGTTTAGAGTGACAAATACAGCAGGTTAAGAGTGCAGTGAAATTTGAAGAATAAGTAGGTACCAGATAAGTGTTCTGCCTCAGTTTGGGATAAAATGTTTAACAGGTCTTCAGAATATTTATGATGCCTACTAAAGAAAACCTAAACCATGCAACAGAGAAAATAAAATACTGAACTGCCACAACAGGCAGTTTCATCATGTCTTGTTTATTGGCCTTCCTGTTTTCAAACACCAGCTAATGATAAGCAGCAAAAGCCAATAGACAAGGAAAAGAGAGGAGTGAGTATGGAAGTCATCAGAGAGCAAGGGAATATAGGAAGGCAGAGACAGGGAAAACGAGCATCACTTCAGCTACCAGGCAGGCCAAAGTGGGAGACAGAGGTAGTGTAGGATTCTCTGAAAGAGAAGCTGAGGCATGGTGGACGAAGTCAGCATAAAGATTTGAGGAGAATTGAATGCATTTTTACTTACTGTACATTTGCTACTAAAATAGGCCGAAGAAAGGGCAAAATAAACAAAGCATTGTCACTTAAAACAACTATCATGCAATTAGATATGTTGAGACAGACGACTTGAGAAGCTTTTCTTGCAGCTGTGAAGAAAAATTTAGAAGTTACTTTTCTGCTTCAGCCATTCTTGTAACTCTTACTTGCAATAAATGTGCAATAAAATATTCTACATTATAGCTGCTTTAGTCTTAGGATCCCACTGACAGGCACATATGCGGCAACTAGCTTTACTTACATTAGTTTTAACTTACAGAAGTAAATCCCAAAGCAGGAAACCAGAGACTAAACATCCTAACTTATAATTTCATCAGTTAGTAAAAATGTATAATTTTGCTAGAATGCCATGCATAATAATGCTACGAACATCATAATTTGACTGCATGTATATAAAATGAAAATCCCACCTGAGCATGACTAATAATGTAGTATAATGACTTAATTTCAACTGATGTCTACAAACCTTGGCTAACAAAGAATTGTCTACAACAATTCCTTGTTTGACTGTTATATAATAATATCCTTGCTTGGTGAAAATTTGGTGTGCATGTTTGCTAATTTTGATTAACTATCCCACCAATATTCTATAAGCTTTCCAATAATAGCCGCTTAACCTTTGCAAGCTCTGACCCACTGAGATCAGAAATCCTCTCAACACTGCATTTAAAATCTCTCACATGTGAATCAATGTGTGACAAGAGACTCTCATTGTAACTCTAACTGACTTAGCAGGTAAAGAGCTGTCTTATTAACAGCCATGTCAAGACAGAATGCCAATGCTGTACTCTTATTACAGTACAGCACTGACAAAGGAAAAAGTCCTCATCTGATTAAGATAGGAGCATTGAATGAGCAGTAGTTTACCTTCCAGTTTGGCGTACTCTGACAGGCGTTGGTAATTGACCAGAGCTGCTTGCTCCAGACACTTACGGATCACAGCCTTAACTTCCTCTTGTGGGACTGGAGTGACAATATCTTTCATTAGAACCTTAAATGAAAGACACAGAGAGATGAAAAGAGTTATCATTTCCACTGTACACAAAACCTTATCATGAAAGGACAAGTGATGTGAATGTGTTTGCTTAATGATTTGTCATATTGGCTAAAACACTATTTTTGAAGGAATTTGGTTGCACATAGGCACACAGTGTAAATATCAGTGACATACAAAGGATCTTGTATGATCTGATTGACTTTCAAAATGAGTGATCACAAAGAAGGTTAGAGGCAACAGAAAGTCTTCTAAGCATTGCCTACTTCACAGTTTTGGGAAAGCTAAATAAAAAATGCATCTGTCCAGCAGTAAAAATTACTTACTCTTTCAAGCAAGGACAGAGTTGCTTTCAGCGCTCCCTCTGGCCGTCCAAAAGGAAAGCAGTACCTGTGGAAGCAACAGAATGGATTTTCATTTGAACATTTGAACCTCAACAGTCTAAACTGGCAGGAGTTCAGTGCACAGTTGTTTTACATTGTCTTTACCTGAAGTGTGTAATCTGGTTTTCCAGAAGCACGCGGAGCCTCTCCTTGATCTCCTCAAAGCGCTCCTTCTCCTCCACGGTTACAGTGCCAATACCGTCAGGCCTGAAACAAAACAGCATAGGTTCAAGAGCTAACCAAACAATACCCATAGACTCTTTATTGGCATGCAATGGAAGGCTTTGCAGTCTCTCTGGTCTGCCTGTGCTTTATCACTGCTGATGAGTTGAGGAGAGTACAAACGTGCACAACTGAGACAACAGACTTAAAAGTTGCATATAAAATTGTGTTGTTTTTTTTATATATTAGTGTTTAATATGCATGAAGAAAGTGTTTCTGCCTCTCTTCACTTAACATTCTGAGAAATCAGCAGACCATGGTTAGTTACAAGTTACAAAAGTGTTCAACAGTGAGATCGCAACATCATGGATCTATGGGTTATTTTTACAGAATGACAGTGTTGGCCCAGTATTTAGCGGTCAGCTCAGGGTGCTCTCACACTGGCAGTTTAGTCCAAATCTGGAAGAGGTTTGCCTAAAAGTATAAGATAAACGCTTTTTTTCCTGAACAAAGACACTGGACCTGGGTTCAGTTTGAGATCTGGTTACAGTTCATCTGTGGTATAATTGTTGTTTGGCTCCTACTGGAAGAAATGTCATGTGCACATATCTTGATAACATCACTAGTAGTATTTTTTAATTGTCAGCTATGGATCACAGCAGGAAAACAATAAAATGTGTCATTGATGTTTCAGTAGAGGAGAATATTGACACTACAAACAGTAGCACACTGTACATATATACTGTGTACTTACATTTTTCAATCTTATTTTCTGAATACACTGTATGCAAGCCTGCGTACCACAGATCTTAACAGTTTAGAAGTATAGCAGCAGAGCATTGAAAATATGTCTTAAATGTCCAGTGTGTACAATTTAGTGGCATCTAGGGGAACGGACTTGGCAGAAATGGAATATAATATTCATAAGTATGTGTTAATTTAAGTTAGTGTATAATCACTTGAAAATAAGAATTGTGTTTTTGTTACCTTAGAATGTGGCCTTTATATCTACATAGGGAGCGGGTCCTCTTCCATGGAGCTTGCTATGTTACACTGCCATGTTTCTACAGGAGCCCAGAACGGACAAAGCAAACACTGTCTCTAGAGAGGGCCTTTCGCATTTTTTAGTGAGTTTTGCAGCCACCGTAGGTTCCCCTACACACTAGGAAGGGGAGGGTGAGGAGAATGCTATTCAGTTGGTTGCAATCTGCAACCTCACTGCTAGATGCCACTAAATCTTACACACTGGTCCTTTAATCATACCAAAACTCTCAGTGACACATTTGTCCTGACTATTTTCTTCATCTAAAATTCAATCTCCTCTAGGATTTGGAAAAAATCCTTTTCAGGGCAAATGACACAGCATGTGCTCATACCAGGGGGAATGAAAGAACAGAATGACATTTGATTTTGAAATATCATAATTTTTGCTATAAGACAGTATGGGAAATAATTCACGGCATAGAAAAAGGTCTTGCAGTGATTGTCAATAAAGACATACAGATGTAACAGTGATGATTCTGATCCCACACAGTTGGGATTGTATGTACCTCAAGGACTCAATAGCATACGTACTGTATATCTTCCCACTATATCATTTTGTACAACCTGGTCCATTTCAAGCCGACTGAACACTGAAGGGTGAGCCCAGCCACCCTGCGAAGGAAACTCATTTTGGTCACTTATCTGTGATCTCTTCCCCGATGGTCATTACCTAAATCTTGTGACCATAGGTCAGGGTTGGAACATAAGTTGACCGATAAATCAAGAACTTCACTGCCAGACTCAGCTCTCTCTTTACCATGACAGTACAGTAAAGTGTCTTCGTTACTGCTGACACCACAATCCGCTAGTCAATCTCACATTCAATCTTACCCCCACCATGAGATATTCCTTCACTTGGGACAGTGACTCACTCTTAACTCGAAGTGAGCAGCCCACAATTTTCCAGCAGAGAAATGTGGCCTCAGACTTGTGATCAGTGCCATCTAAAAAGGTAGTACACTTTATTACAAGTACAAGTTGAACAAAATGTACTTAGTATTTGCTCTGCTACTGTACATCCTTGCACACACACATTACTGACAGATTTCCATATTCACACACACACTCTTTATTCTCTGCCAAAGATATTATCAGTAAATTAAATGTATTTATGTGAATGGCAAACATGCCTAAATGACAATGACAAATTCTGAAACGTAACATCACAGTTATATTAGCTGAGTTGAAATTTTAACACATGTAATTAAGACATTTTTAACAGCAAATGATAATGTTTATTATTGTACTATATGAATCAGCATTTCCATAATTATTTCAATACATACATAGCAATTACAGCTTTACAAGCAGGTGTGTGTGTGTGTGCGCATGTGTGTGTGTGTATGTGTGTGTGTGTGTGTTTCCGATGTGTTTATCGTTTGTGACATGGTTGGGTCTGGGTGGAGTGTGAGCAGAGTGCATGTGACAGAAGAGGCGCTGGTCTGGTGGCCATGACAGCATGATGAGAAGCAGGAGACATGACACTCTCTCTCTCTCTCTGCCCCCCCTTTGACATGTCATTTCAGCAGACAGCGTGAAACTGTGTGCGTGTGTGTCTATAGTGTGCTTGCTACACATACACACTGCACTGCTCAATGGGTGCTGTGTTCAATTTCGAGGGGTACCAGTTTGCTCAGCATCAGCGATCATCTCATCCAGACTCCCCTCAGCTTTCATGGACATTTGAACAGACACTGTCAGTGTGCCACAGCCACCTGTAGGCCTCTGGTGCTGAAAATCATCAAGCTGAGGGGATGGAGCTCAAGTGTTTGAGCTTGTAGACTGGTTGAATTCACCTTGCTGGCAGCTAAATAAAATGTATTCATTATAATATTTGTTTAAAGTAAATACAGCGTTAACAGGATGGTTAGATAGTTACCAAAATGGTAAAGAGGTACTGATTTTTATTTTTGAAAATGATAGCATACTGTAGAGGACAATAAACATTGTAAATACTACAAATAATGAATATAGCCTGAACCTGCATCATAACAAACTGGTGCTCTTTGGATCAGTTAATAAAAATAATTTATTTTATTGCATGATAATGAGTGGCTTGAGCCCTTTGTTTTGTGGCTGGTGATCATATGCGTATGTGAAAACCTGAAACAAAAATGGGAGAGGGGTTGTCATAACAAAAATTCACAGTAAAAAGCCATCTCACCTTTCACATTGTGACAAAAAATGAAAGAGGAAAATTTCACACTAATTAAGTCCTGCAGGGCTCTCTCTTTTTTTTTTCTAGCCGCGCATTGTTCCTTGGCAGCTTCCTCATGTTTGCTTGACCTGATGACCCCACAGCTCCAATGACGACAACAAGTAAATGAGCCATCAGTGACAGACAGGCAACAAGCCAGCAACACTTTCACATCTTAATTTACATGCAACAGACAACCACATCAAGTTTTTAGGTACATAACCGTGTAACATGCTTTTGTTTTTTTGTGTATGTGTACTGCTATTAATGCTTAATTATTTTAGACTGCATTCTATATTTGTTTATTTTCATTTCCAGAAATAATCAGTCAGAGCTTAACAGATTATATCCATAATTAACGAATTAGTTGATTGACAGAAAATGTATTATATTATCAACTATTTTGATTATTGATTCTTCAGCTCATTTTAACTGCAGAGAATATGCAGTGGTTCCAGTTTCTCAATATGTAAATATTTTCTGGTTTTCTCAATTTTCTATGACATTAAACTAAATATCTTTGGGTTTTTGACTGATAGTCAACAAAACAAAACATCTGAAAATTTCAGCTCGATCTCTGGGAACCTGTCACATTTTTCACTATATATTTTCTGACATTTTATGGAACTAAAAATTAATCAATTAATTGAGAAAATAATTGCCAGATTAAATCAGTGATAAAAATATCAACCCCAAGTAAATCCATAAATGTTGTAGCTGAATAGTTACTTTCCAAAAATAAAACATTTAAATTGGGCCATAAACAGAATTTGTCATTTTTGCTAATTTAATAAATTCTTTACCTATCCAAACCATATTCCATATGAAAAATCAGAAATATTTTGAAATATATACTTCACAACCACAGTACCTCAAAATGTCTCTGCACATCCCTGCATGTGTGTATGGATGGTATACTATCTATCAGCATAAAATGTAATGTTGCATCTTAGATAACATGAGTGTCCAAATTGATGTTGAAATTTTGAATTCAACTCCAAAAGTACAGTACATGAGAAATTAAAAATCACATTCATTCCCACTGATTGTGGTGATTTTGTTTCATTCACATTTAGATTCGTAAAGCATAATCTATAGCTGTATAAGATGTAATAGTAGCTACAAGCATCAGTTGAATTGTAAATATGCAGTGGCGCTAACATTAAATTAATTCAAATTATTGTTTATTTTATATGAAGTAAAGAGCAGAGATTTATTTGTTTTATTTTAAAGATATTTTGTAACAGTCGATCTAAATGGAGTCAACATTTAGCTGGACAGAAATCAAATCCTGACACATTAACAGGCGACCGGGAAACTGAGTCCAACTTGGTGCACCAACACCTCCAGGCCAGCAGGCTATTAGGAGGCAGGGGTGGGAGTGTGGTGTTTGTGTGTATTTGTTTGGGTGGGGGGTGGGGTGGTCTGGGTAAGGTGTGTGCATGGGGGCACGCGCAGCAGCGTTGGCAGCAGAGACATTCGGCCGTCACACATGACAACCTGTCAACCTGTCATGCCTCGACCTCCAGGCATGATGGCTGAACTGGCAGAGCCAGGTCTCTGTTTGATGCGCATGGATGTGGGTATATGTGAGGCCCATTATTTTTGGATTTTTTAAAAATCTACATTTACATGTGAATTTATATGTATTATTCTGAATATTAATAATGAACTGTGCTGAACTCTGTCCTCTGACAGCAAGGAACAACTTTTTGATGCCTTGTGCCTTTTTATGCTGAAAAAAAAGAATGTGATGAACCTCTGCATTTCTCTTTCCACAGATTTCAATCAAACTCCTTTTCTCATCATATTTGTCTTCTGTGTCCTTCTCTTCTTTTTTTCTCTCTTTCTCTTGGAGCGAATGTTGTCCATCTGTCCAGGCTGATCAGAAAAGGCCTCAGTCCTCAGTCACTGTTTGTCAGCAGGATGGAGGGAAGGATGGATGGATGGATAGATAGATAAATGGGGGGGGTGGAGGGTGAAATGGGGAGGGGGCACTGACAGACAGCCCTCCCTGACCTTTGCCCTCAGCGCCGGAGTGGCCCTCGTCTGTCTTTGTTACGCTTCATCTGCAGACGGCTGACTGTGATGTTGACAGATTTGATGTCCGAGCACATCAGAGCAGATTAGGCAAGAGGTAAATACTGCAACTTAGATAACAGGGTACATACTGGAATAAAGCAGAGATGACTCCTGTGTCACATACCACAAGCCTGTTACAATGTTATAGAACCTTCAGGAAATGACACCATTTGATCTCTGACTGAAAACTGCTCCTCCTAAAAACAAGTATAGGAATATGCTACTAATTTTGTTTTATACCACAACCACAGAAAATATTTGGTTGACAGGTGTCTGTAAAAATCAGATATGGGGATGTCACAAACATAGTTTCACTCAAAATTTTAACCAGTATTCTAAGTTTGGTCAGAAACACTCACCAAGAAATTGACTATTTATGAATACACAGTTATGTTTGGCAGAAGAGGCTTTTCTGGTTGAGGGAGCTCTCAAAGAATCTGAGCAGCAACAAGGTTTCTTGTGTGTGCCCTAAAACAACAATCAGGTGCCCATATAAACATTGAAACAAAATGTTCTTGCTGTAATCATTCCTCCTGCTCATACTGGCCATTAAAGGATCCCTCTCTACTGTGCTTCCAATAGAAGAGATGAGGGGCAAAATCTACAGCCCTTTTAAAATAAAAATGTATTAAAATTAATCTGAAATTCATATAACACATCAGCCATCCTAGTTAAAAAATGAATCAAATGGAAGTCTCCAAATCTTTTTAGTACAAAATTCCCTCTTTCTGTTACTATACCACCACTGCAGCTCAACGGGAAAACACTGTCCAGGAAAACACAAAGAGGGAATATATACTAAAAAGACTGTTTTGATGAAGCCTCATATAAGCTTCAATGTTGGAATGCATTTTTCACAGAAGTAGGACTTTTGTCCCCCATCACTTACATTGGAAGCATATTAGGAAGGGATCTTCTAATGGACAGTATGAACAGAATGAATGATTACAGCGGGCAAACCCTGCTTCAGTGTATATATAAGCACATGACAATTGTTTTAAGACAAAGTTGAAAAAATGTGAACCTATCCTTTAAAGAGCCAATCCTCTCAATAAAAATACATGAACATAAATCTTAGTTAACAATATGAAATACCACAGAAGGAGGTGGTGGTGGACGGGGCTTCAAGAAATCAGCAGAGTAAACAATGACAATGACAGGTTATAATGTCCACACTACACCTGCATGAATATGTTTGGATGTTACTGGCCATACAGCTGTCATTGAGCCACTGAATGTGAAGCATATTGAAAAAAATACAAGTGAGAGTCCAGTGCTCTGCCTGAAATAATGCTATGCTTCATTCAGCACACAAGGTATATTTTAGGGCTGCTCCCTAAAACAATTTGAACCTTGTGTTGTCATTTGAATCATCTGCCTTTTTTATCTACAGTCTTGTACACAGAGCAAAATGGGAAAAAAAGCATAACAGGCTGCAACTTCTATAAACAAAATATTGTTCTAAAATGACCAAATTGCAAACAAAACTGTAGTGGAAATAGAGAAGTTTCATGATAAAGGAGAGAAGAGCAACACGATGCATGCCCTGTTTCTTCACCCCTGTTTCTGCTCTCTGCTCCAGTGCTGAAACTTGCAAAGTTGGCTAAACTATTGGCTACCTCTCCTTCTATCAGGAGTCACACAGGAGACTATGACCAGGATGCACATTTTTTTATTTCTTTCTGTGGCTGTGTGCATACAGTATCTGATGTTTTCATCATAGATGATGATCAAAGGAACTACAATGTGAGTCTTCAGGTAAAACTGCAGTAGTAATGGAACTGTGGTGTTACTGGGTGGAGTCCATGAATAATAGAGATCACCTATAAACAGAGACCACCTATAAACTGACAAACTAAATGTTCAAATGTATGACCATTCATGTTGGTGGAATCTATTGAAAAACTGTGATCTCAGATCTCAGCATTGAGTTAGGTGAGCCAGATGTTATCATAAACAATAGATGATAGAAAAAAAGTTTCTCCATGTCCTGCAAAGAATTTGAGATGTTTTTTTCTTTTTCCTCTTATCTAGACTGAACCCTACAGACTTTGTAATGACTTACCTTCTAGTTCCTGAGAAAATTTGGGGCCTCAAGTCCTTTTTCTTCATGAACTCAATGATTTTGAGTTCTCTCTTAGCAGTGTGGGCAGGGAGCTCAGGGACAGAGGGGAAAAGGACTCGTTCGAGGTCGGCCTCAGATACCGGCCAGTTTAACAACTCAGACACACGCTGACTAGGTGCGGTTGTGTGGAAGTGCAGAGTTTGGGGGGACAGTGGAGGGAAGGTCATTTTGTGAAAGTGAACAAGGTGAAGAGGTTTTACAGGAACAAAAAAACAAAAGAAAGAAAAAAAGTGAGTTTGCAAATAACATGCAAACAGAAAACCAATAGACATGCAGGAGTCACATACTGCTTCATATGTCCCTTACATGTGGACTGGCCTGTTTTTATTAATTCTTCAGCATTTCCCTGTTCTAACTTGAGTTTTAGAAATAAAAAAAATGATACCACATTTTAGCATCCAAGGGTAGTTTGTACCTGTGGGGAAAGTGACAACAACCTCGGACTTGTGAGCGGTTTGATTTGTACCTGTTTCCATGGACGTGGGAGGCACAGAAGGCGAAGCTGTAGTGCAGCAGGGTGGGGTCAATCATGGCTCCATTCTCCGCCCTCTCCAACAGATCGCTCAGGTAACATAAATGCCGATGGCAGCCTCGAACACCATAGCGAGCGCAGTACTCGTCCAAGACAAACACCTGACCGGGACTGAACCAGCCCTGTGCATACACATATACACATGCTATTCAAGACTTCACAATACTGGCATCTTTACCCACGGATACAACATAGATAGGTGGACATGTTCGCCTCTGAATGTGACCTGAGTGACTGCGTCTCAGTGCGTCCTCAGAGTGTCTTAACGTGTGTTCAGAACCTGAAGTGAATCTTTGTCATGCTTTATTCACACGAATTGAACCACTTGACTGTTTGTACAGCAGATGTAACAGTAACTGTATCGTGTCATCATACGGTGTAACATGGCTCTTTACCCAGGTGTGCTTTTTTCATCCTTCACTAAACCATTCAGCCATTTTTGGTGAGTGCAACTGTGTGTGACACCATAGATGACAGTTACAGAGTGACAATCATATAAAGCCTTTCCTTACCAGGCAGGAGTAGGAGTCATTGAGTCTGTGGTCCAGGGTGAGGCGCTGTACTAGCTCAAACAGCGAGGCGTGGTCAAAGTTACAGGGGTTGGCTGAAATAAACTCGTCCATGCCATGCTTCTGGGCTCGATCAGCATCTGTACACACCCATTTACCCGTCCAATGAGGAGACAGAAAGAAACAGAGGACTAATGTCAGAGTCTGACAGAAAAACAAGAATAAAGTTCACCTTGGCACTCAATTAATTCATAGGTAATATGTAATTAAAACAAACAATCTGGTAAAGTGCCCACAATAAAGTAATGCCGTACACACTTTTATAACAAGGGTTATAAACTTAACTAAACTACACTAATTAGATTTGTGCATCATATGCGCCATGACGCTGCAGCGGTGTGTTTTCAACTATCAACATGAAAGGTCATAAATTCAAAAATGTGCCAATCAATTATTATTATTATTAATATTATTATTATTATTGTTGTTGTTGTTGTTGTTGTTGTTATTGTTATTGTCATTATTATTATCATTATTATTATTATTGTTATTGTGTCCAGCATTAGACTCTGTTATGGGCCTTTCTTGAGGGTTACCAGTATTGAGTCAACAGGCAGGGTAAAGTTGAGGTGGACAGAAAGTGTGAGTTTCCCAGGTAGCTTTCAGGAGGTGGCTGCTGATCTGGAGGTTGAAGGTTAGTTCGGAGGTCTGGGGTAATGTATATGTTGTGTTCATGCATATTCATACATTCATATCTATACGCTTCAATCTACACAGCTCTAAACATCTTTTAGGTTTAAAGTCTGTTTTCTTCCACTTATACATTGTGTGTAACTAAATTTATTTTGTACTGGGCTGTGAGTGCTGCCAAAACACTTGTAGTAAATAGCAGAATCAAGTGTAGTAGATATTGATCAGAACAGCAGCTGCTGTTGTGCTACCGAAATGCTGCATTCGCTACACGGCCAATGTACACAAGGTGCAAGACCACAAGGCTGTTCTAAAGTCAGAGTCTGTGAGTTCTTGAAGGGAAGATTTCAAACACTGATAAGTGCACCAGCTGGCAGCATTAAAATGCTGCAATCACAATGCTAGCTGCATACAGTAGGTGCACCCATGAACAGACTTACTGTAACTATCTTTTTCAAGGTCAAAGTTTGTGAGGAAGCAGAGAGCATTCATGACATTACCCATTTCAAATGTAACCAAGCTAAATTCTCCCACTTTTACAACACCTAATCAAAATACTGATATAAAATCATGTAGCTGTTAGTTGGGTACTGCTAGAAGTCAGTTTATGGCATAAACTACTAAACTACTAAAAATGGCTAAACGGTCTCTCTTGACATAGGAGTGACAACATTTAGAAAAGAAAACAAAAAAACAAAAATTTTGTACACTCTTGAGTTATTTTCCCAGTGGGCTCATTAAAATGCACTGACAGTCTTGAATAGCCAATAAAGGGGAAGCATTCAGCATATGGAGGTGCTGTACAGCTAAATGGACTGCCTTTGCAAGACTAATGTTACCACTTCTCTATGCTTTGAACAAGTCTACTGCCTAATAACACAGGATAATGCATTGACCACTAATAGGCCAGTTACTGTATATGTTAAGTCATTTACCTTAACCCTACAACTCAAGAATAACAAAGGTCCAAAACTGTGTTACCCATAATACCCATATCCCTCAGTCACCCCTTTACACCCATTAAACATTCCCATTCCTAATGCTACCTCACTGCAGTGTTGGTGGCCCCAGACCCCTGGTGTGGCCCATAAGTAATCGCTGCCCTGAACATCTCAGAACAAGTCAAGGACTTGGAGGGCCCCTGCTAACCTCAACTGTCAGCTAAATATGAGGCTTTAAAGATCTGAAAACACATTTTCACTTGCTTTCCTGGTGGTGGGCTATACTTACATCATGGTGGTATAGGAGGGATGGGTGAATGACTGAGGGGCTGTAAATCCTTGAAAACCTGCAGACTGGTTCCACCAGACTTTGCTGGGGTACAAAGGGGAGGGGGCACCTTCTCCGCTTTCTTGGATTTACATGGCACTGCATTAACAGATACTACAAAGGAATATGTTGTGTGCCAATAGTGTGCTTTATTGCTTTTGCCCTATAACTCAAACAGTGTTTTGGAGTAGAGGCTGACTAAAGACAAACTAGTTTCACAACTATGTTACAACTAGGTAACCTTTCTGGCGTCTCCAGGGGTATGGGAGTAAAAAAAGGCTAAATATGGCAATAAAATCTACCCTACTAGAACATTTACAACACATGAATTGATCAAGCTTTATCTGGTATCCCTAACCTTCTAATACCAAAAATCCTGCCTGTCGTGTCTGTTACAAAGACCAAAAACATACATTTGATGCATGATAAAAGCACTGAGCCTTGTTCTGCATCACAAATTGGGCCCCTGTTGTGTCCAAGTTCTCTTCAACTCCAGTGCACACAGCACACTATAGATATTTTAAGTGCCAGACACCAGCTTGTACTCTATCTGGTTCTAGTATATGTTCTTTTGTATGCTGTTAAGTTTGTGGTAATTTGATTAAACACATCCTAACCATGTAGGCATAATCTAAAATAAAGTAATTAAGGTTTTAGAAGTAGATTCTTACACAGAATTCTTCTTCAAGATAAGGCCACAAGATTATGTAATAACGACAGACGCAGTTGATATTGTACTAGTGGTGCAAATTCCCCCCAAAATTTTGTAAGTCATCAACTGACCAAACAGCAACTGACCCACAGTGAACCCAGAGCTTTTGGGGCTCTGGGACATATGAATGCTTTGCCCAATTGGTAAATCAGCCTTGTTCACTACTAAAAATCTTGTACCATAGTAATGGAAAATACTCAATTATTATTTCCAGATAACGACATGGTTCTGATGTAATGTACACATCAGGGTTTCACCTCTCAGGGATTTATTTTTTGATAACTGTACAGCTCATCATAGATTCAATTACACTTTGGTCTTGGGTGAAGACAGTGGACTGTGGACACAGTCCTGGGACAGATGTGAATGACGGTTATAATGAGCTGTACAGTAATCAAGAGATTTGTCTAACACACCCCAGCTGTCAATCAACAAACAAAACAAGAGTGGGATGCTGGAAGCTGATTGTGTCCCCTCAACAAGTCCTCCCCCACCCTCCCCCCAAAAATCTAAAAAGGTGACATTGTGGTGCCCCTTTGGTCTGTAGCTGTTGGCCTGTCAGGTCTGTTTGATGTGAGTGAGCGGGAGTGGAGGCGGGAGGGCTGGACAGTAACATGCAGTGACATTAGTCACCCCCATCCGTCTGGGCTGGGGGAGGACGGCCCTGACAATGATTGATGGCTGCTATTCATTTATAGATCCAGAGGAGAGGAACCGGGAGGCAACGGCCACGCTGCTGGTCCTGGGTTTGGTGGTCAAAAGCATTTGGGGCTATTTAACACGTGGCTTGCTTTTTTTGTGAACTGACCATGAAAGACATACAAACACAAACACATCTAGATCTTTCTGTCTCTACACTTGTGAAGATCTGGGCGGCTGTGGCTCAGAGCTAGAACAGGTCATCCACTAATCAGAAGATCCAGTCCGCATGTTGAAGTGTCCTTGAGCAAGATACTGAACCCCAAATTGCTCCCAATGGTTGTGCCATCGGTGTGTGAATATGTGAGTGAATGGGTGAGCACAGAATATTGTGAGGTGCTTTGGATAGGAAGTGCTGTATCACTCCCGATGAGCAGGTTGGCACCTTGCATGGCAGCCTCTGCCATCACTGTATGAATGTGGGTATGAATGAGTGAATGTTGGCATGTAGTGCAAAGCACTTTGGGTGGTTGTTCAGACTAGAAAGGCGCTATATAAACGCAGTCCATTTACTATTTACCATCCTTAGTGATCCCCTAACACCTAACCTCTCTCTCTAACCTACAATATTAATCATGAGGATGCGCCTCCTAATTTTGTCACAGCTTCCAAACTCAACACAACTTTAGTTTTAAAATGTCAGCAGTGAGTTGAGAGATATTTGTGGGATTTTCTCCTAGCTCAGCTTTGATGTCTTCAAATTCAACTGTGAAGTGTTTTGAACTCAAGTATAGCAAAGGTGAAGATCTGCAGTTTTGGTGCATGGATCTACCAGATTTACATTCTTCATCTCTTCACATGTTTGCTCATTGTTTATCTTCTTGATCCGTTTTTCTCATAACAGAGCTCATAAAATCATATGAGTCAGAAGTAACCACTGAACAACTGGTGGATTAATGCATTCCAGTGCAAATAGTGAGATTTTTATACAATGGACTTTTCATTTATCATAGTAAATGAAAAAAAGTAGTAAGTAAATTAGTAAGTAAAGGATTACATTAAAGGAACTATGAACATAAGTGGCTACTGTACTAAACTGCTGGCAATACATGACAGTAACTTCATAACCAGGCTGGTGAAGACTGTAAAGCGACATTGAGGGAGAGAGAACAGAAAAGAGAGGAGAAGATGAAACTGCCACTGTGTTACTGTTTATTATACAGTTAAAAGTTGTGCTAGCAGAGCAGTCCAGATATTTGTAAACTATTCACTGCTCCAGAGGACCAGGAATCAGTACATGTGCATATTTGTCAAAAAAAAGAAATCATAAAAAGAATGATAGAAAAAAAGAATTACCTGTCAGTCATCATAACAAGAAAAAGAGTTAACTGTGAAGATCAATTTCACCTCTCAGCAACTGGAAACAAAACTCTTAAGTCTGTCTTTGTTGTTACAATGTTTTAATGTAGTCTATTTTGATTTGGGTCAGGGGGTGGGTGGGGGTGACATGATGTTATATTATTCATTGAGCTGATCCAGGTGTGAACTGGCAAGTAGTTATTTGGTAACATTGACTGATTGCTGCCTGATTTAATTGTGCAGCAACCACACTGTATAATTCATGGCCTTGCACTTTTAACTTGGTAATTACCAGCTGCTGGGACTCAGTGGGACTCCAGTGGTTGTGTCAAAAACAGCTCGCTCAGTAAATTCACTTACACAAATGCATGTTAGGTGCTGTCGCTTGCTACTGGCAAGTGGGAAGCAGTTTTTCATTTATTGGTTGTGTTGATCTGCAGCCATTTCTGTCTCAGTTGGTTATATGTTACTGTGCATTTTGTGTTCCACAGATAAATTCTGATGACATTTTCTTAAAAACTTTTTTGTAAGTATAATTGTTTTTATTAAAGTTTGTGCCTTCCCCCACATGGTTTTGCATACAATCTCTTACTAACTAAAGAAAGCAATTTAATAATGCCTTCAGATGTGAGAAAATGTATACATATCATAGGTTGATGTCTGGCTAACACACGGATACCATTGCATACATAAAACATAAATATACATTCACACTGCCCAGTATTATCACAGCCATTCATCTTGCTGCAAAGCAAGTCAATGAGTATAGTATACTGATTGAGTATACTCATATAGTATATAGTATAGAAGAACATTTCCACAAGTCCTATAAGAACTTGTGGCAGAGCCGGGGAGGGGAAGACTAAATGTGTTGTGTAATTTTGTGTGTGGGGGCATGTGTGTTTGTTTGTACCTGTTTGTAGAGGATGTGGGTTTGGATTTAAGCATTTTATTTTCTTGAAAACTTCTAAGATTCATGCAACAGGCAGCAAACATAAATAGTAAACTATGTATTAGTTTACTATTTTATTTCTCCCTTTTCTAGTGTGTTTTTTTATTTGAACTACATTACTAATCTTTTTAGATTATCAGTATATAGGCGTAACAGATTGTGCCTTTTATTCAGTAGGGGGGGTTCCTAAAATGCATTGTCCGTCTGAGACTGCCCAGTTGTCCTGTCAGTATCAGCTAACTAGGCTTTCTTCGCTAATAAATACAGAAAACGAGTATACTATGCTGAACAGATAATCATGACATCAAACCATCTGAGATGTAATTTATGGAAGCATTCAACACAATAGATGGAAAAATGATGGACAAAGGTAAGACTGTTTTTTGACTTTGTAAAATGTAGCTGCGTTACACTAACATTAGCTTGTCACTGAAGAGAGGTAGCAGAGGATCCGATATTTTAAAAAAGTGACCAGCTACTAAGTATTAACATAGTGTCATTAGAAGACCAGGCTCATACGACCTGCAGCATGAGTGTGCTTGTGTTTGTTGATATTTTCTTTCAGTTTTTCTTCAACCTTCTGCCTTCCTTTAACCAAAAATGTACATAAAAAGCAGTCGATCCTAACTGACGTACAGTTACGATAATGGTAGTGCTTTAACAGCAGTTCAGTGTTCAAAACATTGAAAGTTCATTATACCATACATTCTACCACTTTAAAACATTCATGAAAGAGCAATCCCAACTATGGACAATCTCACTTCAAAGATACTGCTGCGCATCATCTTCAGAATTGAACATAATCACCGCCCATAAAAAGCAAAAAAGTCTGACTGTAAATGCTGCTGCAAACACTTTCAAAAAATTCTAAATAGAAAATGAAGGCTTCCTCTCCAAATCTGACGTTGTATATAATAAAAAAAATCCTAACCATGAATAAAAATACACCACATTTGTAGTTTGGGGATCATTTCTCTGATGGTGGTGATATAGCAACTATCTCATTTCTGATTGTTAAATAATAGACATGCTATGGCTTTGAAACAATCACAAACATAAAGTTCTAATGAAAACACAGCATTTATAAAACATAACCCTAACCTACAATGCAGCACCTATGCAGGCTGATCCATACAGTACATCTCATCAATCCCTGCTAGACAGATGACAAATATGCAGACAGAAGCACAGCCAAAGCAAATTATTTCTGCATGCTTTTTCAAATCACAAAGAAGTTAGTATCTCCTGTATTTCTGTCCCATTGGACAGAAATAGCAAACAGTAAGTTTTCAAAAGAGGAAGAGTGATGGATAACAAAAGGAGGAAAGAGAAAGAAAGGGGAGGAAAGCACTTACCCCTTAATCCAGCTACAAGATAGCAGGGTCAGGGTTTAGAAGAAGAAGAGGAGGAAGAAGGAACAAACAGAGAAACATAAAGACACACAGCAAAGCCACCCGCACTTTAACACTACAGTAGTTCTACAACAGACAGCGAAGCAGCACAGAAAAGTGCAGTGAAAGAACAGCACAGTAACAGTAACAGTTGAAGACATGTACTGAACATCAACAGGAGGAAGACAAACTAAGGACATCATTGGCTGATATACAGTAAAAGACAGAGTGAGATATTGCCTTGAGTGATTAAAAGAAAACAGCTTTTTATTCTAATGTTATTAATTGATTGTTGTCAATTTCTTTGATTAAAACAAAATGTGACCATAGGCACTCTACCCTCAACCCAAGGTCTGCAAATCAATGTTCAGATTTAGACATACAGCATTCTTATTTTACAATTTGAATGAAAATTTTGTTGAACGTAAGTTGTAAAGCTATAATAGGAATGATGTAAAAATAAGCATGAAAGGATGGTCATGTTACATAATCAATTTAGCAACTAAAACAATTAAAAGCAATGAAATGTCTGCAGCCTGTTTGAGGTGAAGTATTTGTGTTGTGTGAGAGCCAAAAGACAAATGAGAATTGAGAGTTAAAGACTTACAGAACTGAGATATCGGTGCGTCGAGTTGTGGTGCTGTGCCCCCCCTAGAGTTGAGTTTCTGGACTTGGGTGGGAGGAACTGGCTTGTGTGACTGGCCGGTGGCCCGATACATGGCCTGTACCCATAGGATCCGGTCCTGCTCATCATCACTGGCAAAGATCACAGTGTCGCCCTCTTTCACAGCGTTGAAGAATGTCCGACCACCATCTAGGCCTAAAGGATGGAAAAGTTCTTGATTAAAGTATGTTGTGACATTAGGACCACACATCTATCTTTGTAAAAACAAACAGCTGTATTAATGACAATAGATGAAATAACATTTAAAAAGTAATTTAGAATTTTCTCTGCCTGTAGCCGAAAGAGCAACACACACTTGACTCACATCATTTGATGCCCATAGCACACACTGGATGCCATGCAGGCAGAAAAAGTATTCAAAAAACAGATGATGCAATGTGCCAATCCAGAAAGCGATTATGAGAAATTGTTGTTTTCTGGACATCAAGATGCATCAACCCTGGGAAATATGACACTGATGTATCCTGACAGAAAATAAGAATTGCAGGGACAACATAAAACATAAATACATAAAACTCAGTGTAGATTCATGACTAAACTGTGTGTATGCACAAAGACAGAAATATCCATTAAAATTATTTTTGTCAGATAAAGCTGTGCATACATGGTTCTGTTTTATAAATCTCAGTCATTGTGGAACTGAGCGCATGTGCATGAGCTTCATTTCCACTCCCACAATTAGCCATAAATATTGTGGATGAAGACACACCCTGAAACATTTTCATATCAATTTGCTGTCTGTTCCATCAGTCTGTAGATCTGTCAGTGAAACAATCAGGAAAGAAGTGCACTTTCACTGATTGTGTTGCACTGGTGAGGTTCTCCAACAACTGCAGAGCAGCTGTCATTACATACAACCATTACTCACGGCTGTGGATATTTATACCATCCACATCATTAATTCATAACATGTACATGTAAACTATAGTAAGTGATATCTCATCATCATTATTAAACATTAGAAATGTAGCGCTCATATCAAAACAATTTGTTAGATTCCGTCTTTCTCTTTATATTTCATCTCCACCTCATCACGCCTGGTCTGAACTATGCATGAGGTGCACACATTCTGTTTTTATAAATAGCAGTTTATGTGCGGGATACAGATGCATGGATGCATGGTTTTTGTGCATACACATTGTTTATTCATCTGGGCCCAGGTTTTCTGTCGCAGTTGTGTGTTTTCTTTCAACCACCTAAAAAGCTTAGTGGAGTAGTATAATAGCACACAGCTCAAGCATCACTTCCTAAAGCTCCTTTTCACAGTAAAATGCAAATAAAACAACAGTATATGGCATTCTTATGGATACCACCACAGTTATGGGCAAAGACAGCAGTGGTGCCCGTATTCTTACTCTAACCTTAACCATACTGAATCTATTAAACCCCAGTTTTTTCTAATCTTATACTAAACTACAGTAAAGATGTTAAACCAAACTTTCTGGTTTGGTGGGCCAATCATAGCATTAGTGCCCATATCCCAGGCTGTAGGTCTATAATTTCACAAATATGGACTGAATGTCTTGATGTCTTGAACCTGCTTATTGTGATGCAGCCAAAGGAAGTCTTAGAGCATTTTCACACATATAGTCTGTTTGTTTTGGTCAGAATCAGTGGATGAGTTGCTACTTTGTTGCATTTAGGATTTGGTTCGGTTTAGTTTCAAATGGCAAATTTAAAGCAAACCAAAATGTATCAACAAAAGCCATGTGGGAGCTGTCAGTCCATTCAGTGGTCAGAAATCTTGTGGGTTTGCTGGGTGGAGAAAGGAGATTTATAAAGGACTTGATTTTCCTTCTTTCCTTTGCAAAACAGAAAATACAACTAATGAATGGTAGCACTCAGGAATATGAAGGTGTACTTGTTCCACACAGGAGGGTGGATTAGGCTAGTAAAATGGTCTTTGAACAAATTTTCTATCAGCAATAAAAGTGTACTACTGTTATTATTGAAATAGGCATCTCTCTCTCTCTCTCTCTCTCTCTCTCCCTCTCTCCCTCTCTCACACAGCAGTGACTACTTTTCAATTGTCTTATTCTTATTATTCATATTCTTATTAACAAGAATAATGATAAATAAAAGCAAAATCAAGTGCATTACAAATGGTGATGTTTCTGACCATGAAAACTATTTATGTTTGTCATTTTTTTCATGTTGGTGCCCCCCAGCAGGTGCTTGGCTAAGCCAAAATATGCGAGCAGAATGGCACAGTTGAACACACTTCAAGGCAACGTCTAGAAAACAATGTGTCGCGTCATGCGCTGCCTTCAGTCAGCTGAAGAGAAGAAGGGAGCATAATGCAAAGCGCAGCTGGCTTCAATCCAAAAAATGTATAATTCTTCCTGCATTTGGGTCAGATCTAGGTTGGATCACGTTTATAACACAAACAAACCGTACCAGAGTTCATTTGTAACTGGACCGAGACCACCTCTTCAATAAAGTCTCAGTCTGGTAGTTTTGGTCCGCACCCGAGTGCAATTGCTGTGTTCACACCTGCCCAAACGAACCGCACCATGGGGGAAAATAAACCAGAGTTCAATTCAACCAAACTAAACAAGGCAGGTGTGAAAGCACCCTTTAGTCACTGTAAAGTAAATAAATAGTGGGTTTGTATCTACATTTGGATTTTTTTTCCCTTTTTGTCAGTGTATCAAGTGAAATGTGATTTGTGAACTTCTGAAGTGAAGACCTGCAGGCTCCCCCTGAAGGCTGGGCAAACTTCAAACCTCCAACACACAGAAACAAAACTTAATAAGCTTAAATCCATCCAGCCTGTGATTGCCCATCTGTAGCCTCTCATTGAAACCAAGGAGAGCTAAAATGTATATTTATGTAATACTAAATAGCAACAGCATATGTTTAGTAGAAAACTTAATCCCACCCAAATTTTCTGTCAACATAAAGACAAAATGTTATTTAATGTACTGCTGAAACTGGTAAACTAGATGTCATAAATTGTGAATTGACTGATAAATGTAATGAACCTAAAAGCAAGAGTAGTGTGTTCTTTTTGGCATTAGTTGTTGTTTTGTACTGCACAGCTGTGTGTTACCTGGCTGGGGGTCGGTGTAGTCCACAGTGTAGCCATCCAGTTGGAGGAGCTCCACAGGCTCTGCCTTCTTCTCTCTGTAGCTGCACATGGCGAAGGTGTACTGACTCACCTGCACCAATCACAGAGAGTACATGCTCACTCATCAGCTCTCTCACAAGGGAATAAAAGTGTGTCATATGTTGGTCCTTCTGCTGTTAACCAGCAGTTACCACATTATGATATGGTAAATGAACTGTCCCTCAGAGGAAAGCTCTAATCTCAGCTACAATAAGCCTCTCAATATTTCAGTCATGTACCATAATCATAGCATCATTGTTTTTAATCACAGTATCTCCCTCAAAAATGAAATAGCATATGAAGATTTTTGAACAGATTAAAAAACAATATAATAATATTAAATAATGAAAATAATATAATAATTAATAAATGAATTATTTGCAGGTTATTTTAGTTTAGATATTGTATCTTTTAACCATTAGTGATAAAGACTGCACTAGTGTAAAAGCAGTTTTTTTTTTACTTTCATCTCAACATCTGTGTTGGGCTAATTAGATCATTTTATCTCCACACTGTTAAACACTGCCTGCAAGGAAACTGTTTCACATTTCTGTTTTCAGCTTTGTCATGTGCATAACTGTAGATAAATTGTAAATGTGTTTAACATCAGACATGTGCACTGTATCTAGGTAGGTTTATTTGTTGCTTATTATTTATTTAAAAGTCAAATCTACCTGTGAAAATTATATGTAGCTGCTTGGAAGTTTGGAATATTAAGTGTGAGGAATACTAATGGTACACGTGTGTTTGTAGTTGGTTCTTAGGGGGTGTGTTTGCTAGGGTGAAGTGGTTGGCAGGTGTGTAGGAAGGCAGAATTAGAATTAGGCATCATCTTAAACGTGAGGTGTCAGGGTGTACAGTAAGACCAGTGTACGGTCTATTCAGCCTTTTTTGTAATCATGTAGCAAAATTAATAGAGGCTTTTTTTCCTTTACCACATTGAAGCTGCTTTAATTTTCCAGGGATCCCATTCTCCTTCTTTGTTGACATTATTCACCCATGTGTCAAGAGCCCAGGCTTTGTTATTCATGATACAGGATGACTTTCCAGGGTTGTAAAATCCTGTCTCAGAGAAAACGTTTGTGCAGTGTTTTGGTGTCTGATAAGTCTGCAAACTCAAGGCATGCGTCAACTTTTCATGATCTTAGAGGATGAACCATAATGACAAGAAATTTACTGTATATAAATATCATAATAATTAGCAGATTGTCTTGAAACTTACTGAGCACATTCATCCATAGAGGATGTTCTGCTATCTGTCTGAGTGCACGTAAAACTGTTAAATAGAATTTCTTGTACTGGTCATTCAACAGCAGTAGTCTTAGAGTAGTTTCCCTCAGAGTTAATGAGGCATGGTAGAGAGCACAGTGTGACTGCTTCTCCTGCTGCAATTTGTCTTCTAACGTTGTTGCCTTGCACAGTATTTGTCTGTGAATATTTTGTTTATTTCAGCATAGCTGTAAATTGGTAATTAGCACTGCTTGCCCTGTGACTCAGTATTTTCTATTTCTAAGTTGAAGCCTTACACAGTGTCAGTATAATGACTTGTTTTGATTGATTTCTGTTTGCATTCCGTGGTTCTGTAACAAAAATTGTGAATTTTCATTAAATATCCAAGAAAAGTTACACCTTGTGTAAGGACTTCACACTGTTAGCAAACTGCCTAGTTTTGAGTAAGGACCACTCATTGTGAGGTCTGAAGCCTCCAGAATCCAGTCATGAACAGCAGTTACAGACCAAGAGACACATGTGCAAGAAACACAGTATGAGAGAGAGAGAGAGAGAGAGAGAGAGAGGAGGTGTGTGTATGTGACACTCATGTGATAATGTGAACCACCTACAGAGGTTTAAAAGTCCTGTTCTTCCAGTAAGCTAGCAGAAGTAATGAAGATCCTTGAGTCGTGAAACATGAAAAACTCTACAACTACAGTCCAGTGGATGGTTTCATGTCAACCTGGTGCTATACTACCTGGATAAATGTGAAGAATCTACACAAATCCAGTCCACATATTTCACTTAACCATGTGGAGACAATTTTTTCTGAATCTTCATCAGGTCCTGATATTAAAGTTATTAAATATAAATTGCTGACAGTGTTGGTTAGGTATTGATCTGTATTTGGAATCTCCCTGGTACTTTTTACAGTATAACTACTGATATAACATCCAAAAACTCTCTATGCTCTAGTGGGCAAATTGTCATGAAATTTACTGTGCACATTTATACTCCTCAGAAGATACTCCATGAGCTTTCCTCCAGTGCCAACCTCAATGTCACCCACAAGACACTGTATCTCATAATCTATAAGCACATTGCCAAGAAATATGATGAGCACAATGATGCTCCCAAGCGGATGGATTGTTTCAATTTTAATAAGCCTCTAGCACTACTTAGACGAAAATTAAACACTAGTGCACTCCCCAAACATCTGTCAGCTGTATTCGTGACTGCATGTATGTCCTTTCCAGACCCACATCAGTATATCTTCGTGCCATGACCTGAGTTTCAATCACTTTCTGTCTGTAGTGTAACCAGCTGCCTTATTGCCGTTCACTGTTTACAAAACCTCTTAATGTAACTGCTGCTAGTAGCACAACTGATCTTTCTCAGACGAAAATCTGAGACGAAAATTCTCAGACGAAAATTTAAATTTCAACTGAAATTACATTTATTAATCACTTTTTGCAGTCCAAAATAATGTCAACAAGTTTTTTCAAATATATTTTTAATAGTTTTTTACTTTTAGAATAAAGAAATAAGGTATTTGCATAAATATCAGAAATGCTCCTTTTTGTCCCAGGCAACTTGAGGGGCATGTAGGAGGCTTGTTTAAATGATTCACAGTTGAGTGCCGGTGTTACATCTTACAGAATGGAGACAAACAAACTTCTGAAGCTACTAAGTCATGGGTAGACAGTGTGCTGTTAGCAGTGGTACTGAAGAATAAGAACCACACCAGCATCTGACAAGTCTGATGTGACATTTGCAGGTATGTTTACATGCTGTTTAATTAGTAGCTAATTAGCTATACTAACTGACATTGCTGCACTTTTCCCTGGTGAATGTTTGCTTGGTGGGTTGTTCAACAAGCTAAGGTGCAGGACAAGACGTGTGTTCATGTTTGTAAAGGAGATAAGAAGGAGACTTTAGCAGGGAAATTAATGTGGGTTGTTTTTAGAGTCTGTGGCTCTTGTGTTGTGTAGCAGGATGCTATCAGGCTGTGTGACCATCTGCTCTGCCAATGACACCAAATTACTGTTTTATGCAAGATTTGATTTGTTGTATGGAAATAAGGACTCCAGCTATGTAGGACAGGTTACTTACTTTCAGTGCTGTTAATAAAAGGTCAATATTGACCTATATATTGGTGTAACCCTGGTTTAAGTTAGCCACTGTGGTCTTGTCTATGCTCACTGTGTTGGTAACAGGAAGTGTAGTGACACTCTGTTACTAGTTGTAACTGGCCTGCTGCTACTGTAGCTGCCAGTCATACCAGCCTGTCGTCACAAATCACCAGCCCTGGCCAATCCACCGCTGTCGCCACCTCTGCCGCTGCAAGTGGCAGCTCTCACTCTAGCTGCAGCTGTATTCCGTGTGTGTGTGTGTGTGTGTGTGTTTTTGTGTGTGTGTGTGTGTGTGTGTGACAAATGAGATTCCCCACGACAGCACTGATGAGACCTGAGGCCAAGTAAAGGATGGAGGGAACCGGACCGACTCTCCAGCAGCTCCCTGGCCTCCAGGACACCACAAAGGCAAATCTGAGTCTAAACTACAGCCCCCCACCCCATACCCCAAAACACCCACTTCCTTTCTCCCACTGCCTCTCTCTCTCCCTGTCTCTCTCCCTCCCTCTCTCTCTCAGCTGTCAGTCATAACTGGAGAGAGAGATTAGAAGAATGAGAAAGGAAGAGAGAGTGAAGGGGATTGCTGAAGTCATTTATGTTCACATCATTACAGGAAACACATGGACGTGAATACTGGAGTTGATTTGCTGAAAGTGGCATATATGTTCACAAACAAACTTCAGAAGCCAAAAGCAAAAATTTCTATCCAAAGTCTGACATGATCTCAGAGTAGTACAGTTTTTAATAAGCCCCAAAATATACACATTATATGCATATACATAAATATCAAACAAATCATTTATGCTGTCAGTATTGTTGAAATGTATACCGCTTTCTTTTTTAATTACTTTTTTGTAATATTATTGGGAAATGAAATAAATAGAAATGAATTTAAATAATTTGACTCGGATTGAACTGAATTCAATTGAGTGAAATTGAATGAAACTGAATTAAACAGAATTTAAGTGAACTGAAGTTAAGTGAGCTGAATTAAAGAGAATGAAACCTGAGCTTGACCTTACCCTGAACTCAGTTGATATGAATTTGTGAACCGAAGTGAGGTGCACTGAAATGACGTGACTTGAACTAAATTAAATTAAAGTGAACTAAAATACAGTGAACTAAAATAAGGTAAAGTGAACTGTGCTGAATTAAAGTGAATTAGGATGAATTCACTTGTAGTGAACAGACGTGAACAGAACTTAAAGTAAATTCAATTCAATGGAAAGACAGATGTGGTCATATGTGTGACTACATTCAGTCCACCATGAACACGCTAGGTTTTAGCTGATGTGTAATCTGCCTGGATGTTCTGAGGAGGGGGCAACTCAGGCCACAACCACTGTACTAATTATGGACTGATGGAGGAGGAGCAGCAAGGAGCAGGAGGTGATTTAAGGACAGAGAGGAAGTGTGAAGGATGAGGAAAGAAGAAGTCAAGTGATAAATGTCAGGGAGAGGTGAGAGAGGAGGATAGAAAAATGAAGCTGAAGTAGAAGATGTGGAGGAGTAAAAGTGGGAGAAATTCAGAAAGTGTGATAAACTGTACTCCTATTTCAACTTCCAGTTCAATCCACACTATGTTGCTTGTACCAAGGATCAATTCAAACTCATATGGAGCAGTATGTTGCACACTGGTAGCATCTCTGGTTTTAAATAAGGGAATATTGCTTCTAGCATGATGTACAGTTAAGTATACTATAAAGACATTATTCTTGCACAGAAGTGACAGTTCACTTTACTGCAGCTTCACTGTACAATACACTTTAGCAACACTGTTGACTTCTATCTGCTGGTTAGTCTAGCTGGTGTATTTTGTTTCAAGGTTATTTCTGTATATAAGAGTCTCTATACAGGCAAAGAGGCCTGTGTAGAGGAGTAGGTTTCCACACAAACAGCTCCACTGAATAGATTTATTGAACCCATGTTTCAACCACACTTAGGGGGATATTTACAAAAGTTGTGCGGACCCTCTTTAGGTGCTAAATAGCTGAGTTGAGTTTTGTCTGCGTTAAGTCTGCGCAGAGCTTTGGAAAAAAAGCGGCACCGCTGAAAATTGCATGTTTGGGCTCATGCAATATGTATTTTAAGTTTAGAGGCACAAAATATAGGAGGAGGGAATGGAAACTTATACAATTACCCTCAGCACCCGATTTATCTGCGCAGACTGACCACTGTAGCAGAGGAAATTTAATGGCTGGGAAAAGTAGGTATATAATCTGCTGCACTGTTTTATCAGACACACACACAGAGGAAAAGGGACTATAGCAGGGAGAAACAGTGAGAGAGAGAGAGACACAGTTTAAAAGATGCATTACAAAGTGACTTTAGCGAAGCTCTCTGCTCAGCAACACAAGACAAAAGAGCAGGAATGCAACAGTCTGTTATTTTCACACAACTTTACCTTTCTGTTTCCCTCAGGTCCCTCCTGCATATTTTTCCTGACTTTTAATGTATCACAGCAGCATCAGTCCAGGATGATATGATTGAGGCAGCTAGTTATAGTTATTAAGTAGACGGGTTTATTATCTGTTTACAAAAACAATCTTGTCAAAGAGTTTAAAGATTGTACCTGCTGATCTCCTGCTGATTTGAACTAATTCAATCACTGATCTGTTTGTTGAGCTGACACCATCAGGATATTTAACTCAGATTTCCTCAGATATAGTGTTGCAGGATGAATACACACTAGCAGTTTGCATCTTCTCTTAAATCAGTATTTCAACTTCAAATGCTGCATTTTGTTGAATGAACAAAATGGAAAAGCATAAGGAAATTGACAAATGGACCTATATTCATACATTCATATGGTAGATATATACACACTGGGTAAGACTATATACTAGACTATATACAAACAACTATAGGCACATAGCATGATTTTGTGCTTCCTTTGACAAAGGGTAATTATGATTACTTTTATAACAGCTCAAGTAAAAATTCTCTTCTAAAACAGTATATATTTTCTTGAAATAGTCGGTTCTGTTTCTCTCTTTAGTCTGCAAACTGACTATAGGCAGCACAATTTTCTTCAAAACAGAAAGGGTGGTAAGAGTCAGCTATCAATAATGTCTGAATGTTTTTTTTTTTTTATATAGAGTGACTGCACCCCCTCTCATAATTCTGATTGTGCTGCTAACTAGGTGAGGTGACCACATGCTCTTTGTTCACTGTGCAGCAGTGATATAACGAAGCACTGTGTGGTCACAATTACAACACCTCACCACACCAGCTGAGATACTGGGTGTAAAAAGTTCAGCTGTTTAAACCCACAGAGGTCAGTGAACCAATGCTTTTTATCCACACAACACCTAATGTGGAGTTACTCTTTGAACAGGTCTGTATAATCTAAATACATCTAAATGGTTATGCTGCAAGAGGCCTAGACTGCCGGGGGACTTCCCGTGATGCACTGAGCTCTTCTCTTCTCCTCCTCCTCTCCATCTGTATGCATTCATGTAACATTAATGCATGTTACTAACTTGACTTCTTCCCCAGAGTTGTTGTGCTTTCTCGTCTCACAGGAAGGTCCAGTGAATGAAATGGTGGGCCATGGCTGTGGGGACTGTGGCATGGTCCTGTGGATGTCCTGCTCCATTATTGCTACTGCTATTATTGCTATTATTATTACAAGTCAAATCTCTATTACTATTATTGTTGTTATTGTTATTGTTGTTGTTATTATGCTTCTCTGTGTCCCTCTCCACACACACCCCCCCCCCTTTCTCAACCCAACCGGTCAAGGCAGATGGCCGCCCACCTTCTTCCCATTAAAGGGGAGTTTTTCCTTACCACTGTCACCAAACAATATTCACAAACCATATGTATACTGAAACATTATTATTGATTCCTCCTTTTCATACTGGCCATGTATCCATACCTTCTTAGGATGTTTCTGCTGTTAGAGATGAGGTATATCTCTAGAACTCTAAAATGCATTACATTGGAGTTGCACTAGGAAGTGTCACTTCACGGCCGGTATGGACAAGAGGAGTGAGTACAGTGATGAACAACTCTTAACATACCAATGGCCGGTGAGTACTGTATTAAATGTAAACCTATCCTAAAGCATACTAATGGAGAACTGTGTATTAGCTGTAAAAATGCATTCAGAGGGATGGGAACATCTTGAAGTTCCATTCTGTGACTGGCGTATTAAACATCTGGAGGTTGTATAGCATGTGTGTTTTGTGTCTAAAAGACTGAGCCAAACTTAATGAATATTTTGACACATTTAACATGTGTAGTGATAAAGACGGACATAGACAATAAAATGATAACAGTCAGTACTTACTTACAAGACTTTGCATATGCAAAACACACAGTGAGCAAATAAAAAATACACAATCACGTGCAATGTGTCTACAATGCAACCTCTCTGAAACAGCAACAAAAAGTACATGTGCATGCACACACACACACATATACGCACACACACAAACAAACAGATAGTGTCTCTGCTCCTCAAGAAAAATATCCGCGCACATGCACAGACAGACATGAAAACAAACACACACACACACACACATACACACTTGAGTGTGCAGTCTATTGACCAGTATTTGTCACTTGCTATATATTTAGCTGGGAGCAAGTGAGAGGCTTCAAGTTGGCGGCGCTCAGGCTTTTCTAGCTGCGAGTGTTAGGCCAGCTAGTGTTCACTCGACTTTGTCAATCCCCTGTCAACTTGTAGCTCTGAGACATATCCTCTCCAACGCACAAGAGACAGGCCGCCCCCCCGCCTGCTGCCCACCTCCCAATGCAGAGCCACCAGGAAATGGCTGCTACAGCCCCCACCCACCCCCGCACCCCCCCACCCCACCCCCGATCTCCTGACAAAAGCCTGCTTGGCCTCTCCATCATTCCTCTGACAGCCGAGAGAAGACAGCTTGGCTGCATCTCTCTTTCTTGCTGCACACACAATATGTGGCCGAGGAAAATATTATCGCCATAAAGCCGAGCTGATGTTGACGGCTGCTCATGCTTCCCTGTTGGGGGTGATCAGGTTATGGAGCTTGTCGTACATTCACTTCAGTCCAAATTTGTCTCGCTGGTTTTGAAAGTATGATAGAGAGCAAAAAAATCAAAGAAGCATGTCCATATATTTTTGGAAGCTCTTGCTAAACTGCAAAGCTACAAATATGAATTTGTCACCATAACTTGTTATCATTTTCTGTATCTATCTGCCTCAATTTAGTTAGAAAGAACATCAGTCCTCCTCTGTAAATACTATATCAGAAAATAGTTTTTTTTTAAAAGTGGCCATCGCAATTTCCCAGAGTGCAAGCTGCCACATTCAAATGATTTGTATTGTCCAACCAGCAGTCCAAAACCCAAAGATATTCAGTTTAGTATCATAGAAAACAAGATAAATACCAAGTCTTCACATTTGAGAAGCTAGAAGCAGAATGTTTTGCATTTTTGCTTAAAAGAATTACTCAAATGATTAATTGATTATCAAAATTGTTGCAGATTAATTCCATTTCCATTAACTAATTGATTACTCAGCTATTAATTTCAGCTCTAGACCTATAAGCTAGAGAATCAGTGCTGACAAAGGCATTGCATGAGTGGTATTGCAGTAGAGAGGTAAAATAGAAGATATAATAGAAGGACATAGAAGTAAATGTCCTTTCATGGCTGGAAAAGTGGCAGCCTAACCTACTGTATATAGTGCACCATTCTTTGTTGCTGTTTGTGTTTAACAGTATAGCACAGTGTTTTACCACCCTGTAGGAACAAAAAACTCACATTCATTGCTTGTTCTTACCTGAACTAGCACAAAGAATCGCTTCTTCCATCTTTTCCACACATTTTTGCCAATAGCCCACAAGTACCTGTGGGATTAAGAAAACAAATAAACATGGAATCAGACAAAACAACATTTTTACTGATATTTGTAACAGTGTGACTTCTAAATTTTGTATCTGTTGTACACTGAGTGAGCTGTCTTTTCATCTTTCTGCACTGCAATGATTGATATGTCCAAAGAGCTACAGTAATGCAGAGTCAGGCAGTATGCACAGAAAGTACCCAGACAATACAGTGGTAGCGTAATGCATCTACTGACCTCTCCTGGTAAAATGATTTTACTGCAGCCAGACAATTCAGTATTTCAAAAATCCTTGAGCATCAAATCTCATAGTTGCGTCTGTAAGGATTGGCCAAGTTGTGGAAGAAGGACACGTAGAGGCAGGAGTAATCTTCACCTGGTGTATGTTTATTTTTTAGAAGACTCAAAAACAGATCAAGCTGGTTTTGTTATTAAGTGAAAAAAAACGATTTACAAAAATGGAAAAACTAAAAACAAAAACTTATAAAAACTTGTCAAAAAAAACATAAGGAAACTCATCAGAAAATCAAAAGAAAACCTAAGCTAGGCCCATGGCTACAGGTAGCTAGCACATGCTGGTACACTTTCAGGTCTACACCTGAAAAAAAACACACACACACACACGCACTTCTATCCCTGCCTTTTATACATGGAGCCCCTCCTCTCCAGACAAACCGAAGTTAGATTACAATCAATCGAGTGATCTCAATAACCTTCCTAAATAAAAACAAGACTGACAATGTTTACATGTGTGTCAAGTGTCCTAACATAGGAAACATTGACAAACTTGTTGTTTGGGGTACTTTAAAAGACCAATCCCCAAAAAACAATGAATAAGCCCCCTGTGTACGCCACCTGGTACAGTCTGGGTTCCCCCTATCATTAAGCCCTTTGGAGCCTAACACTTCCTGTTGGGCAGTTTGAATATGAAGTGGAACATATGTAGCACAACAAATATTACAATGACTATCGAAACATAAATGAATGTCTCTGACCTGAAAAATTAATACAGTAAAATGAACATCTCAAGATCTATATGGGGTGGCAAGAAACCCAGAATAAGACATTCAACACTCATAAAACCAGAATCTATGGGGGGATTAGGATTACCTAATCTTCAATATTATTTTTGGTCAGCACAACCGCGCAATATGGCAGCATGGTCATTGGGGAAGGAAGGGCAATTATGGGTACAAATGGAATCTGACTTTTGTAGTGGGATCCCTTTGGAATTACTAATATTCATTAATAATTTTCACAAGATACATAACATAAATCAACATTACACCATTCTTAATATCCTGCAGTGTTGGTCAGGTTTTTGAAAATAGAATCCCCTACATCAGTTTTAGCAAAATCTCTCTCTCCTTGATTAAAACCATTAACTGGTCAAATATGGGGCTGAAGATGCTTAAAGATTTGTTTTATTATGGAACAAAAGTTGAGTCATTTATTGATATAAATACAGAATATAGCATTCCCAATAAGGACTTTTCCAAGTATCTTTAAATTAGGAGCCTGATGAACTCATTAATAAAAGAAAATAAATTGTGTGTGGATATAACTGAAGTAAAGGAAATATGCTAAATCACTGAAAGGGAAGATTAAGGGATTTTATAATATATTAATCAAAAACTGTGTTTCCTCTTATGAGCCTTTGTTGAGAGTTTGGGAAAAAAGAGCTGGGCATGGAATTTAATGATATGTGGCTATAGTATTGGTAACAGAGCTCATTTCCCATTTACTAGAAACAGAATTAAAGAAGCTAATTTCAAATTAATTCATGAATACTATCTCATACCAGTCAGGATGCACAAGTTCTCTAAAGGAAGGTCCCCAAAATGTCAGAGATGTGAGACAGCAGACAGCACTTTGGTACATCAATTCTGGAGTGATAGGCACCGTTTGGCAATCAACATATAACTTCACAAAATCAATGCTAGATACTGAAATTCAATTCAATCCTTGTTTATTTTTATTAATCCACGCCAAATCAGAATTTGCATAAATTAAAAGTAAGAATGCTTATCACTATTACTTTGCAAAAAATGTATTGTGTTGTGTTGGAAAGACAAGACTGCTCCAACTTTTTGGCTGGACCTCAACAGCGGGGCCAGACCTACAAACTGACTGACTGACTGATTGATGAAATTACACCATTGGTCGGCTGAATGCCGCCACCTTCTGTATCTGTTCAAATTAGAAGCCCTTGTTTAAAATTAAAGGTCCTCTAGCGTTTTCTACATGGTCCAGCCATATACTAGGTTCTGACCTAGTCTTCTTATTTTCTTTTTTCTCCCCCAACAGACGTTGTCATTGGAAAACAATGTTTGTGGACAAACTTTCTATGATCTTTGGTCACCTATATATATACAGACCCTTTCCAAAAAATTAGAATATCATGGAAAAGTTAACTTATTTCCATAATTCCATTAAAAAGGATAATTTGGGCTTCCAGCTCATAAAACCCACGAAAACAGGAATTCAAAAATTAGAATACTGTGAAGAAATCAGCCAAATTTTGCAGGGCATGAATGTTTTAAACAGTGTCACACACTAATCATCTACTAAACTCAAAGCACCTGCACAGGTTTCCCCAAGTGTCATTAAATTGCTTCAGTTTGGTTCAATTGTCTCAGTTCGGTTCAATATGGGGAAGACTGCAGACTTGACAACTGGCCAGAAGACCATCATTGATACCCTCCATAGGATGGGTAAGCCACAAAAGTTCATAGCTAAGGAGGCTGGCTGTTCACAGAGTGCTGTGTCCAAGCATATCAATGGAAAGTCTAATGGAAGGGCAAAATGTGGCAGGAGAAGATGCACCAGCATAAGGGCTTCAGCGGATTATCAAACAGAGAAGATTCAAGAATCTGGCAGAGATCCAGAAAGAGTGGAATGAGGCGGGAGTCATAGCTTCAAAAACCACCACATTCAGATGCAGCCGGGAGATGGGCTACAGCGGTCGGGTTCCTCGGGTCAAGCCACTTCTGAGCCTGAGCCAACGTAGGAAGCGTCTCAACTGGGCCAAGGAGAAGAAGGACTGGACCGTTGGCCAGTGGTCCAAGGTCCTCTTTTCTGATGAAAGTAAAGTGTGCCTTTCATTCGGAATTCAAGGTCCAAGGGTTTGGAGGAAGACGGGTGAGGAACAGAACCCCAGCTGCTTGAGGTCAAGTGTGAAATATCCACAGTCAGTCATGATTTGGGGTGCAATGTCCAGTGCAGGTGTTGGTAAACTCTGCTTTCTTAAATCCAAGGTCACCGCAACAGTCTACCAGAATGTTTTAGAGGACTTCATGATTCCTTCTGCTGAGGATCTGTATGGAGATGCAGATTTCATCTTCCAGCAGGACCTGGCCCCTGCCCATACCGCCAGAAGCACCAAAACCTGGTTTAATGCCCATGCCATCACAGTGCTCGACTGGCCAGCCGACTCACCAGACCTAAACCCCATTGAGAATCTATGGGGTATTATCAAGAGGAAAATGAGGGGCACCAGACCCAAAAACAAAGAAGATCTGACAGCAAGCATCAAAGAAATCTGGGCTTCCATAACTCCCACGCAATGCCACAGGCTAATTGCCTCGATGCGCCGTGGCATTGAGGCAGTGATTAAGGCAAAGGGATTCCCAACCAAGTATTGAACATTGACATATCGTTTAGAAAGTACCATATTTGGATTTTTTTTTTCTGCAAAAACTGAGAAGTAAATGGTGATTTCTTCACAGTATTCAAATTTTTTTGACTTCCTGTTTTTATGGGTTTTTTGAGCTGGAAGCCCAAAATATGTAAAAATAAACAAATAAATACTTGAAATCGTTTAAATTGTGGGCCCTGAATCTATAATCTATACTGCAAAAAAATGAATGGTATCAGTAATACTTGTGAAATGTCTGCTATGAGAAATGTAGTGAATCAGTATACAATGAGGAGGATTATACTGACTCTGTGGACATTGATGAATCAGTGAGCTGTAATTCTGAAGCAGTCACAACATGTCAAAAACATGTATCTCCCTGGAGTTAGGTAGGCTCTTATGTCCAAATACAATCATAGAAACTAAAGAGTAATCTGCACAGACTGTGTACATTTGCTTCTGAGGGGAGCCATGTCATAAATAATAAAAGTAATGATGGCTGAATTCCATTTAGCTGCTTCAGTTTCAGGGTCCTGGTATTGTGCACGCTGGTTCACTGTCACTGTCATGTCTTACTGGGATGCTTGAATAGAGCAGAACCATCATTAATGTTATTAGAAACACCTGTGCTTTTCATATCATGACAAGTCAAAATGTCTGCTGTGAAGAGTCTAACATCTAACGATGGATACATTTGATTTAGGTAAGCTGATGAAAGAGCGTTGATAGTAATCAGTATAGTGATCATTTTAGTATAATTTAATTAGCTGCAGCCATATGTGACATGTCAACAGTGTCTATTGGAAGTGTATGCAGATGTCTAGTGACCAGGGGCCACTTTATGTTGTCTAGAACCAGGAGTTCCTCAAACATGTTTGCGCCACAGAGGCTGAAATAAACAGACCACCATTTAATCTGTACATGCACCAACAAATGGGATGGTTGTTGTTTTGCTTTAGTACTAAATTATAGCTGTGTCCCCCCAATATACATTCATAGTACTTATACATTGTCAAATTCATTTTAAATGGTTGGTCATTTTGCTGGAGACCATTTTATTTTCTTTGGGATCTAGATTAAAATTTAAAATGAAGTTCTGCTGGTCTGAATAATACTTTGCAACAACAGAGAAATCAATAATACATCAACCTGCTTGTGATATTTTCGTAAATCTGTCCTTGTTCAAGTGGAGACATTTGTCTTAATTATTTTCTCATTATTTTACTATGTAATACAGCACAATATAACACAAACTAATGTTTGTGTATATCAGTCCTGAGGCTCATTGTGTTGGGTTTTCTTTTGGATTTGACATGAGAACATGATGCAGAAGAAGGACAGAGAGAGGGCTTTTGTTGTAAAAGAACATCTGAGGGTGAGGACCCCAGTTTGATCTGCCTCTGCTGCCCCCAGGCTAGCTGTGGGTAACCCTGGTGAGCGCGCTGCAGTCTGCCTCCGTCTGCCTTTCCCCCCGGTCCTTCTCTGAGCTGCTTCTGCCTGTCGTCCTAAATAACCCAGCATCCGCGAGGTGACACATAAGAGCCCTGCCTGTATGCCGTGCAGAGAGTGGAACAAGTAACATGGCAGAGAGGCAGTATGGGCATCTTACAGGGCAGCCCAGCAGCCTCCTCCAAGGCCCCCAAAAGAAAACATATGGGGGAGAGTAAGGGAGGAGGGCAAACAAGAAGCTCCTCACAGCTACAGACAGAAAAGCAAAGCTTTGAATCAGGAAGTGTTTGCGCATGAGTGTGTATAAAACACTGCAACATGATTCGAGATGACAATTTTTTTCCCCCTGTCCACAGCACTGCATGGCTTACAGTCATAAAACTGGGTGCAAATTACAGTTGGTACTGTTGTGTACTTACCTGCAATGTAGCTCAAAAGCCTACTAGACTTCATCATAATAAGGAACACCTCACTTTACCCAAACATCATTTCTGTCTTTAAGTTGCCATGAATAAAGCATGTACCACAATCTAAAGGAGTGCAAATGACACCAGAAAAACACACCTACCTCCAGCTGTGATTCTCAGGGTCCAGCTTATATTTAAAGCATTATTTAAAGGCCATGTACACTCACATATGTGTCTTCCTGGCTGATTACACCTGTGTGAGGTGCAGTCACCAAACTTCAACTATCAGACCTTTTTCACAACAGACAAGGCCTGTCAGACAGGTAAACCGTTGAAGAAAAAGCACAGGTATAATTAATAACGTAACCAATTGCCACATCACATTTAGTTTGACCACCTGCTGTTCTCCATGGCTCCTAGAAAATTTAAATGGAATGGTGCCATTGTTAATGTTATCGTTTCCTCCTATGCTTTTTCCATCATGACTCTGCCATGAGAAAGATCTATAAGAAGGACAAATGTGTGCAACAAAACTAATAGGTGAGTGTAGGGCCTGTACTATAGTAGTATCATCTGTTTTTATATTGGCATCATATTTTTCTGTCTACACTATTGGCTCACAATGGAAACTGTTGACCTCATGTTGAATTGCTGTCGGTCCTCTATCATAAAATGTTGGAGAAGTGCTGCCCTCTCAAAAAAGTTGACGTCACATCTTGGAATGCAGTGGAATATGAAGTCTGTGTAGTAACAACTGATAACCACAAGAGGGAAGCAAAACATCATCTCTTGGGCAAGGCAAAGATTAAAGATGCATTGTTGGTGTATGTCTTACAACAAGTAAGACACTCGCATTTTTCTGCCTAACAATTTGTACAACTAATCCTTACTGCCCTCCTTACCCCAGGAGAGAAAAAAATGTCATTGCCTAACGCCAAGGCAGAATCACCTGATGAAGCTATAATCAGTTTTTCCAAATTAATTTAAAATTTGTTCTCTTCCCTGCTGGTGTATATTTTCACTCACTGCAGTCAAATAAATTACATTTAGATAAACAATTTAGTTTTCAAAACCAATGTTGTATTATTTGTCTACCTTACATTTCAGTCATTTACATGGTTTAGTGGTTTTGATAAATTCTTACTTTACTGTAGAAGTCTTCATTCTAGTGGTTCTTTACAGCAGAAAAAAGCAGTGATCCCTGTTTGTAGAGGATCTTCAGATATGAATATAAAATAGAGACCTTTGCTTAAGTGGTGCTCCATTTGAACAAGTGTAATATGACACTTTAACTCTGTCATAAAATAATTTAGATTGTTTTCTAGTTTTAAATCCCCGAATCTTGTAGTCTTGCTACAATAACATAGGTGATACAGTGTTTCAAAATAATCAGCTTTACCATTTGACCTGCTGTGTCTGGGGTCTCTCTTCTGGTAAAACCTGCTTCAGACTGTACACTAAAGCTCTTAGTGTTTTCAGCTGTACACACTGAAAAATTAGTGTTCCTCAGAGGTTTTTTGGTTAGAGTTGAACCATGATGACAAACAATCCTATAATGTGTTCAATTTAAAACCTGATAAATCTAATATATATATATATATAGATAGATATAAATCTAAATATCTCATTGCAGAATCACTGGGGCCACCAGCGTGTAGAAGTTGCCTGATGCAGCACCACCAGCACCTTTATACAGAGAGTCATTCAGGTGGTAGAGCCACTTACCCACAATGCTTCATGTTTTGTGGTTTGTCCATGCGAATGGCGAGTTTGATCTTGAGGTCATTGTCTGGGCAGCCTTTAGACACTGTCATCTTATGGAGCTCAGACTGCTTGGGACTGTTTGGAGTCGGGTGGAGCACGACCTGAGAGAAAAATCATATAACAATGTATGTAAGCTAAACAATATATACAAACATTGTATTGCAGCACAAGTTCAACTGTTATGAGTTAGATATACATGTTTTTATTCACTGGATACTAATCAAAATGATCAAATGTCATATATTACCCTCCCCAGCTCCTTGTCCTCCAGAGCCAACACTCCTGTGCTCTCAGTGAACAGCTTCACCTTCACAGCAGGTAAAGGCTGGGTGGTGGTGAAATCCCCCTGGGTACCCCAACTACACACACACACACACACACACACACACACAGAAATACAATCAGGCACATAATAACAGACACACACACAAGAAAGAAAGCATTATCTTAAATATGATGATAATGATGATGATATTGTATCTGTGTTTTCAAGTTAGCTTAAAGATTCTGAGTCATGCATGTCATGATTGACTGAGGGTTGAATCAAGGTCAACTGGACTTGGTTTCATTTCTCATCCAAGGGTCTTCTTCAGTTCTAATTGATTGGCCAGGAGTCCCAGGTATTTAACCTCTGTGGGGTTGTTATCAAGGTCATTGATACCACTTGGTTCGTTAGTGCGCTGGCTGTTGTAGCTACAATCATTAGAGTCACCTGAAGCCAGGTGTAAACGACAGTCATTAGAGTTGTCACGAGGCCAAAAGTGAATGGTTGTTAAGTCTCCTGTGAAGGGATGAAAGGACAGCATTGTAGGTGGGGGATAAGTGGTGTCGTAGACCTCCTCCTCTGTTGAGAGATGTTTTCTCTACTTTAACATAGATGGCCTCCTTCACTCCTCTTTCAAACCATCTGTCCTCCCTATCCAAAATATGTACATTGTTGTCCTCAAAAGAGTGTCCCTTATCTTTCAGGTGTAGGTAAACTGCTGAGTCTTGACCTAAGGAGTTGGCCCTCCTGTGTTGAGCCATGCATTTGTTTAATGGTTGTTTAGTTTCCCTGATATACAAGTCTGTGCATTGCTCAATGCATTGGACTGCATACACTAGATTGCTTAACTTTGTTTGGGTGTGTGGCCTTTCAGGTGGACCAGTTTCTGCCTTAGTGTGTTGCTGGATTTAAAAAACACAGAGATGCTGTGTTTGTTGAAAATCCTCCTGAGTTTCTCAGATACTCCAGACACGTAAGGAATGACAATTTTGTTGTGTTTATTCTTCTTTTCTTCACCATCCGCAGTGTTGTTGTTCTTCCTGGATCTTGTGGCTGTTTTCATAAAGTGCATCCTTCAGGTCTTTGTGCTCCCTTTCTTGGGCCTGGGCACTTGTTGGTACATTAGCAGCTCGGTGGTGCAGGGTTCAGAAAACTCCTAGCTTATGCTCCAATGGGTGGTGAGAGTCAAAGAGTAAGTACTGGTCTGTGTGTGTGGGTTTCCTGTATACTCCAATGTGGAGGCAGTCCAAAAAGGCCAAGCTGTTGTTCCTAATGTCCTCTCATGTGAACTTAATGTTACTGTCCACTGAGTTAATGTGTTCTATGAAGGTTTGCACTTCCAGGGTCTTAATTGTGACCCATGTGTTGTCAACATATTTAAACTAGTGGCTCTGTGATGTTCCTCTGAAGAAGTTCGGGGCTCTGCTTTCTACTTCTTCCATGTAGAGGTTGGCCACAATGGGAGATACTGGTGAGCCCATGGCACAGCCATGCTTTTGTCTGTGAAACCCCCCATTGTTTTTGTCTAAGTATAACCCTGAATACACGAGATGAGTTAGACCAATAATGTTAGATGACCTCCAATGTGTGTTTGAATGTGTGTGTATGTGCCATCAATGACAATTGGAGGGAGGCTGACAATTATTACTGCACTTGACCACAAGTGAAAAAATGACCACAATATGTAATACTCCAACGGCCAATTTAATGTACACTTTTAAATTGACACTTCTTTTCAATTATAGTTCTATTGATAGATTAATTAACTTTGATTACACATTTAATCTATATGTTTGGAAAATGGTGTTCACATACTAGCAACAGTCCCCCCTCACAACACAGTTGACTATCTTTGGACCCTCTGGCTCCAAAACTCTAGTTTAAAGATCCCCTCTAGCCATGTTTTATGACATATGGAAATACTTTTCTTTGAATAATAATTTGTGTCTGACATTGTTTTTGGACAAAAAAATTAAATTACCTTCATACAAACAAATCTATAGATATGCAAATATTGTTCATTTCATTGTTCATTCAGTTTAACTATTAGATGCAATATGTCTCCTCATGTACACACGTGGACAAAATTGTTGGTACCCCTCAGTTAATGAAAGAAAAACCCACAATTCTCACTGAAATCATTTGAAATGTACAAAAGTAACCATGAATAAAAATTTATTGAAAATTAAACAATCAAAATCAGCCATTACTTTTGAATTGTTGATTAACATAATTATTTAAAAAAATGAAACTAATGAAACTAATGAAACAGGCCTGGACAAAAATGATGGTACCCATAATTTAATATTTTGTTGCACCACCTTTTGAGGCAATCACTGCAATTAAACGATTTCTATATTTGTCAATGAGCCTTCTAGATCTATCAACAGGTATTTTGGCCCACTCCTCGTGAGCAAACTGCTCCAGTTGTGTCAAGTTTGATGGGTGTCTTCTCCAGATGGCATGTTTCAGCTCCTTCCACAGATGTTCAATGGGATTCAGATCTGGACTCATAGAAGGCCACTTCAGAATAGTCCAACGCTTTTCTCTTAGCCATTCTTGGGAGTTTTTAGCTGTGTGTTTTGGATCGTTGTCCTGTTGGAAGACCCATGACCTGCAACTGAGACCTAGCTTTCTGACACTAGGCAGCACATTTCTCTCCAGAATGCCTTGATAGTCTTGAGATTTTATTGTACCTCGCACAGATTCAAGACATCCTGTGCCAGATGCAGCAAAGCAGCCCCAAAACATAACTGAGCCTCCTCCATGTTTCACCGTAGGGACAGTGTTCTTTTCTTCATACGCTTGATTTTTAAGTCTATGAACATAGAGTTGATGTGCTTTACCAAAAAGCTCCAGTTTTGTCTCATCTGTCCAAAGGACATTCTCCCAGAAGCTTTGTGGCTTGTCAACATGCATTTTTGCAAATTCCAGTCTCGCTTTTTTATGATTTGCTTTCAACAGTGGTGTCCTCCTTGGTCGTCTCCCATGAAGTCCACTTTGGCTCAAACAACGACGAATGGTGCGATCTGACACTGATGTACCTTGGCCTTGGAGTTCACCTTTAATATCTTTGGAGGTTGTTCTGGGCTCTTTGGTTACAATTCGAACTATCCGTCTCTTCAACTTGTCATCAATTTTCTTCTTGCGGCCACGTCCAGGGAGGTTGGCTACTGTCCCGTGGATCTTAAACTTCTGAATAATATGTGCCACTGTTGTCACAGGAACTTCAAGCTGCTTAGAGATGGTCTTATAGCCTTTACCTTTAAGATGTTTGTCTATAATTTTGTTTCGAATGTCCTGGGACAATTCTCTCCTTTGCTTTCTGTTGTCCATGTTCAGTGTGGTACACACCTTGTCACCAAACAGCACAGTGACTATTTGTCACCCTTTAAATAGGCAGACTGACTGATTATGAGCTTGAAGACACCTGTGATGTCAATTAAAGGACACACCTGAGTTAAACATGTCCCTCTGGTCAAATTATTTTCAATCTTTTATAGGGGTACCATCATTTTCGTCCAGGCCTGTTTCATTAGTTTGTTTTTTTAAATAATTATGTTAATCAACAATTCAAAAGTGATGGCTGGTTTTGATTGTTTAATTTTCAACACATTTTTATTTATTATTACTTTTGTAAGTTTCAAGTGATTTCAGTGAGAATTGTGGGTTTTTTCTTTCATTAACTGAGGGGTACCAACAATTTTGTCCACGTGTGTATGTGCACTAGAGTGTAAACTAGTGACTGGTGTAAACCAGTAAACTAGTGTAAACTGCAGACTGGACCACAATTGGCTCCAAACTAGTTGTGATGTCACAAACCAAGGTCAAAGGTACACGTGTTAAACTGAGATTTAGGTTGAGCACAGGGAAACGTTCCTCCTTCAGCAGATGCATGTGAAAACAAACTCTGCACATACATCATTCTGCACAGTGAAGAGAACAACATTCAACTGATGGAACAAGAGGCAAAACACGTTTTTAACGGAGAGGACTTTAAACCTCACAACAACAATTTGGGCACTCTTCGTCATGTCATAAGAGAAAAAATGATTGAATTTACCACTCAGATGTTACCCCTGAAGAGGTGACAAAGTGTTTGATAAAAGGCACATGATCTTTCTTTCTATCTGCTGATGTTTATGAGTGTATGGCAGCTCTTTAAATGACTTATTTTTATATTTTAGGTAACTGCAAGAGCCTGCATATAGTGATGAACAGCATGACCAGGCTGCTAGAACAAGCAGTGAAGTTTGTGTCTGACTTCCATTATTTATATAACGCAGTGTCTTTATTGGTCCACTCAACACCTATTAACTTTCTGGCCACATTTGGAGCAGCCTTTCAGTATGTTATGATGTATTCAGTCTTGAGATGCAGAGCTTGAAGGGGCCTGTAACAGGACACAATGCTTACATCACCTTTCCCCTACACACTGCTGCTACCGTAAGTTTAAACAAGTGAAGACATAGTAGATTCTTCCTCTGGGACATTCCATGTGACGTCTGCTGGATGCTAAGATATCACACGTCAGGTGACGTCAGAGTTTATCTGGTTTTGATCCAGCAGCAAACAGATCACTCACAATGTTTCATCTGAACATTTCTTAAAGATCCCCTCCAGATATGTTTTAAGATGTACAGGGAAGGATTTATACCATGGCTAAACGGCCAGTGCCATGGATGCCCTGGAGTGTGGCCGTAATGCCCCTTAAAATTAACTACCCACACGGCCAGTTTGGCATGCCCTGTTTTGAACTGGCCGTTGTGCCCTAAGAGAAAACTGTAATTTCCTCATTTAAATCTACATGCAACACAGTGAATAAACAAATGTACATAGAGTTTATAATTTTCTGTGAGATCCGATGCGTTACTACTTTTTCAGCGCAATGCAACATTAATACACACACACACACACACACATTTCTCTGTAAGCAGACAGCCACTTCTCAGTTAAGACAGATCCGGAGAGTCTGTCGGCTGTTACATGACTCGCAGCTATCATCTTAGTCTCTCCTTGAGAAGTTTCTCATCAGTGTGTTTAATGTTTAACGTGTAAAAAAGTGTTTTTTTTTTACATTTTTGTGACTGCTCCTATGATCTCAGACTCAAATGCTAGTAGTTGCATGGGTGTTGAAACTTGTTCAGAACAAGTTTGTTCTCACTTGTTCTCACATGTACCTGCAGAAGAACAATGAAGGATAACCTCTGAGCCCTGCTCATCACTAACTGAGTCAATTCTGCTGTTTTCTCCACAACGCCACTGAGAATCAGCTGCCGTGAAACCTGCCGACAGAGTGAGAGGATGGCCCCGTCAGCATCCGAGCTGAGGAACTGAGCCGAACCCAAAAGACAGACTGAAACACACCCTACTCACACTCTTAAGCGACACAAGTAAGAGGCTTACCGGGACAGAGATAGGATATTAAAGTGTGTGTTATTTTCAGCTTTGGTAACAGAGCTCAGCTCTGTTCCCAAGTTATCATATTGTTAGAGGCACATGTTAAGCCGGCCACGGCCAATGCCATTAACCATTGTCTCATGTTCAAATCTGTATAGACAACAGACTGCAGTGTAGAGCAACCAGGATGTCCTCTACATGTTTCTAATGAACAACCCAGAGTTTTGACAAAACCACTCTACTCTATCCATGGCAGAAGTATATAGTCAGAATAACTATGGATGAATCCTATACTTGTGCCCTAGACTCCATTCCCACAGCTCTGCTAAAATTATACATCCCCATTCTCAGCCCTCTGATCACAGAAACTGTCAACCTCTCCCTTCAAACTGGTAGGGTTCCATCTGCCCTCAAGGTCGCAGTCATCCACCTCTTCCTCAAGAAGCCAACCCTGGACCCAGAAGTTCTTGCCAGCTACGGACCTTTTTCTAAACCTCCCTTTCCTGTCCTAGGTGTTGGAGAAGGTGGATGTTTCTCAGCTTCAGGACCACCTTAAACCCAACAACCTATTTGAAAACTTTCAGTCAGGTTTTTGTTCAGCACACAGCACTTAAACAGCTCTGCTCAGGGTTTGTGAATAACCTGCTGATGGCAACTGATGCAGGGACCTCTTGACTCCTGATTCTCCTTGACCTGAGTGCTGCATTTGACACTTTGGATCACACTATTCTCTTAGAGCGCCTCCACACCACCATTGGGCTGTCAGACTCCTCACTTAAGTGGTTTCTGTCTCACTGGGAGGATGCAAGTCTAGATCGCTCCCTGTCACCTATGGTGTTCCACAAGGATCAGGATTCGGCCCCATCCTGTTTACCCTCTACATGCTCCCCCTTGGACGTGTCATCAGCAGATATGAGATGTCTTTTCATTGTTATGCTGATGATACCCAACTGTACATCAAAACTGCCCCAAGCCCTTCTGCAGTGTGATGGCCCCTGTGGTGTTATCTGGGAGATTGTATTTGTTTCTAATCTGTGTATCTCCCCTGCAGGTAACTAACTGCAGTAACTCAGTGAACCTGGGCCCGGTGTCCTGAAGTTACTTAAGCCACGGCTGTAGTCATTCACTCTTTTTCTGCTCTCCCTTCCAAGCACCTGCTTTTGGTTTGGTTTATTATGCCACTGTTATTTTGCTTTCCACACCCATACACACAGACATCATTAAAACCTCACACATGATATTGACTTCACTGACGTCCACACGCCATACTTTAATTAGTCATCACCTCTTTAATTGGCGTCTCTAATTTTATTTAATTTCATCTGATTTGGTTATTTTGCGTAATAAAGCTTCTTTATTTAAATATTTGCCATGGTGTGGTCTCCCATTTTGTTGTGACTTCCTAAGCCTGGTCATGACAGCAGACATGTAACAACTCAGCACCTGTCTTCAGGAGATAAAGGGCTGGATGAGCACAAATTTCCTCCAGTTAAACAGCAGCAAAACTGAAGCTCTCCGTATTGGCACTCCACACCAGATTCAGTCGTCCCCCATACATCATCTCACCTTTGATGGCCAGGACATCCCCCTTCCCTCCTCAGTCACTAATCTGGGTGTTAAATTTGACCATCAGCTGACTTTTGATGACCATATAAGACATCTATGCAAAACCTCTTTCTACCATCTCAAAAACACCTCTCTAACCCTGTCAGATGCAGAGAAACTTGTCCATGCCTTTACCTCAAGACTGGACTACTGCAATATGCTCTCCAGAAGCTCTAGTACATTCAGAACAGCTCTGCCAGGATTCTGATGAGAGTGCAAAAACACGGACATATAACACCAATTCTGTTTCCATTGCTCTAGCTCCCTGTCTACTTCAGGAATGAGTACAAACTCCTGCTACTCACACACAAATCCATCAATGGACATGCGCCTCCCTACCGACAGCAACTGATCATACCATAAACCCCCACCCGCACCCTTAGATCTGCTAGCAGCTTGCTCCTCTGGGCCCCCAGTACTAAGCTCTGCAGCAGCTTTCCTAACCGTCTAAGGGCAGCACAGACCCTTGTCTCTTTTTAAAAAGGCCTAAAAACATTTTTATTCAGGAAGGCTTTTTCATCTTAACTCTTGTTATTTTCTTTGTTTTTAACACTGTAGCACTTTAAGAGTCAAATCAACACTTTAAGAGTACTGCAAATGCAGTACCGTTGATTAGATGACTGGGTCAGAGCATCTCCAAAACAGCAGGTCTTGTGGGGTCTTCCCGGTATGCAGTGGTCAGTACCTACCGAAAGTGGTCCCAGGAAGGACAACCGGTGAACCTGCGACAGGGTCATGAATGATAGACAGGTGTCAGAACACACAGTGCATTGCAGCTTGTTGTGTATGGAGCTGCGTAGTTGCAGACCGGTCAGAGTGCTCATGCTGACCACTGTCCACCACCAAAAGCTCCTACAACAGGAACGTGAGCATCAGAACTGAACCATGTAACAATGGAAGAAGGTGGCCTGGTCTGATGAATCATGTTTTCTTTTACATCATGTGGATGGCTCGGTGCGTGTGCATTGTTTACCTGGGGAAGAAATGGCACCAGGATGCACTATGGGAATAAGGCAAAGTGGCATAGGCAGTGTGATGCTCTGAGCAATGTTCTGCTGGGAAACCTTGGGTCCTGGCATTCATGTTGATGTTACTTTGACATGTACCACCTACCTAAACATTGTTGCAGACCAAGTACACACCCCATGGCAACAGCATTCCCTGATGGCAGTGGCCTCTTTCAGCAGGATAATGCACCCTGCAAAAATTGTTCAGGAATGGTTTGAGGAACATGACAAAGTGTTCAAGGCTTGGCCTCCAAATTCCTCAGATCTCAATCTGATCAAGCATCTTGGGGATGTGCTGGAAAACAAGTCTGATCCATGGAGGCCCCACCATGGCAACACACAGGACTTAAAGGATCTGCTACTAATGTCTTGGTGTCAGATACCAGAGAACACCTTCAGAGGTCTTTTGTCCATGCATTGACAGGTCAGAGCTGTTTTGATGGCAAGAGGGGGACCTACACAATATTAGGCAGGTGGTTTTAATGTTATGGCTGATCGGTGTATATCTCCAAAAGTCTTCATTCAATTGCTACCAAAATTCTCTTGGACCTTCTTTGGATACTAGATATCACATGTTTTAAATGGTGTTCAGATCGGTCAAATGGTGAGTCCACAGTGATATAAAGTTGATGTGTTATTTTTTCAGAATTGTATCCCCAACAGTTAAATTATTGTGAATTTTTTTAGGTTTTATTAGGTCCCTCTCTCTGCCTTCTGGGGTTAGGGTTTAATGTTTTGTTTGCATGCATCACACACACTTCATCCATTCAAGTTATTCACTCTCATTGACTTCAATGCAGTACTTTACTGTATGCAGAACTAAGTTAATGTTTACTGTCAACTGCTGTCGGAGATAGCTATGCTCTCCTGATGGTCTAGTGGTCTAAGCACATGCCTTACAACTGTAACATCACTGCTTTGAATCCAGCCTGGCACCAAACAAGCTTCATGAAAATATCAGAAGACATTTCATTGTTGATAACAATCATGTATCAGCTTTATCTGTAATTTTGGTGAATATTTGAACTTCAGCTGCATTAAGTCCCATAGACTTCCATTGTATTCAACTTTGAGGTCGTGAACACAAAAGACAGCTTGTTCAACAGAAGAGCCAATAGTCCAGGTGTTAGCTGCTGAACATGATACAAAGGTCCAGGGTTTGAATCCCCAAGTGGGCAAGTCCTACTTGGCAACTATGTAGCAAGTAATGCATGTGGTATGTTTTCCAGTGCCTATTGAGGTCATATTAGGTTAAAGGTTGTCTATTGTGAAAATGTATTTTTCTCTGCTAAAAGTGTTTGTGTGGCAAAAACCGTAAGATCTAGAAACACCAAAAATTGGCAGGTTGGGTTGCAAATTTCCACCTGCTACTCAGGCACATATAATGACACTCATTGACCTCGAGGTGATGCTGTAATAATCATCATCTAATCAAAAATGGCTTGGCCTAGAGTCAAAATTCTTTCATCATTTTAATCACTCATCTGCATCTGGTCTTCTGCACTAAAAATTTCAAATTTTGTGATTCTCTGCAGTCTGTTATTGCCGCATGCAGCTATATTATATATTATGTTAGACATGCAGTCACTAGGCCTTTTTATGTACACTACTCCCACATGTTTCCTTGTTGTTTGCCGTGATGCTGATTTGAGGCCTGTGGTTGTGCCGAGTAATGATGTTTCCACTGGAGAAATCCATTTAACATCCCACACACACCTCAGATGTTACTCACATCCTCTCCTTAACAGAGGACACAGACTGACAAAAAATGGATGATCAAGACAGAGAGTCAGATACATATTGTAAAATGAAAAAGCTGTAAGGAGCCTCATAGTTGTATTTCATTTATTAACCCAGTCCACTGAGGAAATTTCTGACCACAAAAAATGTCTGAAAAATATGAATGCAGGTGTCTATCAAACAGGCCAAGCATAGCTGAAGTCTGTAGAGGTCATTGTTGTGATCATTTACACTCTTTATTTTGTCATTCCACCATAACAGCTTTGTTCTCTCATGTGATCATGAGATAATTCACAACTGATCTCAACATAGAAGTCTTTATTACCTCATTACTGTAATAACCCAAACTGTCCTCTACTGAACATTAGATCAAATCACAATGTGTCTTTTCCTGATCATTACAGATTCTAATGTGGTAATCATTTGTAATTAGCGGACATAAGGCAGTTCCTGCCAATTATGTTGCCACTCACATCTGACATGAGCAGATAACAGTGCACTGTAACTGTTACTGTTGGAACAAAATGTCCCTGTAATGTTCCTACGGGGACTGATAATAACAGATTAACAGTTTATAGCAGCCAGTGGTGAATTGGACAAAGTCCCTGCAATATTCCTGTAATGTTCCTATAGGGACCAATAATGAGTTAGTCAACAGTTCACTTAATGCAGAGACCTTAGATTAGACAAACAGTACTCTGCAGCGTAGAGAGAGAAAGTGAAACCAGAACTACCAGGTTCTGATCCAGAAGCAGGAAAACCTCATTTAAAATCACATTAACATTTGTAATAGCGCTAAACTAAAAATCTAACCTTGGAAGATAATCTTACTCAACAGTATGCTATGCTGTTCACTCTGTATGTTTAGATAAGGACGGTGATTTGGAAAAGAAGTAATCTAATATTGTTGTTTATTCAATACATCTGTTTTCTGAGAAGGTTTCAACTTCCAAAAGCAACTTCTGTAGTGGAGCTAATTTGTAACAGAATACAAAAAGTAAACTCTAGGAACATGCCTCATTTTTTCATAAAGATGATGAAAGAAATGCTGAATGAGAGATTGGACTGAGTTACAGAAGCTAGTGGAACAGAGACTAGACTGGTCGTGACATTAGAACTGACAAACTTGGTCAAGACAAGACTGCAATCACATCTTTCAAAATATTTTGCTGAATTTCACGACTTTTCAGCATTTCAAACATGGTGTTTCTCCCAATTAAAGAACCCTGAATCCCACAAGGCTGCTGTGGTTTTTCGGAAAGTCTGTTTGGTGTTACAATACCCAGTCCTGTCTGCCAGAATACAAAGCTGGGCTAGATTCTTGTTAAGCATCTGCAGTATTAAAGCGGGCCAGCTGAAAAAGATAAGCAGTGTTTCCAGCCACTGCTTATCCCATGGTGACCATATTCATCGCCATGCTCTCCCATGGCGACCAGATTCCTATCACTTACTCCTACTATACTTATAAAACAGCTTGAACTATTAAACAGTAACAAACAAAACTGTATCCAAAGAAACAGGAAGTGTAAGTAATGAGACAGTGAATGAGTGGCTACCATGGAAACGAAATGTGACCTGTGATGTTACATCTGAGACTGAAGCATTGTCAGTTTTATTGGTACTGCTGCTTAATTATAGAAATGATTGTGTAAATGATGAAGACGCAAATTGCTGTTACCTCAGTCAGTTGTGAAATTACATGTTAACCCCCACTAGTCCAGACACTGCTGAGAACATATTGTTTCTTACTAAGAATATCTAAGATTTTCATCCCTTGCATTGTGTCATACGTCCACCAAAAAAGTGTGATGAGAGTCACAAAGGCTTTGTTTTGTAGTGTGTGTGTGTGTGTGTGTGTGTGTGTCTGTGCTGCACATACGTGGGTTTTGATGCCTCCGCCTGGTCTGTCTGCAGCTTGTGTCCTCCCTCTACCTCCATAGTGCAGTAAACAATCCTGTTTGGAGCCAACGACTTCAGACCATGGACCTCCATGATCACCACCTGCAACACACATATTTTAAACACAATGAGAGATGGAATAATGGGATGTTTATACAGCCCAAAATTACAAGTTTAAACCACAACTTAGAAAAAAGAAGACAATAAAGCTCCATTTTGTATGTCAAAAGCTGATCAAAAAACAGGTGCAGTTGTTGTGAGTGACAAACTATATCTGCATGAGTGTTAGTAATATTCGAGTGTCAGTGACAAGGAATTATTGTTAGCTGTGGTTAGCAGGTAGCATTTATGAACCTCAATCAAATCACTATGTTATACTTGTGCAGTTGTCTAACTGTATAAACATAAAATATGTTAATGTCAACATCTGTATTATGTTGCTGGCTACCCTGAAACACTAAATAAGGCATCATTCAGTTTTGCACTGAACAGATGGGAGGTTTACCCTGTAGAGACCAAGCAGAGTATTTACACTATTCACCAGATGGTGGCAGTATCACACAATTGTGTTGTTTGCCAAATGAAACAGGATGAACAGGATACAGAAGAAGACATTTAACAGCTTTTCTGTTGTTGTCATTTTATGTTTCCTTCTTTTGGAATTTCAGTGTGAACAACAAGCTTTTGCTTGACAAGAAATGTGGTTTTAATTCATGATCATGGAAATGGCCCATGGTCCATTGTAGTCTTTATTGTACTGTTGACAGTTGAACTTTTGTTCAGCTTTGTTGTGGATATTCTACAGAACAAAGACAAAGATTTCCTGTTTATGCGCTCCAAACAGGATTGAAATCACTGACCAGGGCAGGTAATGTTAAAGTCACCGCACTTCCCCTAGATAAATAAATCCAGTCCCAACGGGGCTTTAATCATTCGGTCAACACCCCGTGAGCAACTATAAAGCTTGATTCTGGCCTCTGAGGCTTGGGGGGACAGTAGACGCAATCTGACAACAATTCCACAAGAGTTAACATGTTTCTTTAGTTTGAAAACCAAAAGCACAGAAAACTGAATGTCCACATGTATGCAATCACAGAACAGTTGCAGAGAGCAAGTAACACAGAGTGTTGGGTGTAATCAATGTTGTGAGAGTAAGGTTGTATTTCAAACTGACCACACATAAAGTCAAGTTTCTGTTTTGCATTTACATTTGTAAATCTCAATCTGCTCACTTACAAATCTTGCAGATTAAAGCTTGAATTTGTTTTGTGCTCTTATAGTTTAGTCATTAATAATGTTCCAATTGGGTGTAGGCAGGGTTTATGTTGATACCTGAATGAAGCAGAAATGTGTTTAAGCCTTCTTTAACCTAAGGTAATCTGGAGTAAATGTCTACTGAGCCTTGCCAGACTACAACGAGAGAAGCACAAATTGTGGGCAGGTGCTGCCAGGCTAGAGAAAACATGCATTGTAAAAAAGATTTCTCCCACCTCACCCACATTGGATTTTTTATACTCTGGGAGAGATAGAAAAATGCCTCTTTTCTCTGAGATGCTAGAGACTATCAACAGGGAGGCACTAAAATAACCATGGTGCTGCTGGACTGTTATGCTTCATGGATCTTTGTAGAGGAACAACACCCACAGAGACTGGACACAGGTATTGGACAGGTAATTTATCACCTGAGCGGCAAGAAGTCTTTTTTTTTTTCGTTTTCAACATAAAAATGGATATGCCTGTCAAACAATTAAGGTGAGGTTCAAAAAATCAGTCAGTAGAAAACCTTAGTTGAAGACATTTCATCTCATTAGCATCTCCACACTAACCCTGAGCAAAAACAGCAAGAGGTGGATTAATTTGAAAGTAGTTGGGTTGTTTGAAATCAGAAAAAAATCTTTCTTTGCCACTTCACTCCAAAAGGAACATATATCTGCTTTCCTGGACCACCCCAACAGTCAGTACCTTGCTTAAGAGCATCTACTGCATGTTACCACACTGTGGGCCCTATTTTAACTGCGTATGTGCAACAACAAGCGCAAGGTGGTAGGTCTTAGGCGCATGGACTGTGTGGGCGTCTCCTGCTATTTTGGTTTGTGTATGCAAACGAGCTACGTGAAGGTGAGTATAGATCAATGGGTGTGGTCGTCACTGCTCACAGGTCTGAAACAGACCTATGTGCCAATCATAGTTAAGCATGATCACAACAGCTCAGCTAATGGAAAGCTTTTCTTCAGGACATGTCTGGACGGTTCAAAGCGCCACGACATGAAGCACACACACCACCACACATCTGCAGCTTAAGACATACACTGTGTGCACAATTATTAGGCAAGTGATTATTTTGACCATATCATCATTTCATCCATAATTTCCAACTCCAAGCTGTATTAACTTGAATGCGTATTGGATTTAATGCATATCAGGTGATGTGTATTTGTGTAACGAGGGACGGTGTGGCCTAAGGAGATCAACACCCTATATCAAGGTGTGCATAATTATTAGGCAGATTCTTCTCCTCAGGAAAAATGGGCCAAAAAAGAGATTTAACTGACTCTGAAAAGTCAAAACTTGTAAAAAGTATTTCAGAGGGATGGAGCACTCTTGAAATATCGAAGATATTGGGGCGTGATCACAGAACCATCATACATTTTGTTGCAAATAGTCAACAGGGTCGCAAGAAACATGTCGAGAAGAAAAGACGCAAATTAACCGCCAAAGATTTGAGAAGAATCAAACATGAAGCTACCAGGAACCCATTATCCTCCAGTGCTGCCATATTCCACAACTGCAACCTACCTGGAGTGTCAAGGAGTAGGAGGTGTTCAGTTCTCAGAGACATGGCCAAGGTAAGAAAGGCTGAAACCCAACCACCTCAAGACACATAAGTTGAAACGTCAAGAATGGGCCAAGAAATATCTGAAGACAGATTTTTCAAAGGTTTTGTGGATTGATGAGATGAGAGTGACTCTTGACGGACCAGATGGATGGGCTTGGGTTGGATCAGTAACGGACACAGAGCTCCACTTCGACTCAGACGCCAGCAAGGTGGAGGTGAGGTACTGGTATGGGCAGGTATTATTAAAGATGAGCTAGTTGGACCTTTTCGGGTTGAAAATGGACTCAAAATCAACTCTCAGACCTACTGCCAATTTTTAGAAGACACTTTCTTCAAGCAGTGGTACAGGAAAAAGTCTGCATCTTTCAAGAAGACTTTGATTTTTATGCAAGACAACGCTCCATCACATGCATCAAAGTACTCCACTGCGTGGCTGGCCAGTAAAGGCCTTAAAGATGAAAAACTAATGACATGGCCCCCTTCTTCACCTGACTTAAACCCTATTGAGAACTTTTGGGCCCTTCTTAAGCAGGAAATTTACAGTGAAGGTAAACAGTACACCTCTCTGAACAGTGTCTGGGAGGCTGTGGTTGCAGCTGCACAAAAAGTTGATTCTGACCAGATCAAGAAACTGACTGACTCCGTGAATGGAAGGCTTGTGACTGTTATCGAAAAGAAGGGTGGCTTTATTGGTCACTGAGTTGTTTTTTTTTTTTAATTTCAGAAATGTTTATTTGTAAATTTGGAGTTTGTTTATTATTCTCACTTTAACAGGTGAAAATAAACAAGTGAGATGGGAAAATCTTTGTTTTTCATTTAGTTGCATAATAATTCTGCACACTGATAGTTGCCTAATAATGGTGTACAGATAGATATTCTCTTAAGAAAGCCAAAACTTCACTTTTACTACTTAAATGTTCAGGTTTGAGGGTTTGTTAACATTTTGGATTGACCAAGAGCACTGTAGTTGTACAATAACAAAATTAATCCTCAAAAATACAACTTGCCTAATAATTGTGCACGCAGTGTATGGAGTAGTTTTTTTCATCACTTAGTTACTATGAGTACAATAGAAATAAAAAATAAAGAAATTATTTAGTAAAGTTGTTTATATGATTATATCAGACCAACGCTATTTCAACAGTAATTCTAATGTATCTCACCTCATACACGGTCACATAGTTTAGTAATTAATGTTACACAACACCATTTGCACCGCAATGTGTTTCACGAATAAAACGAGACGTTACTTTTGCTAAAAAGAAAGTTGGAAATGAGGCTATGATGAGCCCTGCTAACCTGACGTCTGCTTCATAAAAAAACAGAATATCGAGTTATAACTGACCAGTCTGATGTGTGTAAGTGTGTGTGTGGTGATACTGTAGCAGCCTGGTGACATCAAGAAGGTAAACACAGTGGACAGCAGTGCGTAACGGCACTGCGCTCTGGTGCGGCACTTCTCAGAGGCTGCAGATTTATCAACATATCAGTCCTGCTGCCTTCAGATTCTGCAGGGATTTAATGACCTGAAGGAGAAGCTTTTCATACTGTATAAACAGTTGTGGACAACAGATACTGTAAGAATCTCCCACATTCATTTATAGATCAATGCAGACTGATTTACTGACTTTCCTGCTTTGACCACATTAAACGTTATTTTCTGCGCCACTTTTGGTTGATAAGTATTTAATTGAAATAACTTATTTATATTTCAAGCATTAATCCATTGTTACAGCACATCTGCAGCAAGTATTTAGTTTGCTTGTTAATAAAAATACCAAAGCAGCAGCAGATTGATGTTGCGCAAGAAACAGATGTGGTTCTGAGATATCTCTTTTTATCGCAATCTCTAGAACCAAATTTCAACCAAGAAACAACAACTGTTGCGCTGCTTCATTTGAATGAACCTCCCACCTGTCTGTGCCTCCTCTCCCACCTGTGCACCGGTGCTCTGCGCTGGTCACCAAAATATCACACAGATGGACAAAGCAGGTTTCAAGGTCAGGACAACACTAAACAGTCAGAGTTCTGCTTGCGCTGGTTTTTGTGCTGGTTAGGTATGTGTAGAAAATGTGTTACACACAACACAGAACAAAGTAGGTGTGTTATGTCTGTCACCAGTTGTTCTGCAGAATGCTGCATGTTGAATTAGAATGTGCATACTGTACATGAATGGAGAGAAATAGGAGCTCATTTTATACCTGACATCAATATGTGTCTCATTTCTGGATTAGATGGAGCTACATACAGTATGATCTATATTTTGTTTACAGGTGGCATTCGAGCAAATTATATTTTTGTATGGGACACATTGGATCTAATTATCACTCATGGCCTAAGGATTGATGTAACCTCTGTAATTGACTTTGCAATCTCTGACCACTACTGTATTTTATTCTCTGCATTGTTATCATCATCTAGCTTTGTTGCATGCATGCTTTTAAACAAAGAACTACAGGGAGGCAGCATTTAGTGTCTATGGTTCTCACCTCTGGAACAGCCTGCCAGAAGAGCTAAGGGCATCACAATCTGTAAGCACCTTTAGAAGAAATCTTAAAATATACCTTTTTAGTTTAGCATTCTCTTAATCCATTTTATTTCAATCTACCCTCTTGTGCTACACCGGTCCCCCTGTTCTACCATGTCTCTTCTTTTATCATTTCCTTATATTACCATTTAATTTCACTATATTGTTGTATTTTCATTATATTGTTAAGCACCTTGTATTGCAATTTTGCACAAAAGGTGCAATATAAGCAAAGTTTGGTTTGGTTTAAAGATTTCCAACGGAAAGCCTGTGGGCATAGAGGTTAAAAGGATATGTCAGCCTTTGTTGTTTTGATTTTGACCATTCTTTTCTGGTCAACATTATGGAAGTGCGGTACTAAACCACTGGAGTACCTTTTGTGCTCCTATTCAAATGCACATGTTCATCATGTTTGGACGGTGTATATCTCAATGTCCTGGAAGTAATCATTCAAGTGCCATTATGTAAATCACTTTTGCTGAAAGGTCAGTCGATGGAAAAAAGTCTGCCATGCACATCCATCATTCTAAAGTGCTCCTGGTTCATATTCAAGTTATCATGGTATACTTATTTAGTCTGTCTAACCTCTGTGATGCCACATCCAGGATATCAAGAAATATCAAAATCTAGCAGGCAGATTGCCATAAACTTCACATAACACATTAATACTTACCAGAGGATGAATCGTTTCCATTTTGGACAGTGTAGCCCCAACCTCAGGCTAAACTGTCACTACTTCACAAAAGATATCACACAATCTAAAAGTGAGATCCCCATCAAATGCCTTCTTCTTCTGTCCTTACACTGTTTAATATATACCAGTAAAATTACCATGCTAACTTTGTTAATAAATCTTCAAAATTCATTGGCACTCTTTGATTAGTCTCCACCAACCTCCAGGGTAAAGGACAGCACCACATCAGATTTGGATAGGGTGTTCTCATCCTCCTGGCCCATGTCCATGATGGAGGTGTTGTGGCCCCGTTTCAGTTTCTGCAGCTTGAACTCTCCTCCCTTGGACACTGGCATGCTCTCTAGGTTGGCCATCAGCAGGTTGACAGAAGATCGCAGCTCCTCGATGTACATGGCCTCCATCTCTCTGGAGGCAAACCTGGGGAACCTTCCACCCAGCTGATAGAAACAGGAGGACAACACATTGATTCTATAGATTTTCATAGATTTTATATCCTTATATTGCTTTTATTGTTCTGGTCTTACTGTGTTTACTTATTTTAATTCTGTGAAGCACTTTATGGACTTTATCTTTTACAAAGTGATATGTATATATGTGTATGTATATGTGTGTGTATATATATATATTTTTTTATATTATTATTAGTATTAGCAATCCAAATCTATGGAAGCCAAGAACAGTCATGCTTGCAATTATATTATTTTAATGCTGTTATCTCGAGATCATTAGTTAATTATTTCGTTATCTCGAGAAAACAAGCTTTGTTATCTCGACATAACAAGATAATCAACCCGTTATCATGACAAAACAAAAGGCTGTTTCCTCTTATTACTTATAATGTTTATCAAAGATCAGGAGTGCCATGCCACCATGCATAGATGGTGTCTTGACAACTGTAGCAACTGATTTAAGCAGAAAATGTCAGATCAAGGAGTACCCATTATTATTAACAGCACCTTTATTAATGACATATGTGTCATAACATGATGGGATGTTTCATGTAGCCAAGGAGAAGTACCTAACAATACCTTCCAAGCATTTTCATTTTATTAGACTTAATGAGAGAAAGGCAAGTGTATCTAGTCTATCTAGTCATCCCTCCATCTCTCCATGTCTCCATCCTTTGTCTCTTACCCGGGTGATCTGGTCAGCCATTTGCAGTCGTCCGTCCAATTCTCTTCTGATCTGGGCTGCCTGTTCATCAGGGTTGTCCAGCTGAGGAAAAACACACACATACACACTGGATTTTACTGATGGAACCACTACAATATATATTGTGTAATTATAATGATGAAGAAGAATAAATGAACAATAATTACCATACAGGTAAAGTTTAAAACTAAATTAATTACAGATGTAAAGTTGCAGTGCTGAACAGCCATTTCTCCTAAGAATTATATCTCATGACACAGTGATAGAGTACTGGAACTTCTGATCTTTGCCCATGAGTACCCGCACTTCTTACTGCATACTGCTAACTACTGATTTCCACCATTATGCACAAGTCTCTGACTAAAACTTAACCAAACCAAAATATAGACTGATGCAAACTTCTTCATCCATCATTCAGCTGCTGCTGTGACTGCCCCTGTTACTAACTTCACTTGCTCGCTGCAAAAAAAGATTTCACATGGAATGTACAGTGGTCATGCCATTATACTGTATGTTATCTAAAATAAAAGCCACACGCTGGACAGCTGCACATTCAGAGTGCTGGCACATTTTTAGCTCCAGTTCTTTATACAAGAATTTTGCATTAGCTAAATATGTTTTGAAATGTAATGCTGCCTAGATAACATTTTTTCTTAACTTAGTGACAAAGTATTCATAGACATTCACTACCAACTTGTTTTTCACTTGTCTGGAAACTCTGAATTTGAAATGTACAAAAGTTTTAATGTTTCAATACAATCTGCTCAAAGAAGCAGGATTAATGTATTTGTGATTGTTTGCTAATGTTAGGGGGAAAAGTTGGCCATGGTTAAATAGTGAAACATTAGCTTCGGTGTCTCCAGTGAATTATGTGAATGTCTAGCACACCTTTACTTTTTCCTGTGCTGTACGAACATCACACTACTTCATTCATCAGAACTAAATTCTGTGAGTGAACTTGACTATTGACAGTTTAATGATTAGATAACAACACTTGGAATATTGGCACGTTTTACATTGTACAATGGCCTCGAAAATAGTGCAGGTCAACCTGCTTAAAGATGAAGTGACTCATGAACAGCAGCAAGATACTGAGCTCTCATAACAGTCACCTGAAGTATTACTATTGATCTTCATTCAACAGGTAGTTTCAACTAATGCTAACTAATGGTTGATAGATTCAAGTCCAGATACTCATATTATTCTTCTTATTCACTCTTACCATCCTTTTTTCCTTCCCTCTCTCAGTCCTTATGTAATGCTGCCACAGCATAGAAAGGGTAGAAAATGTACCAGAAAACTTAAAGAGGATGACATGCAAAGGAACAGAGGAAGAAACTAATCTCAGAGTCTCACTGATGACGAAAACTTGTACTTTGGCCAATATCTGTCTACCAACACTTTGATGATGAATAAAGATGAAGAAACTCCACAGGCTCCAGTTGATTGTTACTTGAATATATGAGGTTTATTACAAACAGGTATCTAATATCAGAGAAGCCTTTGGTACAGTGTATACATGGATACAGTAACACCAAAAACTTAACACATACAGTATAACAGACATACGTATGGGGTAACTTAGATCACGTCACCTGGGAGGGGAGAAACGTGGGCATCTTTGGGTCAGAGTGAACTCTAGTTCAAACTAATGAGGATACCATTGTTACCCATCCAAGGCTACCACTTTATCTCATATCCTGGCACCCAGAACATAAAACATCTTGTGTGAGAGACTGTGAAGGCCAGAGAGGCCCTTTAGATTAATTCATCATTAATTAAAACATTCCTTTATGAACATAAATTCATATATTGAAATTTTTTTCTTCCACACTCACCTAACTGGAACCTACCACCTGCTCAGGTAAGCACAGGGTAAGTTATAAAGATAAAACATTTAAAGAATACACAAAAACAAAAAGGTGTTAATTGAAGATTTCTCAGTCACTATTGGCACATATATGTGTGCCACACATTAGTGTCCACACTTTAATAGAATGTCATTTACTCCAGAACACTTTCAGCCTTCCTACCATAACCTGACAGTGCCCAGTCACCAATGACACAAAGTTGTTTTCACTATCACTGATTGAAGATCTGCATCACATGCAAAGCATCAAAACACAGTGAAACTGCAATTAAACTACACAACTTAAATAAGATGGTGTTGTGTTATCTGTACAAACTGATTGATACATGAACTGATTTTCTGAAACACTGGATTGAAAAAACACTAAAAATCCTGGAAACGGAGACAAGTGGAAAGGGGAGAAGCAGCCTTTTCTCCCTTACTTCCCCCCCCGACATGAATTTATCTACATGTATGTTTCTTATTGTTCTATTGATTGGTTCCCAAATGTCAAGAGCATGGGTCTTTAATATGAACCTATCAGGGAGCATCCTGGTAACTGAATGGTTACTGTGCATGCCACATAAATGCAACATCCCTGATTCGATTCCAGCCAGGGACCCTTGTTGCATGTCATACCCATCTCTCTTTCCCTGTCGTTCCTGTCTGCCTATTCTCTGCCCACTATCCAATAAAGGTGAAAAATACCCCAAAAAAACTTTTAAAATAAAATTGAGCCTTTTGGAGGCAGATGCTGAAAAAGAGAGGAGGAGGAAGAAAAACATCAATGAGAGAGAGGTGCTGTGCTGAGAGCAGTGAGGCCGCGATGGACAATGAATAATAAGTATTTTGGTGTGGTTTCTGTCTGTGTTCATACAGTATATTAAAGGACCTGTGTGTAGGATTTAGGGGGATCTATTGGCAAAAATGGAATATAATATAAATAAGTATGGTTTCATTAGTGTGAATCGTTGCATAAGAATCGTTGTGTTTTCATTACCTTAGAATGAGCCCTTTATATCTACATAAGCGGGGGTTTCTGTTCCAGAGGTCGCCACATTGCACCGCCATGTTTGTACAGTAACCCAGAATGGACAAATTTATTTAGTTGGTTGCAATCTGCAACCTCGCTGCTAGATGCCACTAAATCCTATACACGGGTCCTTTAATTTAAATGAACTGAAACAAAGGTGGAGCTGTGAGCCGACAGGGCATGGTTTGTGGATAAACCAGGGTCACTGGGCCCAGCTTCCACCACCTTGTCAAGGGAAGCAACAAGTCAAACTCACTGGGGTTCGGGTAGGACCCACATCCTTTCTTTGGTTTTGGTAACTAATGGCATATAGATTAAATTTGACTAATAGCTTTTGTGCTTGTTTTTCAGACAGACATATACATTCTGCCCCAGATACATACAATGTATTTATCAAACCTTCCAACTTTATGGTTAAGGCTTGGTTAGGTTTAGCCAACTAAAAATACCTAGTTAAGGCTGGTTAGAGAAAGATTGATATTCAAAATTTTACTGAAGTGAAAGTACATAACTATTAGCAGCAAATATACTTAAAAGTATCAAAAAAGTAGCCTAAAAGTACAAATTTTGCAAAATGGCACCATTCAAAGTCCTATATTTATAATATAGCTGAAGATTATTACTGATACACTGATAATGTTGTCAAGGTAAAGCTAATTTTAACAACTTTATACGGGCCTTCTGCTGGGTTTAATCTATAACAATACATCATATTTTGTCAACTGATCTGAGTTTTACATGTAAAAACTTAACCTGAAAGATAAGCAACAACAGTTGTTAAATAAATGTAGTTGAGTAAAAAGTACTCTAATATTGTTCTGAAATGTTGTGGAGTAGAAGTATAAAGTACCATAAAATGGAAATACTCAAGTCAAATACAAGGACAAAAATGGGGAAAATCAACTGCTTCCAGTTTTTATTTTGAAATTAGTGAAATAACTCGACCTCCCTTGGGACAGATCATGGATGTGGTTCAAAGGAACCAACAGTTACTACTATTAGGAGGCGGGAATGTGAACCACGGTTTAGTGTTAAAGTCAGTCACTTTATACAATGCACCATCCAACCTGACCTCCTCCCTAAGCGGTTTTGCAGTGCTCTAACAACTTCATGCTACTTCCTCAGTCACTTGTTGCTATGTGATACTGTCATGCAGTGTGGAAACAGTAAACATTAAAGGAGAACAATCAGGGATTAGGGTTTTAATACACTGCTTCTTCTGGTTAAGACTGTAGTAGGTATTTTGGTATTATGCTGGAGAAATCTGCTCCAGCTCTTGGAATAAAGCCAATTATAGGATAGGAAATCAAATGTACTCTCTTAGACTACATTGGACTAGATGGAGTTTCCTCAGACCACTGTCAGTTTTATGGGTTGCTGCCTTCCCCCTGTTTCCTATGTAAGCTGTTGGATGGTTGTTCCAAGAAATGCCTCATGTCTTCACAGGGGGGCAGATGGTAGAGAAAGTGTGGGCAGACAGGGCCATTTGGAGCAGGGAGATGAAACAGCCTGCTACAGGGGGAAGCCAGGAACCATTTTAACTGACAGACGACCCACCATGAACAATATGCCAAAAGACAAACTCTGATTAACTCATGTAACCTGGTAAAAAATAGTCAACATATACTGTTTGTCTCTCACAATTTTACCAAAATTATTATAATGATATATACACTAATTCCAATACATTCATTGAAGTTATGTCACTAAAATGTAGAATCATACCAGATTTTGTTCTTTTTCCATGAGGTTGACAGCACTGCTCTGATTACTGATGATTATTATATTGCAATATGTTAAAGCAGCTAAATCAATATTTTTATATTAATAATGGGTCAAATAACATGTTGAACCCATCTCAGTTCGATTTACTCTCATAAGCCACAGCATGTACAATAAGGCATGATACACTACCTGCTCAGCACCTGCAGACAAACACAATTAGTGACTAGCTGGTTAACATAGTAGAGCATTTAGCAGCTAAAGAGTCAGCTATTTTTTATCAGTTGGTGGATGTAATATTGGACTTACATTCATCAGGTGAACAGAAGCACAACTCCAAATGAATGCTTAAGTTGCTTTATGTGTGCTGGATGTGTAAATAAGCAATGGTTTGCTATCACATTCACTAAAACAACTTCTGCTGCCCCCAAACGGCCATAAGATAATTTAATACATATTACTTTAAAAAAGTTGCCATATGAGAAATTTATGGTCTGAGACCCTGTTTTAAAAAAGCATATTGAATTATTTTTAGCAAAACTGCGGTCTGTAATCTTACTGACCTGCATTAAGGTGACCTCTACCAGGGTTTGTAATAAACACAAGTGGTAACACTGTTGAGCTTTTCCACTTGCTCCTGAAGGACATATTTTAAAAAAATCAACAAATTAAATGAGTTTACATATTTCTGTAGTTGCTGCCTCACTGACCTGATTTTGTTGTTTTTTTCATATCACCACAAATTTTACTGCTCCCTGACACATACATTTAACATTTAACTTGGTTCATTGTGTTGTTTTGTGCTTTTTTTTCCTCAAACAGTGCACCTCTTACACATAGTGTTCAGGAGAACTCCCTGTCTTCAGTCAAAACTCTAGTTCAGTCTTTTGGGTTTCAATTTCTTTCTAGACATTGTAATTTTGCTTCTACTGTATGTCTACATTTCAAGTCTCAGTGGAAATACAGTTGAAAGTGCCGAATGATTGAGTTTGCCAAAAAAAAAAAAAAATGTACATTCAAACTGGAAACTTCTCTAACCATAAGTCAACTCATGGATGAAATGTTAAAACTGGCATTTATAATGGAACATTTGGAACAATAACCAGACCTAATGAACAGACATGAGCAGATATGCTTGTCATAGATTAAACAATGGTGGTGGATGTTGGCTCACCACCTCTCCAGTCAGTCTTGTTTGTTCCAGTCTGATGGGAAGTGTGACTACAGAGCACAGCAGAGATGGAGACTGAAGTCCAGCCACTGAGACCCACTTCACAGTCACAGGGGGGCGATAAAGTAATTTCAGCTGCTGCTGATGGCGAATAAGGGCACCACAGTGTACATTGTGTGTGTTTGTGTGTGTGTGTGTGTACACATACAGTAAATATTTGCCTCCTCAAGCCAATAATTAGTAACCTTTGGCAGCAGTTACAACCTTGAGTCTGTGGATGGGTCTGTACCAGTGTTACACATCTGGAAACATTTTTTCCTCCATAGGTCTTGCTGAGGCTCTGTCAATTTGGGACCATGTGTGAGTAGAATTATTCAAGTCTGGCCTGTCACTCCCTCACCCCAAGACATTTTAAATCAGTCTTGTGTAGTTAAGGCTTTACAGTTTGGGTTGTCATCTTGCTGGATAATAAATCTTTCCCTCAGTTCACTGTCAGACCACAGCAGGTTTCCCTCCAGGATTTCTCTGTATTTTACCACATTTATGTTTCCCTCTACCTTCACAAACCTCCCAAGTCCTCCTGCAGGGAAGCCTCCTCACAGCATGATGCTGCCACCACCAGGCTTCATGCTGGTGATGGTGTTTCTGCTGATATGCAGTAATCATTTCAGTGTTGGGTATGGTCAAATAGATAGAGAATAGAGAACCTTCTGCCACTTTGTTTGAGTCTCCCAAATGTTTTCTGGCAAACACTAGCCCAGATTTCATGGGACTTTCTGAAGCACATGGCTAACATTTGCTGTATGCCCCATGCAGCCATGGAACCCTGTATGTTCTTGATGGTCTGTTCATACACAGATGTGACAGTCAGGAGAAATCCCTTTCTACTCCATATATCTCAACAGACGGATGGGACTTTTAGAGCTCAGCAGTACTGTAACGCAGACACATTTTTTGTCACAGAACACATATAGGCGACTATCTAAAAAAAGATGAGTCGCCTAAAGGGTTAAGTAGGGGAGACTAACCTGCCTGATTCGCTGGCTGTCACAGAATCACATATCCAAAGGACTGTGTTTTGTAGTTTCATTGCAGGTAAAAACAGTGTTGTGAAAGCATCCAAAGGCATTCAAAGATATTTCAAAGCGTTAAAAAACAGCATCCCAAAGGCATACAGAGGAGATCAACAACTATGAACAGCGGTCAGCAAAAAATAAGGATTCCCCTCTCACCCCCTCTCTATCCATTCACAGTAACTAACAGGTCAACAGGTGATATGCTTATTGCTACTGCCACCAACACCACATGACCCAAATTACCATATGTGACCAAAAAATGTGTTTAAAAAGGTGAACAACAAATATTCAACAGGACTATACCCGACTCCTACAAATTAGTTAAACTTTTGAGGAAATGCAACATGGATCACTTGTCAGTCTAAAACATGCAACTAATGAGTGATAAATAAAGCTATGTCTTACACTTAAACATCTCACTGTTATCAGCTCTACAGGACTTTTGTAGCTTGTTGTTGAGTTTCTGTGGTTTGGAGCTTATTTTCACTGCTACATTCCTGTTTGTACTCATTTTCAGACCTATAGTTTGATTGTCGATCAGTGGATGAGTTTGCAAACTTGTTGTGTTTTCCCCTTGGTTTTCACACACAAACAACCTGAGCATTGCATGACTAAAATCCTTATGACAACATAAACACAAGAAGGTCCAAGGGAAGGTCCTATCTGCCCAAATATCAAAAGGGCAACGTACTTAATTGTAGTCCAAGTCAGACCTCTATTACTAGTTGCTGGCCACTGTAGACCTCTCTCATGCACATCCCAATATATAAATATAAGCACACCTGGTTACTGGAGCTGTTCAGCTCAAACCTGCAGAGTGTGCCTTGAGCCTGGAGGTCAGATGGATGTCCAATCATGTTCCCACCACAAACAAACAACTCCAGGATTCATTTGTGACCAGACTGAGACCACAAATCATACCAAGGAGGAAACCCAACCAGAGTTTGATTCAGCAGAACAATGCCGGTTTGATATTCAACCAAGCAAGCAAGCAAAAATTTATTTATATACCACATTTCATTCCAGTTGGAAGCAAAATGTGCTTCACAGAGCATGTGATACCAGTTATAGTTGCAGCCACAAAAACTATGTGGATAGAGTACAAGATAAAACATTAGACATAAGTAAACACAATTAAAACAAACACATTAATAATACATGTGAGTTAAAAACCATTAAGAAAGTAGGAATATAATAAAATAAAATAATCAAGACCAGCAATACACCAGTAAAAAATAATAAGACACATGAGTTAAAAACCATTAAAAAAAGGAGGAATAAAATAAAATAAAATAAAATAAAATAAAATAAAATAAAATAATAATTAAGACCAACAAACCAGACTACTGAAAGGCACAGCTAAAAAGGACTGTTTTTAGTTTAGTTTTGAAAGACAATAGTGTTGGAGCACACCTAACATGATTGGGTAGGATATTCCAGCGGCTTGAAACATAAAAGCTAAAAGCAGTTTTCGTGAAAACCCACAAAATAACTAGACGTCCTGTTCCAGATGACCTGAGGGGTCTAAGTGGTTCATAGCTCACAAGCAGATATTGGGCTGCCAGACCAAGTAGAGCCTTAAAAACGAGTGTTAAATTTTTAAAATCAATTCTAAAATTTAGAGTCACACTCTTTATTTTGTCCACTTTCATTTTACTCTCCTCCTGGATTGACTCTATTTTGCTTGCCAGGGCCTTTTCAGTGAGAGTTATTTTTCTTTTCTCCATTTCAGATTTGCCAACAGTTGAACCAGTCCTTGATCCATTCATATCAAACGTACAAAAAAATGACCATCACAATAGGAGTCCAATGCAAAGCCAGCAACATCAATAACGATAGCAGTCACATGAAAAGCACAATACTAACATCCATGCTAAGCCAAACCATATACAAGCCAGGCCCTCCGGGCTCCAAACACAGCAAACATTAACCCACCATGCAGTGGCAATCAACATAGCAAAACAACAATGCTCAATTTCCACTCATGGCAGTTCAAACTGTTCAAAAAACAAGCCACTACACAGTAGAACAAACACAGGTAATATACCGCCTTTCACAACGCGATGCTGTCCGGCTGGCGGCTCGGTGGAAGCTGTGGGTGCAGTGTGTAGGCTCGGTAAATCTATAATCCGATTGCTCAGCATCCATAGTATCATAGGCGCCTGAGCAATGGCGCAGGTGGAGCAAATGCATCCCCATTATTCAACTTTTTGTCTTCCTAAAAATAAACTTATCACCCCACAGTCAGGTGATTATATTTAAGCAGCCAATATCAATGATCATTTTACTATTTTCAGGTGCTGACAAAAACAAGTAATAAAAAACACATTTTTGGACCACCCTTTGAGTTGGTACAGTCGAATGACTCGAACCCGTCACTGATCGTTTGCCACAGCATGCTTTGACTGTCAACCTACACGGGAGTGAGTCTGTGACAAAGGTGAGCAGCAAACCAGGTAGTTACTTTGGTAACAGCCAAGTTTGTATAGAAACAAAGTTTATCTTTATGGATTATATTGATGCTGAATTGACAAGAAGACTGTCAACATATGACACCTTTTATCTTGTGTTTCTAGAGTTATGTGTTTTTGCGGACATGTAAGGAATCGTTAATATGTCATATTTCTTAAAGGGTGTTTGGAGTAATATTTCCCCGGAGAGCGCAGAGAGCTTCAGTTTAATTCAAACTGCTAATATGTGTTTTGTAATGTTTTGTCACCACTACAGAAACACTAGCTAACTGCTCAAGTATGTTAAGGTTGTCTGACGTTGACTATTGTTAGTTATTGGTTTGTGTATGTATGTTTATATTGATTACTGACGGTGGCTGATCAGGCTAATTATAAGCTAACTACTCAGTTTCTGGCGGCAGTATGCAGTAAATGGTCGCCCTTTGTGCGCGTGTTTTTTAAACTTTGATGTGCTTGATGGTGGTGATCCAAGAGGCTAGGTGACGTAGAAATGCAGGATATTTGTTTTTAAATGACTTTTTGACCCCCAGCCAATTATGAATCTTGCTTGTAAACTTGCTTGCATTTTAAAACATAACCAGGTGCCCATGCATAGCATCACACAATAAAGTTCTTCTGTGACTCCGTTCCGTACCCTTTTTTGCAGACAAATATAGGCAACTATCTAAAACAAAAAATTAGTCGCCAAGAGGTTATGTAGGGGAAACTAACCCGCTCAACGCGCTGGCTGTCACAGAATCATGTACAGCCTAAATAAACTCAATTTCCCAGAGTCCTCAGGTTTCTACACCTGGACCTGAACACTACCCTATGGACCCTCCCCCAATCACCATTGGTCAATGTGACTCATGATGTAACTGTTCAACAAAACCAGAGCTCCACCTCTGCTCTTTCTCCACACTGCCTGCAGGGTTTTTGCAGCATGCAGCTGCACCTCGCTCTGCTGTGAAGCTCTCTGTCTCAGTGTGGCCTGCTAAGAGAGCAGACACAACAAACGTTTTCTTAAAAGCAACATGAGGGCCTGCTTAAGATTAAGAATCAGTAAACAAGTTTATTTACCTCAAGCACAGCTGACAACCTCAGCAACACAGAAGCAAGCCGCTAGACCGGCCTGTATCCTGCTACAACACCGTGCAAGCCTGCCGCTTGCTGGAATGAACTCCATCGACTTAACGTTAACTGGGCATAGCATATGTCATAGCATTAGCATAGCAATGACAGGTGGTTAATTTAATCAGTGTACTGTACGTGTATTGATTTGGTTAATGTTATTCATTGATCTGTGATGTGATGTCTGTTTATAGTTGGCTTATTGGATAGCCACGCTGCTAAGTTAATATTAGCATGCTTTACACACACTGACTATTAGGCCTTGCGGAGACAGAACAAAGAAGACACACTCCTTTGTCTCCTCTCATGCCATGTGGCCTAGGTCACCATTTTGAATGCAGTCAACCATTTTGTTCCACCTGCAGTTCACACACACACATCCACACACCCTCACACACCTGTATATAGGCTCATTTGTTAGACTACATACTGTGTGTTTTTACTTTTGTTATCTTTTTAAATAAATGCTTTTGGATATATCTGCTGGTCTATTTGATGTTGTACAAGGGTGAATTTTGCCAACCTCTACTCTGCAAAGAACTCCACAATCCTTCAACCCGTACTAGCTATTGATATGGTAATTTTGGTCATAGTTATTAAGTTAATTATTAATCACAGTTCCAAATTGATAGCTTAGTACATTTTATGAGACTGAATCAATCAATTGCCTATCTGTTTCCCTGTCTTCCAGGGTGGAGCCCCAAGGTTGGACTTAATTTAAATGAAATCCTATTATTTATCTACATTAAAATGGCGCATAATCCCAACAGCGTTACAGTAGTCTAGCCGACTGGAAACAAAAGCATGGACAGGTTTTTCAGCATCCTCCTGGGATAAAAAGTTGTGACAATTTAAGAGATTTTCTGTCCATTAGCCTGTACCCCGATAACCAGATTTCCATCTTGTCACTATTTAACTGTAAAAAATTACCAGACATCTAATTATCAATATCCTTGATTCCATTATGATAGTGTGTCAATAGGGCATGATGGGATGGGATAGGGATACACTCTGTGGGTCATTGGGGTAGGGGATATTACTGGTGCTATACTCCCAGCACATCATAGGGACTGCAAATGGATGATAAAGTTTTTGGTGAGCAGTCTGTTGCCTCTGTGGTTTCCTGCTTATGATTGTTAACTGATCCTTCCCCACAGCTGTGTGCTTCCCTACAACTGCTAATGCAAACTCAACATTCCCTGCTGTTGCTGCTTCACATTAAAAGCATTCCTCTTAGTGTGAAGCAGTTATAGGAAATGCAATATATTTGTCACAGATACTAACAGTGGATGAGTTTTAAATATTAAATTTTACTTTGCCATGCTGTCCTATGGAAAACCATTTGCACCATCAGCATGTCTTGAGTGGCATTAGTCACTTCCCTCCCTTTACTAGTGCCCATCACATTTTTCAGGGAAAGTTGGCTCCCAGATTTCTAAATATGCCATACTAGGGATGTCAATGATTAATCAATTATCAATTAATTGCCCTTAATAATTTAATCGATTAAAAATATATTAACCGAAAATGCAGAAGGTGAGGGATGTGCGGTATAACTGTCAGAAAATGTTGATTTGCTGTATGCAGTTGCACCACCAGGTGGAGCCTCTTCTTCTTTAATGAGATTGGGTTACAGGTGTGTTTGGTGATCGCCCTTACGGGCTGTTAGCATAAAACTACCACTAGTGTCCAGTCAAGTTTCAGTTAAAAGCAATATGTTCAGCTTATGATATGTAATTAGGTCACTAACAAGCGCAGCCTTTCCTGTTAAAGATTTCACATTTAATAAAGCAAGTTTTAAAGTTGTCTCATTCAGCCCAGTGAATGTAACCCAATCTCACACCTGTAATAACACACCTGTAACCCAATCTCACACCTAATTGTAAAACAAACACACCTCTCTGCCATCCAAGGAAGAAAAAAAGTCAGTGTGCCTCACTCTGCTCACTGTGACAATGTTGATGAGCACTGAGGCATAAAATTGTGAAAACTCTACAGAGTTGTTTCCTGGCAGCTGTGCAGTTTAGCTAGATATCTGAGGCTCATGCTAATGCTAAACTGGCATCTTCAACAGAAGCAGTGAGCAGCTGTTAACGCAGGCTGAGAGTGTGTCAGACAGCAGAGAAGCAACATGCTTCCAACAAAATCAATACAAAAGTTATTAACTGTATAAGTGACACTGCTTTGAGTATAAATGCATTTTAGCAGTGGCAGTAAATGGGCTGATAAAGTTGGAGCGACAGTATTCGTAAGTCTGTTTCAGCTAAGCAGCTGTTTCCCACAGCAGGACTAAAGTCAGCTACAGTGAACACACACATCACTCCATCATGTAGATCAGGTATGCGTAATATTTTATATAAAACCAGCCAGACTGAAGTTCGTTGTGGGGAGACTGGGGTAACCTGTTTTACATTTATTTGATAATGTTACAGGTTATTACTATTGAAGGCTGCAGTAATGTTGATTAATTGTTGATTAATAATTAATTGTTAGATATGTTCAACACATAGTCTGATCTAATGTATGTCCTCTACTGAAGCTGGAAGTTGTGCAGCTGTTTGCAGTTTAATACTTTGGATTTTGTTGGCCAATCATTAAATAGCGACAGACGGCAGCTCTTAAATGAAGTCATTATTTTGTGTTATTTAATTTATCATTCAAATAACTTGGTGTTTACTAGATGTCTTCTTTGAACTCCTAATGTAGCCTACTCAGATCTTGCGTTGAACATAGGTCACGTCAGTGGTTAAAACGTTTTTATTATGGAAAAACGTCCATGGTATTTCAGAAATTATTGATGACTAATCAATAATCGATTGTTAACACGGCCGACTATCAATTAAGGAAATTGCTTAAAATTTGCATCCCTATGCCATACACATGTATATGTATGTACATTATATACATGTACCTTTAATTTTTTTTATGACTGACCTTACTGTACTCCTAGAAACATTTGTTGCCTGTGCAATTGTCTTGTATCCTTTCTCTGATTGTTACTTTTCAATAAAGAATCTAGTTTTTCAGCTGTAGTGTAGTGACAGATAGGTAAGCAGAAAAAAGTACCAGGTACAGAAGGTTGACGGGGTCGTTTTCTCACTCTGTGTCTTTTTCTCTCTCACCCGTCTGTCCTTGCTGCATTAACATCTTGCCAGAACACCCACCCCTGCTGTTACCACTGACTGAGGAGCACGTTTGAATTACTGCTGTCTCCCAGGCATGCACACACACTCACACACACACTCAAATTGTGATATACACCAGAGAATATACACATCAAAAAGTGTGCAAAGCAACACTGTATACACTCTCATGTTGTTATCCTCTGATATCCAGAGAGAAAGGAATGCATAAACATCACAGTGAGTCTGGTGTCTCAGATTCAAGGAATACAAGGTTTTCTTCCTCTTTCTTTGTTCTCACATTAAAGTTGCAGAGTTGAAAAATACTGAATTTTACCACCCCTGATGCCTTCAATCAATCAATCAGACTCTGTACTTGCCCAAGAGGCTCCAGGCTGTCCTAAAACAACCTCTAAAAAGTGATGCAAACATTTCCTGCTCCTGTGTCTGCTTCGTTGCAAGTTCCTCACTTTCATCTGCTGCTAACATGAGTCCTGGGTACTGTAACAGTACCTCCAGTTTGGTTGTAATTTCCAACAAATACGCATTACATTTGGCACCCAGTGTTCATGTAGGGCACCTGCACAGAGGGGGTGAGAGTTAGGGTGACAGCAGGAACCACCCATGGGTTACACCCTACTGGTGAAGCTCGCCTCTGGCAGGTGAGAAGACATCATAATGATTCCACGGGAAATATTTACTAAGCCTGTTGCAAATTATCACCAGGAGCACAAAGTCACTGCAAGTCTTCAATTAAGCAGGTGTGTGAAAGTGTGTGGTATTTTGCCATATTTGTAGGATTCATTGTGTTGAGACTACAAAAACTCACAAAAGATACAAAATTCTTGGAGTAAGATCAACAAGGCAGTGTGATGCAGCCAGGAGTAGGTCAAAATAACAATGAACAACCTTCGCGATCGATTAATCGAGGCTAAAGAGGCTAAAGAGAGAATGCTGAGGGGGAAGCAGACTGTGCCTGTCCTGTACAGCCAGCTGTCCTGACAGACACTCTCTATGACGGCAGATTTTTTGCAACACATTCAAGTGTGGCCATTTGGAACAGCTACTTGTTTGCCTTTAGATGTGGTTGGACAACATGTTGTACTAAATAGTACTGTATTATTACAGTATGTCCGGCAAAGCACTTTCTCCATAACAAACATTAGTATCCTAGTGTTCAACTGTAGTTGGGTGGTGTCATGGCTGCTGGGTATTGCAGTTGATCTCTAAATGATCTAAGACCTTTAAAACATCCCCACTACTAAATCATAGAAGATCTAGCAGTGTGGTACTTCAGTCGATGTCACGTTTGACAAGCATGTGAGGACACTGTGCCTGGAGGTGATGGTGGGGACAGGTGTGGAGTGTTTGGGTCAGTGAGTTTGGTTCCTTGACTGAGGAACTCTGGCTCACAGAGTTTCTGCTTCGGTAAACAACAGACAGTCTGAGCCTATTGTCATGACTACTGCTCCTGTAGTCCTGTTAACAGCCATTTTTGATGCAAACACATACACACGTGGAGCATCAAAGATAGATCTTTTGGATAATAAGTGCAAAATACTTAGTTTATTTAGTTATACATGCTCTCAAGCTCATAATTTATACCCTAAAATGTACTTTGTACCCTCACATTATGAACATAATTGAAACAATGTGTTATTCTGTAAAAGCATGTGAAAGACAATGACGTGTTCAACAGCCAAAAATCTAATTAGAGCCATGTATTAAAAGCCAAGTAGTTCATTTAGATTGTCCATGACCTTTCATGTTTATTTTGCACAGCATTACAGAGCAGCATGTGTTTACCCAGCAGCCGAAAATGACCAGCAGAGAGTAAACAAGTGGTGCTGAAATAACAGTCAGTGAAGCATTAAAACTGCATGAGACAGAGAGTGGCAAGGTAACAAGGACAAATGGAGTTGCTTATTTGTAAGGACGAATTATCAAAACTGATACTCCTGAAACCTGCTTCTCTCCATACACACACACACACAATGAGAGAGTAAATTGTGGTACAACATTGTCCATCAACACCTCCAGTGATTTTAGTCTGCATGCTGGCAGGTAGATGTCTTTATATATGTATATGTACTTTATTTTGTGAATTATGAATTTATCACATACTTAAAACACAAATAGAATTATTACAAAGTGTGTAATTGTGACACAGCTACATTTTCCAGCCTGGACTGCATTTTTTGAAAATAAAATATTCCAGACATCAGTCAGTGTCAGTCACTGATAACTTCATGTTATGCCTCTGGTTCATCCATCCTCATTTTACCTGCCTCCCTCCTTCAGTCCCTGTGTAGAGCCTTTGCAGCTGGCCTCTTCACCCAGAGAATAACAAGTCATCCAAACTGTTTCCTCATCATCTCCTATTTTGCTGTCTGTCTACCCTGCTGCCTTGACCTCCTCTCTTTAGTTCCATTACTCATCCCTTCCAGTCTGCCTCTACTGCTTAATCTGATGACTGTTTTTTGGGCTCCTGGGCTTTTGTGAGGCTTTGCTGTGAGTGGTAAAGGCTAGTTATCAGCCTGGTAGATACAAAGGTATGTAATATTCTAAATAGCAGCCACTGATACCTCACGTTTCCTGGAGCTTTGGTGAGTCTCCTATATGAGCTGTCCTGGGCCGATGCTGCATCATTGTGTTTACTTAAAGGCTTAAACTCAGTCTATCTCTACATGTACCATTCAGCACCCAGTAAGCTCTACAGAGGGGTACTGTAGGATTTTTTTCTCATCAAACAGAGAGCTGGCCAGATTAATCCTCTAGGGACCTAAAAAATCATTGTAAATTTCATGGCTATCCATACTATAGTTAAATATTTCAGTCTGGACCACATATGTCTCATAGTGGCACCAGAGGAGCAGCCAGGGGTTCAACAAAATCAGTAGGATTAATCCTGTAGAGGACATGAATATCTGAACAAAATTTCATAGCAATCCATCTGATAGTTGTTAAAATATTTTAGTCTGGATCAAAGTGGTGGACTGACAGACTGACAGATCACTGCCATCCCTAGAGCCATGCTCAAGCATGTTTTAGCATGGCTAAAAATGATCTGGCAAGCATGTCAGCAAACATGCCTATTTTGCTAATTTACACTTCCAGCAGAAACAGAGCAGCATTAGCATCCATTTGAAGATGTGTTTCTGCCCCCCTAATTAATGTAAGTCCAGAAGTCACACTCCTTTTAGATCTGGCTTCCTCTCCGCCAACTCCTGAGAAAAATATCTGTTGCTGCTAAATGCTCTACTATGTTCACCAGCTGGCTGCTTACTTTGTCTGTCTGTTTGGTGCTGGGCAGGTTGTGGGTTTATCAGGGGTTTTTTTTGGCTGAAAACAGCTACCTGCTCCTGCTGGAGATGAGTTTGATGAGAGTAAAGTCTATGAGCTGGAAAACCGAAGCAATAAAGTGAAGGGAACTGCAGAGTCCAGTGATAATTCTCTGTGGGTTCTTCACTATGAGTTACATTGCATGTAATCATTTATATTCATTATTAATATACTGTGGTTTACTATGTTTTTTGGGTTGTTCAGTTAGCCGGCAAGCTGGCCCGGATAGTGATCCCTATACAGTTAGCAATATTGGCTGCTACAGGCAGCTAGTTTCTGTGTTTACTTTCATTCAGACTCAGAAACAACCTTTTGAAGTGATTCATGTAAAAATCATGTTTATTTGGAAAAATGTAAGAGGCTCAGCAGCTTGCCCTGGTGATCATTGTTTTGTGCGATAGATGTCTTTCTGTCAATCGCCAGAATCTCTATAATGGAGCTGAAGAGAGCAAAATTAGCATGAGACATAAGAGTGGCAATGACATGAGTGACAATGGCCACAATAATGGGAAATACATCAGATTCAAATAAACACAGAATTTTCCTTTAATTCACTGTTGTCTCACTGAGTTAAGAAGTAGAACTTTATCTAATGTCAGAGCAGGAAAAGCCCAGGTGTAACTAATCATATTAGGTATAGGCTGCCAGTGAGACAGCATGAACAGTATTAGAGCCCTGAAACCCATAAATGTGATGCAAACAGGATTAATGTTTTAAGTTACTCCTCTGCAACTCTATTTCTGCTGAAAGATGTCTGATAGAGATAACAATAATATATTGCTTTTTGTTTGTTTGTTTGTTTTGTTTTTTTACTGGAGTTGACAGGAATCTCACAGTTTCAGCAGCATGACTCTGAAATAAATTCTGTTCAAATGAGATTTCAGAAATGGTGACCTCTAGTTGGTGATCATCATCAGGTAACCAGAAAAGAAGGAACAATTTTAAGCCTGAAAACTAGTCAGAAGAACTACACACAACATGCACGCTGCAACCTACTTGTTTAAAAAGGTGACATATAGAAGGGTAGAATGATGACATTAATGCCACCTGCAGGAGCAGTCCACCCTACTGTAGGCAAATACCTAACAACAGCTTTACCTTAATGTCCAAATCACACTGGGTCCTAACTCAGTCTGCTCAAAGGAAATAAGCGTTGTTGAAAATGATTACATTAGACAACTGATTCAATACTCATGCATGATGATTCAAGTTCAACAAAATATGACAAAACATATCAAATCTGAGCTGAGTGAAAATTGAATCTGAGCTGGCTCATCTACTATATCTAATCAGCTGACAATTGCAATTTGTCATTGATCTGGAGCATTTTTGTTAAGATTGTACACCATCCCTCCCTGTATGCTATTTACTTTCTGCTGTTTTCATTTGAATTTCCAAAATCTCACATGTTATACATGATATAATGCCCTTTAAAAAATTCTGTGTGGTGTATCATGTGCCCAACTTTCTTTGCCTTTGACAGATGTATAAATAAGTGACATAACACTACACAGTGATGATGCAGTGATGATGATGATTCCTAAGTGTCTAAATGTACTGTTCACTATAAAGTAAATGGTTGAGGGTTTATTATGTAGAGTGGTGAATGAGTGAATGAAAGAGTGATGACTACTACATCTATTTGTTTTCTATCATGTTTCTGTCAATCTTGGGAGAGCAGGGAAGGTATTTTTCTCACTTCTTCTCATCCCAAATGTATATTTTATTTCATTCTTTCCTTGTGAGATTTATTATCAAAAATAAAATAAAACTATTACATCAAAAAGATGCCTTTTGTGTGGGCTAGGTGCACTATGGCCATATGTAGAGGACAACAATCAAGTTAGTGTAGGACCACGTGTCAGTTCTGAGAAACAGGATAAATGTGGATCTTTAGTGAGTGAACATTATTTCTCCAGTTAGTAATTTTTCACACGTCACTATATTCTGCATCATAACTTAAAGCAGAACTGCAGGAAAGTTAAATGTGTCATATAAAGTAAGCCTGTAATACAATGTAAGTCTGATATCACACATAGCCAACCGTTTCTATTAATGGGTGAATTAAATGAAACATTTAAAGCTGATTCCAGTTTGAAAAATAAATTAAAACGACGAGTTCATTAATCTAGGATGTGTTCTTCAGTCCAGGTGATATGAACACACACGTATCATTGGTTCTTCAACAGTTAACAAAACTGTTGACAAGATATTTAATACCGATGTCCTGAGCCGATCCTAAGGATCAGTATCAGGACCACTCCGAACATATTTTAAAGGATCGGTATCAGCTAAAATAGGGAGCCGACATAATGTCCGTGCTAGCCCCTCTTCCACCAGCCTCTGTAACTCAGTACAATCTCTAACTCAACGTTTCTTTCATCTGTCTGTCTGATGAAAAGGAAGCATGTTCCTGGAGTTACTTTCCATATTCTGAGACAACTCAGCTCCACTGCAGTGGTTATTATAAGAAAATTGAAACCTTCATGATTTTAATCAGTTAAGCAGTGATTACATTGTGAGCACAGAAAAAAACACAGATCCAATAAAAGAGAGTGTGGCAGCATAGTTTTAGAGTGTTTTTTACATCATCGTAACTTGGTTTCATCCATATCAATAAAACTCACCAACACGTTCTTCTAAAGAGTAAAGACTGTAATCTCTGCTGGTTAAAAACTACAAAAACTTAAAAAGATAAATATTGAATATTGAAAGTATATTAGATTAGCAAAGAGTAGCAATGTAGAAAATATTCAGCTAGAAGTTTCTCATTTTTGGCCAGCAATGACTGTTGCTTTTCACGGTAAAACTTGACCAACATTGACCAACACAACAGATCATATCAACTGTATCACCAATTAACATTAATTCTGTGAGTAACTTGATGGCAGGCCAAATTTAACCTTGGCTGTTGTTGGGTTTGTGTTTCTGTACTCAGCCAAAGATCATTTGTGAGGCAAGAAGTTCCACTCTGTATCACCACTGTACAATCAGAGTGGACTAAGTGTTTCTGTAGTTACAACAACTCCAACAGAGTGATACGTCTTCTCTTTAGTGGATCATGTCAATTTCAGGAGTTGCCAGGACTTGGCGATATGGCCATATAAAAGAATTGCAATTTTTTTTCAAGCTTGGGGTCGATTTCACGATTTTAATCGATTTTTTTTGCTCACAAAATGCAGGATCCCTTCTTTTTTTTAGACGTTAAAAGAGCAAAAATAATAAAAGACCTGCACCACCTGCAAGGCTGTCATCATTATGCATAAAATACAGATTATCCCACACAAACAAGGCAGAAAAATCCACTCACTAATTGATCTGCTGCTGTTGGTGTTTCTTGACAAGGCTGGGTAGCTAGCATTAGTGACCCAGCAGGAAGGCAGATTGAACAAAGTAGAATCTGCAAACTGTTCAATCAACTCCCAGCACTTCAACTGGAACCAGAGATAATACCTCACCAACAAACACAAACAGATCTGAGATCAGTGTGCAGAGTCATTTTCAGTCTGTCCCTTTTGTAGAGGTGCCTGTTAGATTCACTACGACATAGTCAGAGCAACTAGCCACCTGGAGTGACCACAGTCCTGTAAACTGAAGCAGTTGTGCTTGTAGTGTAACTAATCACGTCACAGTTTACGGGACTGTGGTGACTCAAAATAATGCTAATGTAGCAGCTATCATCTATGCTTTTTTACTAAAAATAACCTTTTTGTCCATGTTGTAATAACTCACAATTTAGACATTTTATACATCATGCAAAAACTAAAATTTGAATGGATCAAATTCATATTAACTATTATTGATAAAAATATTAACTCTTCGGATAAGATTTAGCCTCCCTTCCCAATAATTTTCCCACTGTCCCTTAGGGGTCACTGACACCCAAAAATGTATCATTTTAACAAAAGTAACCAAAAAAATTTCTATCATCAGCATCAACATTTGATTAGGTTAAAAACCTCACTTCCTCATCCTTTCTAATCTTCTTCTCCCTTCATCTTGCCTCTCCTTGTCTCCTCGCTTCTCTCCATTGATTTAAACGAGTTGCTATCTCCTCTGGATGGATTAACATGCCCAAACCCTGATAGTGATTAAAAGAAAAGCAATCGCTCGTCCTTAATTCAGATAAGGGGCCTAGCATAGCAAGGGAAGGGGAGGGGGGATGAGTGGTAGCCTCTGTGTACAGTTCCCATGGCAACCAACTACAAGGGGATAAAGGGCACTGGGGAGTGTTTGTGCATGTTTGTGCGTGTGCCTGTGCATAACCATTTAAAGGTTTCATAAAGTAGTTTAAGGTATATACCACCATCAAAACACACTCCATATCTCTCTTTCTCTCTCACTCACACACAGACACATAAACACACATGGTGCTGAGGCCAAACACTAAGCTTAACCATAGAAACATACTTCAAAGCGTTCAACGTCTCTGTTTGACCAGGGCAGCCACAGTGTCTTTGATGAAGCATAGTTGCAGGTTATTTGGTCTCTCCTCTGTTATTTGTGTTATCAGAGCAAATATGCACAGAGAATTCAAGGGTTTCACAGCAATACTGCGCGCTTGTACTGGATTGTCAACCACAGTACATGTCCTACCCTATCTTGTTTACCTTTCATGAACAGCAAGCTGGGAGAGAAATTACACAGATAGTCACAGAATGAGAAAAAATGGAAATGGCAGGCTTACATGTTTGCAATTGCATCTTGTGTCACTCAGACAAATGGTAATGCTGTTGAAAAATTGTAGACAAAAAGCAACTGCATCTTGGTTCTAGATTTAATTTTGCAAAAGTTCACAGAGTCCTGTCCCTGACTAGGAATTGTCACAAGCGGTGTGTGAATGGGGCTTCAGTGGTCTCACAGTCCTGTAGACTTTTGTTTGTTTTATGAATGTTTTTTTTATCTTTAAACACTTGTCACATGACAAAGTATATTCCAGCAAGTCTTCCAAACTAAACAACACAATATGTCATTTCTCATTGCCTATACAAGAAGAGACCCAGCCCAATAGTTGTGGTGCAGCAACATCTTTTCCAGAAACAGTGTCCTTGTTACTCTGCACAATCCACAGAACACACTGTTAACCATTTATATAGGGACTATTTCTTCAGTAGAAAGCAGTTCTAATCAACAGGACCTCTGTCTCTGGAAAGAGATGTTGCTGTTGAAGTGGGGTTTTTGTGATTTGAATGAACTGACCCCTTAATTGATTATTGAAATCATCTTGATATTTTTCTATCGATTCATGGACTGAATGGTTCAGCACTCACCATGCTTTACATTGCATTGTCTCCAGTCTATTGTGACCAGTTAGAGGCTTTCAGTGGCTACTGACTCCACCACAGCCCTAATGGCTAAAACCCATCTGATAAAAAGGAAAGAACACCCACTCTCATCTTCCCTCACTACATATCCGCTGTGTTGGTCTGCAATTCAATTTGTCTCCCGGCTCCAGCCATCATTACTGCCAAAGGCACATTCATCAAAAGAGATGTGCCTCGCTTTTTGACCCCACTGCTTTTTATGTGATGTGTGCAGTTTGTTACAAAACAATCATCTCATTTGCTGCTCTAAGGCGTTCAGTGGCCTGTTTGAACTAATGGCTCTACCAACATGCATGTAGGTTGCTCACACAAACAACCACTTAACAGACACATGTTATGTACAAATACAATATTTTATATAAGTATTTTCTTTTATTTCTTTTATTCTATTCTGTTATTCTATAGCTCATTACTCTATTACTGTAAGCTAACTAAACAAGTGACAAAGTCTAGCTGTAGTGCAGCTAACACTTAACTATTAAATAGTAATTATTTCTCTCTGAGCTCCCAGTGAGCTCAGAGAGCTCGACACAAAGAAAAGAGCACAGCTGTTCTGATGGCTGACTTGCTGTCAGTCATCAGAATAAACTAGCTTTTGAATTTCCCCTGCAGGTCCAAGCTGCTGTCAGGATTCAAGACAACCAAAAAAGCCCAGTGAATGAGCTCCTAGTCTCTCTGTGTGACTTTACGGTTATAAGTCCTGGTTTGATGGTAAAAACTTCAGAAGGTATGTTTCCATCCACCTGTTTTTACCTATTTTTTTACCTCATTTTTACATTATACTTGGCTAAAGTGGAAAAGTTGGGATATTACTATCACTTTACTTGCAAAGGTTTAATGGCACTTACCTAACAAGCATAGTTATTATTAACTCAAGTAAAATGTTATCTTATCTGCTGTGTGTGTGTGTGTGTGTGTGTGTGTGTGTGTGTGTGTGTGTTGGAGGAGCTCAGCCCCGCCCTCAGTCAAACCCTGACACAGAGAGCAGAGGAGAGGAGAGGCTGCAGCCCAACCATAAATTACACCAAAGCCCAAAGCCATATTTTCTGATCTACTTATCTCACTCCCTGGTTTCTTCAATTACCGATAAACGAACCAAACTTAAAAATACACCAGGTTCTTACAAATTTAGAACCGGTTCCAATTCGGAACTGGGTTTCATGGGATATCCCTAATTGTAGTGGGCACATAACTAGCATGAGCCTTAAACTTAACACTACAAGGCAAAATAGTTCATTTGGTCGAGACTGTGGAACACCATGCAAAATATTTTATACTCAAATAACTGGCAAAAGCACTTGATGACACATGGGATGTAGACTTTTTGCTTGTAGGAAAGTAAACTTACACTTTGATATTTGCATTTCTCTTGGTTTGAGCTATGGACACGTTCAGCATCTGGCTCATTGTGCGTGGGCCAGACAGCAGTCACTCCACTAATGAGGGCAGCAACATGTTGCTTTGAAACAGTTGGGAAGGGGAGCTCTCTGTCTGGCTCTTCTTCAAAAGCATCTGACCTGAGCCACAGGCGGCACAAGATGACAGCGGGGGACAAATCCCATTCCAGCTGTCTTAACCTGCATCTGTGCTCAACTGGTTCCAACCAGGGTCATCTCCAGGTTACACACACACTGCATTAGCCTGCTGCGTAGCACCAAAGTCAAGACATAAGCTTGTGTGGCAAAGGATGTTTCAGCATCTCATTTAGTGCAGGGCTTTCTAAGCTCACAATGTGGATTTAAAGGATCATCTCCTACAGTATGCTGTGTGTTTGGATTTCAAGCCTGTTCAAATGATGTGTGAGATGTACATACAAAATATCTGTACAGACGTTATTTAGCATCATATTATTTTTTGACTCAGCAAGCCATCTGTCAGTAATTGCACAAAGTTTTACATACTGTGGAATTATTCCATTTTGAGTTCGAGGAACAGCAGCTGTTGTTGAACTGAAGCCTTGAACATCATTGCCATCTCCACTCCCAATGAAAGCACTGTTATAGATATGCCTTCTGTGAGATTGGTTATTTAAGTATGGCTTGGTACTGTTGGATTTTAATTGGATTTTAAGTGGTTATTAGCCACAGAGTGCAGCTCCTACACCAAGAAGCCAATATTTACTCTCAGCACTGATAACTGGAAAACAAATGGCTCATTTAGTGGAAATATATTTGTTTTGTGTAATACCCAGGCCTCGCTTCCTGTCTGCCTCCTTCTAATCACCACCCCTATTTTAACAGTCCAACTCTCATCCTTCTCTTTTTCCATTTCACACTTCCTTCCACTCCCCAATCCTCTTCCTGTCTTCTGTCTCTTTATCCTCTCTCTCTCTCTCTCTCTCTCTCTCTCTCTCTCTCTCTCTCTCTCTCTCTCTCTCTCTCTCTCTCTCATTCTGCTGTTCTGCGGGGACCTGAGGCCACTCTGGGGAGTCTTAACACTCCGAAAATGAGATACCCACCCTGACTCTCATTACCTTGGGCTTTCTGACTCATCTAACTGTTCTGGCCACTGACTTCTATCCTGCTACTTCTCATTTGTTTTACCCTCCATAAATGATAATTTATCATAATTTCTTACCTGAGGTGTGGTCTTTGTAAGTTAAGTAGATGATTGAATTTTTGTAAGAAATTAATTAATATCTCCTCAAGGTTTGGTTTGACTTGTGTACATATTTGATCAAAATTGTAATTACCTGTAATTGAACTGTAATTAAAGGAAGAAATGTTAATTATTTTTCTGCAGTCTTAGTTCTCCTGTTGTTCTCCAGGGCTTGTTCATTTTGGTGATGATGTTGATAGTATAATTTGATTGGTGCAATATTTGAACTAAAAATGGTTTGCTCTATCACTTCTATTCTACGAGGCAGTACTGAGCACACTGCTGTATATGTTTGCATCAGCTGGGGACCGGCGTTGTTGCCTGTTGCTTACGCATACAGTATATGTGACTTCAGTACTCAACACTTTAGTTCATTTTCAGCACTGTTATTCACAATGTAACATATTGTTAGCTTTGACCAACAAGGGGTATTTAGATGTGTACGTGGAAGGATTACTCAGGACAAGGAGTGTAATGTTTATCTTCTTTTACTGTGGAGGATGTGATAACAGCGGTACAGTCTGGAGAACGCTCTAACTCCAATGCAGACAAACCTTTTGAGTCCACACCAGAGCCAGCATGCGATCACAACAACAACAAAGTGTACAAGTAGAACTGGAAAAAACTGCCACCTACATAGTTCCAGTAGCAAGGTAACATTACCATAACAAATGATCATTTATCTGTAATTATCTCAACATGACTGACATACCAACATGACTGACATACTAAATAACATGGCGCATAGGAACAATGATAGTACCAGTACTACAATATGAACTGCTAAGGGCCATAGGACTACCTGTTGCTGTGGGTTTTCATAGTCTGGTCATTTGTTGAGACAAAGGCAGGCCTGCACACAGTCATAAAGCCTGACCAAAAACCTGTAGGGACTTTTACAACCTGATAACAAAGAAACGGTGCCAAGTCGAACAAAAGGAGTCCAAAACGGACTTCAGTTCCCACCATGCTATGCTCAACTCACACCCAGGTATGAAATCCAGTAGAGTCAAACTCTCAACTCCCATTGGACGAGACAAATCCACGTGGGATTCCCGTCCCCTGGCCATGACGTCACCGAGAGTATAAACACCTGAAACATTCTCAAAACCGTGCATCCAGCTCTTTCCACGGCTATGAGCATGTAACCCCATATGTACACAATCTCAACCCCACTGGATGAGTAGAGGTTTTCTCTGTGTTCAACCGAGCACATTACTGGATCTGAAGAAGAAGACCGCTGTGCAACCCAGCCCTCTTACCCTTTTCCTGCAGAAGAGAAGAAGGAGGATAACCCACTTTTATTCAACTAAGCCGACTCCGCCGTTTCTCCACAACCCCACCAAGGATCAGCTGCTGTGAAACCCACCGACAGAGCAAGAAGACGGCCCGTCAGAATCCGAGCCCTGAGGAACCGAGCCGGACCCGAAAGACAGACACACCTTACTCACTTAGAGGCTTAAGTCTGGGCAGAGATAAGTTACTAAAGTGTGTGTTATTTTGATCTTTATTGCTGTTGTTGTGAAGTTAATGGACCATGTTACTGCTTGTTTTGGTTGTGTTTATCATGCTAAGCTGGTTTGTGTTTTGTCCAACTTTGTTGGGCTGCTTTGTGTTAGTTTGCCATCGTTTTATCTATTAAAAAGCCAGCTACCACGGGAGACAGATCACTGTCCGTTTACCGTGTCTCTGAGTGATAAAAGCAATTATTGCATCTTCCCACGATTGCTAGGATCTCTTTATGCTTTTGGTGCTTTCACCTCCTTTCTTTCTTATTAACCATGCACATACACACTCCTACACACACTCACACACACACTTTTGAGTAGATAACCCAGTAGCAGAGCTTAGTTCTGTCCCCAAGCTATGTTATTGTCAGAGACACGTGTTAAGCCGGCAGACGGCATTAGCCATTGTCTCTGTTCAAATCTCACAGTCACTTCCTCTGACCAGAACTCTTGCATGACGTACCCCCCCACGTGGGTCACATCCGCCATCTTGCTTCCCCTTTCCTCTCTTAATAATTATCTTTAATAATCATTATTACAATTATTACTGATAACCAAACCTGCTCCTAACCAAATCCCAACACCATCATCACATCTGGACCCCTGAAAGCAAAACAGCTAATGCTAGCTCAATGCCCTCTCTTTATGACGTAGGACAAACACTAACTCCATTTGGGACTTTCTCATCCACTGCCAGGGAGATGCCACACTTGAAAATTACTTGGATTACATTACTTGTTTTCCAACATTATATTTCAGTTTTACAAGAGAGAAGGTTTTTAGGATGAGAGCTGGCTGGTTGTTTTGCAAATGCACCTTCAATAAAGGCAGCACACAGTCATTTCACTAGGCCTTTTCATGGGAACATTCCAGAATTATCTCCCACATAGTGGGAATTATTGCCACTTTACAAGTGGAATAAAAACTTCACAGCTTAGGTCCTTCCAAATGCTGACTGTTGTTAAAGAGGAACTCCACCAATTTTACACATCAGAATGTGTTTCTAGGTGTTGGGGAGTATTACTGCATGTGTGAAAAAAAAAGTAGTCTAAAGCCTTTTGTGTCTCCAGAGGGAGCTGTGTGAAATCTGATAAATTGCCTCAAGTGATGTCACTTGAGTCAGTGTCAGTTGGGGCTGAAGACTACAAGTTTGAAAATGAACACCCAGGCAGAGTCTCAAAACATAGGTGCTGTTTTCAGAAAATATGTCTAAAAACTGTTATCTTCTGTTGAAAGATGGAGAAATATGCCCCATACAGGGTAGATGTAGTATCACTATAGTTTATAATTTTTTACACAAGGACGGTCCACCTTTAGATAATAGTTTATTAGTTATCATTCTGGAAGCTATGTTTTTTGAGCATGTCCTAGAATGTCTCAGCTCAGAGAAAGAACAGTGGTCACATCATGGGCATTTAGTCAGTTATCTGAGGGAATCAGAAATCTACAGCACAAAACAGCTAAATGGGGGTTCAGGGGACACAGGGGAACTAACCAAGCATGAGCAGCTGCTGTCAAACTCTCTGTGTCCACGTTGGAAAGAATGGAGCTTTGACAGTCACTAGAAGCTCATTTATGGGCCTTGGGGACTGGTGGGGGAGTGTCAGTACATAGCCATAGCCCTGCTGTTTATCGTGTTTAACATTACTGTTCATCAGTCCTGAATATCGTGTTAATCTCTGAATATAGCACAGTTATCGACAGGCTCATGTGCGACACAAACTGAGACTACAGTTAGCCAGTGTTCTGCTATTTATACTTTACAAAATATTCAGAGCTTGATACATCAGGGTTAGGGAGGGGCCCAGGACGTTTGGATGAATTCAACTGTCAAGCAGACACATACAAGCTCATTTTGAGAAGAAAAGGTTGTTTTTATACACAATATGTGACCTCTTAATAAAATATGATTGATCGATATGTCCTAATAATAGTCTGTCTCCCCTCATTCCAGGTGAATAAGAGTTTAATTTATGGTAGATAAGTACAAATTTCCTCCACGATCAGGCTCATATGTCTCATAATATTCCATAGCTGAGCAAGAAAAGCTTTCACACAGCCATAGGTATCAGGACTTACATATGAAAATAGTATATATTAAAATGATAACTCATTCAGGATTGCAAAGCAGCATCACAAATGCAGAGTAACAGCCTCAAAATCACCAACAAGACCTCCCATTATCCCTTCCCCCACATTCCTTTCAGTGCTGTATTGCAACAGACAGCAGCAGATTTCTCAGCTTACACCTCATTAATTCTGAGTGGTTACTCAAGAAATTGCAATTGTCCATCATAAGAGAAGAAAAGGGGAAAAAAAGCTTCCATTGTGTGTCCCGGTCTGACATGGAAAGAGGTTTTTAGGCTACATTAGGAAACACACTGCATGACCAGAAAAATAGAAACACCTGTAGGATGTAATGCAATACAACAGTCCTGCAGTAAATATTTTTCTTGTTGGTGTGTTCTATGGTCTGTTCTGGACCTGTGTTGTGGTGATGTTTTATTGTTCTGCATTAAATTGAAAGGTGTTTCTAATTTTTCTCCACCTCATTTACATATATGGGGTGGGAAAATGTTAGAAACACCTTTCAGTGTAATGCAACCTGGAAGTAAAAATACCATTCATTTTTCCCATAGACAATGTTATGTGACGACTTCTACGGCTTGGACGGCATGAACAAGTACGTTAGAGAATATCTGGTTATCTGATAAAATGTCACTGAGCTGAAGATTATGGTCCTGAGGAAAACTGATTTTTCTGCAGCGTGAATTAGTTCAGTTTAGTTACTTTTGAGTGAATTCAGTAACTATGGTGCTGCTTCTCAATAGCAACGGTGGCCAAGGCTCATGGGTATTGTGGTATTATTAGCCATCCGCCATGCCAAAATGACAGACAAAACTTGATTTCTCAAAAATGACGTTGAAATAATTGAAACTGGTGGTCTGTCAGGGTGCATTTTGGAGCTTTGCTATCTCAGTTTCTGCTGCTTTTTTATTGACCATTCTTGTTTAAATGTGTCTAAATCACTGGAGTATTGATTTAAGGATAATAGAATTTAAGGATAATGTTTACTATTAACCATTTTGGTAATCTTCAAGCAAAAATGCCAAAACATCCTCTGATTTCAGAACCTCAAATGTGATTTGCACATGTGATTTCCATCATCACGTGTAACAGTAAATTGAATATCTTTAGGTTTTGGACTGTTGGTCAGAAAAAACAAGCAACCTGAAGGCACAATGGGCTTGGGGAAATAATAATAATGTAAATAGCATTTTTCATTATTTTTAACATTTTATAGACTAAACAATTAATTTATTATTTGAGAAAATAATCATCAGATGAATCAATAAAAAAATAATCATTAGTTACAGCCCTAATCATGTTTACAGACTGGCCTTAAATCTGTGCTTTGCATTTTGGTACACTATAACAGGGACATAACTGCAAAAACGTTATACTATAAAACTATATCCTCTGCCTTGCCTAGTACATTGTCCTCTGAGAATCCTTTTTGCCATGCACATATGCATCTCCATGCACACTCCAAGAGTGTACAAATTTATCTTATTGTAGTATACACGTAGATGTCAAAATCACTGGTGAGTCCATTGTTAGGAAATACTTGTCAACATAACCTTTGGCTTTCCCGTGAGTCATTGATTCATTGGTTTCCTAAATCAAAAGACCAACTGTGATGTTTTGATTTGTGTTTGTTTTTTTATCTGACCAAATGTCATAAAATCAGTCACTCAGTGTTTTGTATAATTATTTGAGGGATTATTTATCCATAGTTCACTTGAGAAACCATCGATTACTTTTGTGGCAGATCCTTTTAGCTTTGGGCAATACAACAAAATTTTAAATACCTTGTCAAATCCACATAAAGTGTATAAATAGCAACAGTAAACACTAAAAAATCTGGCAGTGAAGGATTTAGAGTGAAACAGTTTGTAGTCTTAAAACCAAAGCGTGTAAGCTTTGGCTTCTCTGCCAGATTTCTAGTGGGTTTTTCTTCCTCCCACAGGCTTTTCAGCTTATGCCTAAAACATTTCACAGTTCATTCTACAACATAATTATTCTACAACCTTGAATTATCTTGTTGATCAAAACATGGGCCTGTCCGTTTTAATTCACTACAGAGCTTATTTTCTTGTTGTTGTTACCCTATTTTTAGATCTCAAAATTCTCCAGATGACAAAATACTGCTGATATGATTAATCCATTAATTGATTACTTAAAAAACAGACCATTAATTGATATATAATTGAGCATTTTGAGAACCAAGTAATCAGTAAAAGTCCCAACCATTGTCAGATTAAAAGATTTGCTGTTTCTATCTATCACAATGTAAGCTCAACATTTGGGGTTTTTGGACTGTTGGTCAAAAAAAAGCAATCTAAGAACATTATTTGGGGTAATGAGTATTTAAATGTCAAAATTGTTGACATTTTATTGATAATATGATTAATCTACAATGAAAATAACTGTTAGTCATATTTCTTATCATATGAACTCTAAGTGTATCAAATAATGTCAATGTCAATATATCTTAAAAATGTTCTGTGGCCACACCTTCATATCAAGCAGCTCTTGCTCTCTCTGTAATCATCCGTACTGTGTTTTATGACAGAAGAACAGAAGGTTAGATTGTAACCCAGGTTCTCTCCACCCTACATATTCCATATGTATGAGGATTGACCCACCTGGGGACAGCTGAGGTGGATTACTCTTTTGGTCAAGGCAGATGGCCACCCACCTAGAGCCCAGTTCTGCTTAAGGTTTCTTCCCATTAAAGGGGAGTTTTTCCTTGCCACTGTCGTCAAGTGCTTGCTCATTTGGGAATGTTGGGTCTGTAAAATAAAGAGTACGGTCTAGACCTGCTCTATGTGAAAAGTGCCCTGAGATAACTTCTGTTGTGATTTGGTGTTATATAAATAAAAATTGAATTGAACTGAATTTACGACACATCACCTGTGGTGGCCACGCACTGATTAGCCACCCGTGGTTATATAAGCACTACGCATGCATGGCCTCTCCAGTTAACCTTGATTGGAAAGCGTTTCGGAGCAGCTCTTGGCTGGAGAGACAGTCTCTCCACTCAGAGAGCCTGGATTATGATGTAACCTTCCATTCTCTATCGTGTCAAGACTATCTCTCCACCCTACATATTCCATATGTACAGGGACTCTGTGGTCCCGGAGGCATGGTATGTCATGCCATGTCCTACTGTACTGAGCCCAGCACATGCTGAGTGAATGGGGTGCTGGCTGCCATGTTCATGCAGTAGAACCTGATAAAGGTGGACGGGGTAGACCAAGAGGCCGCCATACAAATCTCAGACCTCGGACTACACCTTAGGGTGGAACGCAGGGTTTGGGGGCAGCACCACCCCAGCATCGTCCAGCAAGAAGCATCAGCATTCCTTATGCACTGAAAGGGCATGGAGCTCACCCATTCTTTTAATCAACACAATTGCCAATAACAACACCAATTTGAGAAAAAGCCATTTCAGCCCAACTGTCCAGGGGCTCAAATGGCTCATGCTGCAAGGCTGACAGCACCACCTCCAAATTCCATTGGGGGGCAGCTGGCCTAAACCCTCTGCCAGTTTCCAAGGTCCAACACTGGCTGCCTTTGTGGCTGCCACCATTCCCCTCAAAGGAGGGAGATTTTCCTGCCTCCAATGTTTCCAGGAGGAACTGGAGGATGTCACGGGCCATGCAGAAGAGGGGATCCACATGTCTCGAGTTGCACCATGATTGAAACACTCCCCAACCATAGGAATATGCTGCCCCAGTTGATGGAGCCCAGGCTCCTTGCAGAGTGCCAACCACATACGGGGGAAACCCCATGGCTAGAAATTCAGCCCTCTCAGGGGACAGCCTCAAAGCCTGATCCCCTGGGGAAAAGGAATGAGAAAGAGCTCCGTGGGCCTGAGACAGGAGGTCCCATATTGGGATCTGAAAATCCTCTAGGTCGATGGTGGCAAACCAGTTGCCTCGGAGGATGGCCTGTCGAACCCTCAGCACAGTCAACATCTTGCATCACAGGGGTCTCAAAAACTTGTTGAGCCCTCCCAAATCCAAAATCAGTCTGACACCCATCTTTTTGGGAATGAGGAAGTAACAATGACCAAAATCCAGCTTGCTTATTGCTCTGCTTCACCTCCCTAATGGCCTTCTTTGCCAGGAGAGTGTAGATCTCCACAGCCAGAACCCCCCTGCGCTGAGAGTCTGCCACCACTGAAAAGGTGGCTGGTCTTGTCAGTGGGGTGGGCACAGAAACTGCAAACAATAACCCTGAGTCATAGTGGAAACCACCCAGCGGTATGCCCCAAGGGTTGCCCAGGACAGACACTGTCCTGAGGGGCAGCAAGGGGGGGCTGGGTTCCGAGAGCTGTCAGGACAAGTCTTGGGGGGCCCAGGCTCTGCCTACTCAGCTGACCATGTTTAGCTCTACCACAGCAGATGGATCCTTAGGTCACCTGAAGCCACAGAAGCCAGCTGGGGTGGCCCAGCCTGTGGGGCTGTCGAGACAGGCTGTTCACGGCCCTGCCAGAGCATTCTTGACATCTCCCGAGCACTGGCCTGCTGGAGCATTTTATTTGCAACTGGCCCAAACATGGCAGATGGCACCATAGGCAGCCTAAGCATAGAGGCACAGTCTTCCCCCTGCAGCCATGACCAAGACAGCCAGCGTTGGCGCCTCACAATCCAGAGGGGTGCTCCATGCATTCTGGTGAGCATGCATCATGTTCCTGCTCGGGCAGCTCAGCTTCCCCAAGACCGACTTGGTGGACACCAAGGCCCCTAAAGCCTGATCCATCAGAGGTGGTGGTCCACAGCCAATCCTCTCCCAACCATGCACACATGCCAGCCGTCGACATAGACCCAACCAGCATTGGGCTTCAGACGGTTTAGCAAATTGTCTGAGGACCCGCTTCTTCATCATCAAAATGGCTCTGCTGGCATTTCAATGTCCAATGTCTGTGCAGCCCAAATAATGGGCTGGTGATAGAGGAGAGGTGGTTACTCCTGCTCCTGCTCCTCTTCTACCTGCCTTGCCTCCACACATGCCTGACCCAGGGGTGCGTGCATGGTCCAGCCCTAAACAATGCACACATTGATCATGACCATCCTCTATTGGCATTGTTATCCCACAGCCTGAACAGGTGTACTGGACATGCCATTTTCTCAGCACAACAAATAAAAATATTTGAATGCTTGTGAATTGAAAGGAAAGTATGCACTCAATGGCACTATTCACCCCCCATACATTTAACACACAGACACAGTGGACTGTGGTGGCATGTCAGTTACTCTGCTTTTTCACGCTTTTTTAGTTTTCCTTTGGGAATAACCCACGGCTAAAGTACGCCCGTTCACGTCCTCCGACTAGGTCGGACTTCACAATTGAATATGGCTGTGAGCACTGCCACTGATACACACAAGCCACACTACAGTAGCAGTAGTAGTAGGAAAGACAATGTGGCGATCCAGAGAGGGGCCTGTAGACCACCTCTCCTACTCACTAGGTGAGCAGACAACACTGATGTCAAAACACACACACACACGCTAAAATATGCACAACACAAATGCTCTCAAGATACACACACATCTGACTGCTTAAACATCGTTGGCTAATCAGTGTATGGCCATTACAGGTGATGTGTCTTAAAGAGTAATCCACATCAGCTGCCTCTGTGCAGGTCATTCCCCGTACATACGGAAGATGTAGGGTCAAGGGATAGTTTCTGCATGATAGAGAACTCAAAATTTTGTTATTCTCACTTAAATCTATTTCTCTTGTCATACAACTAAATGAGCAGGAAATTGTGATATGATCACTGCTCATAATTGCTACCTTTTATACTCGCAAAAAGCAAGTCTGGCGATGCTGCACATCGCCATTTTATGATTGCAAAGTTGTCTAACAAAATCAACATCAATAGAGGTTAATGGCAACACCTGTATAAAAAGAGAGCAACGTAGAGAAGTTCGGACCCTGCTTACTTTCTCACCTGGCCAATCATGGTGTGAAGTGGGTGTGAATGTCAGATTGTCTGTTTCAGAAAGTTACAGAAATGGTCAGACTTAGCCCCCCAATTCCGATGATGAAAAGGTGTGTCGAGGGGGGGGGTTCCGAAGTTGTTCGACCATCTGATAAGCACCTCTGATGGAGTATACTGGTGCCTTTAGTGTGTAAGAAACCCTCCTTCAGCCAATGGTGGAATTAAACAGTGATGGGAATAGAAAAGAAAAGACAAAAGGAGCTCTGACAGTGAGCACTTTCTGCAGTGATGTACTGAGTTCTGACATAAGAATGGCTGAGTACCTGCAGACCAGCCTCCAGCTGCCGACGACTGGACACCATTATTACCACATCAATCTGCCTTTACAGCCCAGCTCTCTGCCCTGTTATCATTACACTCTGCATATATTAATAACTCATTTTCCATCCAGCAGTGCCATTGATGCAATACCTGGTTCTTTAATAGTGGATCGTCTATGTATAGAAGCCTGTCTTATTGTTCCTCCCCCATGCTCTGACTGCTTATCTGCATACAATTTGCCACAAAACCTGAAAAGCTTCCACACACATCTGATTGTTCTTCTGCTTGCATTTTTTGGAGATATATTGGGCATAAGGCTTTTGCATTTTCATTTATGGTTTCTTTAGGAAACAGTTGCTTAAAGCCTTATTTATCTTATACAGGTCCTTTATGCAGCCCCTCAGTTGCATTTCTACATACGTTAACCTCAAGTTTAGACCTAAAGGCTCACAATCACAAGCCCATATTTTAAAGGAAATTATAGCAATAAGTCCTGGTACAAATTACTGTATACAAACTATAGTCAAGACAGTTGGAACTCTTTATGTCACATCAAAAGTATATTGCTGTCATGAAAGACTGCTAATTATGGCTAATGTAGGTTGAGATATTTCTTTATAAAATACTGTCATGCGAGATGTTTGCTGGAGTCACTGTAATTATTCCTCCTCTCCATACTGGCCAGGAAGAAATTCAATGTTCTGTGCAACAGCGGTTTCTAAAATTCAGCTAAAGCTTTATCAGTCTCAGTTAACCAAGTTGAGTGTGTGTCTTAATGCTAGTAGATGTGTGTAGGTTTATAACTAGTGTTGTGTCTTGTGGAAACACAAAGGGAATTTGGTACTGAGACAAAGACTGTAACTTCTCAGGGCACTTGATTGGTGTAGCTCAGACTGCTGATGAGATCCACAGCCTCTGCCATTTCTCACAGTGTACTTGTTCTAGGAAGGGATCACTTCATGGCCAGTAATGACAGGAGGAATGATTGCAGCAGGGAGGCAGCCCAGCTTCGATGAATTGGTGCTGCTTTCAGGGATGGAAATGTATTCAATGATATCGACATTTAAATGTCATTCACCTGACCCACCAAAAAGAAATAAAGAGAGAGATAAAACACATATGCATGATCAAGAGAGAGGGAGTGTGCATATGGACAGACACAGAGGTGAAACTAAAAACTTAGCTTTTATCTGGTAATTATTCTGTGTAATTCAGTGTAATTCTCAGGTTTATCAGTCAAATGTATGAACTACACTGCAGTGACAAGCAGGGTGACAGCTAGCCCCATTTGGTTCCCATGGAAAAGCTTAGGGGAACAGTTGTGTGCTGTTCTATATCAGAGCAAGTTAATCAGTTCAAACCAACCAGTTAGTCTTAGTCCAGTAAAGTCTTCTCTCTTGTAAAACTGAAAAATACAGTTTGAAAACACATACTTATACTGTATATGTCACTTGTCCAAGTTTGTTTTTGAGTGTGAAATGGGCTCATTGTTGTTGACAATTCAGTCTGAGTGTTGGAGTAATTTGGAGTAATGGTTTAACATCTCCCTCAATCTGCTCCGCATATATGAGTCAAAGGACACACCTAAAGTGATATTCTGTGGGCCAGACACTGGGCATAATGTCTTGGAATTAAAGAGGACAGATGAACAGACATGTCACACACACACATAATCCAAAATGTGAGTTTCATATCATATGTTAAAAACAGTAGAGTTGAGGACTGACCTGGCAGGCGTTATAGAGGAGCTGGTGCTCAAACTTCTTGATCCCCAGGATCTGCTGAAACATCTCGTAGAGCTGGTCTTTGCTGAGGATGAGCTCAGAGGCGGCACTGGCTGTCATTCTCTGCTGGTGTTTCCTGGGGTCCTCTTCACCACGATAGATGGTGTCAAACTTGGCAATCCACGAGCTCAGCACCGTCTCTTTGCTCAGGCCGTCAATCTCAGGCAGGCTGCGCACCCGCTTCTCTATGTGCTTCTTAAAAACCTCCCGAGAGTCGCTGGCTGAGCAGCCACCACTCTGCACCATCCGAGACACGCGGTCACTTTTCAGGAAGACCTGCAGTCAGCAGAGTGATTTGTGAATTGGCAGACCAGTTTTATTTTTGTTGTAATCTTTCAGAGGGGGGTGAGGACTGTATTGGTTGTGTTTTATATGCATTTTTTTGTGTCAATGTACTTTTTTTTCTTACCCTCCTTGTCCTATTTTTTTTCTTTTCCTTTTTCCTTTTCTTCCTGTACGTCCGGTGTATGTCTGACCTCAATGCAACATGCAGTATCTATATCTACATCAACATGCTATTTTGACTTTTTGGAAACTACTTGTGTCTCTGTGTGCATGATTCCATGATTTGTTTACAGTATATACCTAAACTTGATCAGCAAAAATGAAATAGGAGCAGTTTTTTCTAATTAAATGTATAGCAAAGAGAATATTTTCATAACAGAATAGAAGAGACTTTCAGATTTTTTTTCTTTATTCATAAAGACAGCAGTTTATTTCTGTAAACAAGCTGGATTAACATCCTGGTGGGCCTCAATGCAAAAATTAACTGCTGGGCCCCTATTAACCCCCCATTTCTCCCCCTCTCTTTGCAGTACCAGTTTTCTAGGCTATATTACTACCTGGTCTAGATTTGCTGTGTGGTAATCTGAAATTAATAATAATAATAATATATTCATTTTGGAATATGCAACATACTGTACAAGCACAAAACTGAATTAATTTATAATAAATAAAATAAAACTGTATCTGAGTGGATTTTAATCATCAGTACAAAAGTTTCAAATGTTACTGCATCAACAAATCCCATACATTAAAAAGCCAAAACCAACAATGAATTGATCTACTAACAAGTATTGTGTGTGTATCAAAGCCTGATATATCTTATTCCTCTGTGACATAGAGTTCCATTGTTGTCCAAAAACTATTAAAAACACATCAATGAGCCACACTGTTGTACTGGGTGACATGTTCCTACATTACCATGAACACACACACTGTAGTTTATTTTGACCCAATCCCACACACACCGTCCTGCTGCCAAATATACTCACTAGAGTAGAAAATGTGGATTAATCCACCACTGAAAATAGTCAACAGATGTACTATTTCCTCCTGTTTGAGTAAAACTACAGTACCCAGCTATTTTAGGAAATTGCCGGGGCTTTTTTTTTTAAATAAAATATTACTTGTGCCCTGGTTAGATTTATGTTTTCAGTAGGAACAAATGGGTTTGGGGTACCATAGACAGGGTATAGTAAGGCATTGAGAAACAGACTAACTAATTATTGGTTTTGGTCTTTTCATGGGATTTGTTGATGATTAGAAAAGTATAGAATAAAGCAATTATCCTTTAATTAAATCTCAGTATTCTCCTAGAAGCTCTTTCTTGGTTTTACAAGTTTTTCACCAATTAAGAGAAAACAAGGAAGAATTTCAATCACAAACCAAATATTCTTGAGTTGAGTAAAGGCTGATTTATATTTGAGAGACTGTATACAAGCTTGTGATTGATAGGTGGTAAATTCCTGTCACCCACTGACAACACTGCCAAGCTCTTTCTGACCTTTTCTCTATATATTTCTATTTTCTGTCTGTCTCCCTATCTCTCCCCTCTCTGTCTGCCAGCCTCAGTTTCAGCCTGGAGCTAAAGCCGGGGTGAGGGCTTTAGGTTTTAATTGAATTGAATAACCTGTGCCACCAGCTTCATCTGCTAAATATCACACCATTCTCATTTGGCTTGCTTGAGCTTCCACATTAACTGATAAGGAAGTGCCAGTCAATGTGTCAGCACCACCAACTAAACCTTGTTTTGCTAAAGCTCCCCTGAATCCCCAAATGTCCTCCTTTGCAACACTTCCACTTAGATGAGCTTTTATGAACATAATGCACAGCGCAGCAGAGATGATTAGTTTTAAAACACTGAGACAGAAGGAAATTTGGAAAAATCAAGAACTGTACCTTTACTGTACCATGACAGGACATTTTGAGCTTTAGTCATGTCAAAAAAAAGTTTGAAAAGATCATATTAATAGATTTTGTCACTCTTATCGATATTCTTTCTCTTTTATTGGGGATAATCTAGTCTGGCCCAATCCCAATGTCCACACTCACAGACTCACAGACTTTGAGGCACGTTCCCACTGCGAGGGTTTAGGACTGTCCCACTGTCATATCATCAAGTGCATGAGGGCTCTCCGGCAGACATTTTGAGCCCTCTCGTCCACTCTGTAAGGCAAGAGCCTGGAAGACGTTCAAATCAGGCAGTTGGTCCCTTACTTGACTGTCGTGTAAATGATTATTTTATGGGTAGGATATTAGCTTATCTGTTTTACACTTTGTTTAATGTATTATGTGCTTTATGAGTGAGTGGTTTTACTATTTTTGTCTTTTTGCTCTTAAGTGAGCTCACTAAGACAAATTCCAGTCAATCATGTTGATGGCAATAAAGTATTGAATAAAAAGTCCCAAACCCACAATCACACGTAACATGTTTTGATGTCTTCAAGGTAACCTGATATGTCACAAAGTGCTGTCCAATTTCCTATTTAAACCATTTCAAGCCCTTGCAGCCCCTCGCACTCAATCACTTACCAGGTGACGTCAATTAAGTCTGTGAGGATTCAGGGTTCATGGCTTAGAGAGGACATTGGGATTGGGCCGCTATGTCCAAAATTACTCCCTTATTCACTCATTCACTACTCCCTATATAATAGACACCTAATTAGTTTACTAAATAGTGAGCAGCAAATCAAGATTTCGGACACTAAATAATCATCATCAATCATGACACTGTATCTAAAAAGATGTGTTTCATGTCTCTGTGCTCAGTTTTGACTTAGTGTGTATAGAATTCATCTTTTGTGGTAGGAATCATGATAACAGTGAAATATTCTGTCCAGTGAACAACAAATAATATCAGCATTATATTATCTGTGTGAATGTGGAGAAAAAGGATTTTTGTTTTTTTATACCCGTCTTGTGGATGTCAAAGTGGATATTAAAATAAACAGCCGCCTTAACTGAGAAAACAATCTGACCACACTCCATTTAGTACCTCCTCTGAGGTTTTTGATCTTATTACATGATCTTCATCAGCAGACAAAGTTTGCCCAGTTTTCATGTCTCCAGAACAGCTATTAAATGCTTTGTGGTGAAATTGTTTTCTCAACTGCTGTTTCCAAAGTCAATAATAAACATCTCAACCTTTTAGCCAATATATATGTAAGAAGTCCTTAAAGTGCTCAGGAAAAAAATGAAGTTTAAACATCAACAATTCCAGAATGACTGATCAAAAAATAGGATATGATCAAAAACTCTAGTACAGCTACCAAGGTACAAGTCAGAAATAAACTCTGAATCTCAATTGTCTTTATGTTTCAAGAGACTGTTAAGGAACAAAATGCAAATTACAGCTTGATTGTCTTAATTTTTATTTTGCAAAATATGCAATATGTTAATTCATATGCCTTTTGGAGATGATTGGGAACCTACGGTGGCCGCAAAACTCACGAAAAACACGAAACACCCTCTCTAGAGCCAGTGTCTGGTTTGTCCACTCTGAGCTACTGTAGAAATATGGCAGGCTCCGTGGAAGAGGATGTAGATATAACAGGCTCATTCTAAGGTAACGAAAACACAGCGACTCTTATTTTCAGGTGATTATACACTAATTAAAACATACTTATGAATATTATATTCCATTTCTACCAAGTCCGTTCTGCTAGATGCCACTAAAATCTACACACTGCAACACTTATCTTCTATGATGCTGTATATCCTGTATCCTTGTCTCTGCCCTTAGTCTCTTTACCAAGCATTCTGCTTGAACATAATTATTCTGTGTTAACAGTAATACAGTGGCAGCACTGAGGTCTTGACCTTTGACTTGTTATTACTGGCTTCTTGTAGTGCCAGTGATCCAAGAATTGAAGAAGCTTATTCTATTCACTGTGAGTCACTCCACATGTGTCAGATGTCAAAACAGTAAATAAATAGTGGAGTAGAGACTGCAGTGAGGATCCTGCCTCTTCTTTCTACACATTTTATTTCCCTATTCTATTCTGGGTGGATCAAGTCCATTGAATCCTGGCCATTTGGGAGCACATTATTAAGACTGCCCTGAGGAGCTCAGTGCATGCTCTGCATCATTTATCAGAGCAAGACAAGTTATCTCCACTGAGGTTTGGATATGTTTCACCCCATTATTAGTTTTCCTGCTTGGATAGATTCATTTTAAACAAGAAAAAGCTCAGTGAGGGGAAGTTTACAGATTGTAAAAGTTAAAATAGACAGTTTCTATTTATAGTAACCATACAGAATTTGGTATTTAACTAATTCTACAATGAAGTCAGAGGTCAGCTACAGCTACAAAAGGCAGTGTCAACAGCTTGCAAAACAAAACAGTATATAATTAACAATCAAAATGATTCATACCGGAGATGAACACTAACTAGATTTAATATATGTAGGTCTTTTGTGTATACTGGTAGAAGACTGAATGATTGCTGTAAACGATGGTTTAGACTCCCAGACTCACCTCATAGTAGCTCTGGACGGCGTTGATGAAGGCCTCATCTGCCACGATCTGGGTTTCTCCATTGAGGAACTGCTGAAAACGCTCTTTGACTGTCTGCAGCTGCTGCTTACTGATCTGAGAGAGACGTTAAGAGAAAGAAGACAGAGTGGTTATTGTAGTTAAAAATCCCAATCTATATCTAAAATCAAAACAAAACAACATCCAAAACAAGACCACAAAAATGTAAATCAGCTCACCAATAATTAACTACTAATACTGTAGCACTTTGAGTTCCACTATGAATGAAAAGTGTGGTACAAATTAAATGTATTATTATTATCATTATTATTATTATTATTATTATTATTATTAAAAATGGCTTGCAATTACAGAAATGTTGTTCCCGTTCCCTTTTCTTTCTTAAATATTTATCCTTTATGCCTAGATAAAAATCAAGTGTCCAGTCCCCTAGAAGCATGCCTACTTGTCTGGACATGAATCAGTTTGCTATGGCTAAGATTAATGGTGTGGATCCAAGCCACCAAAATAATACTCACAAAACAAGAGAGAAATATGGAGGATTATTTTGAAAACCACAGATGGGTAGATCAACATGAGAAATTGTGCCTTTGCATAAATGGCAAAAGTAATGGGTAGAAAATGTTCAATATCAAAAAGAGGAGAGAATCTCCCTGTTAGCTCAGCTATTAGCATCTAGTGATATGGTGAGAGCCTTGGGTTTTAATGTGGTGGTGGATAGTTTTGTAAAGATAGAATGAACATGCTGTAATATTTCATATACTCAGTTATATATGATCACATGTTCTACTGAGTCATCATCCTTCAACAGAAACAATAGAACACTACAATGAAATGACCAATAAGAGCCTGCCTCCCTGCTAGGAGACTCCACACCCACTGGCCAGCTCCCATCCACAGCCCTGGTAACCGTTACCATGGCCACTGCAGCAGAGGAAGCAGTATGAGATTACAGCTTCCTTAATGGGGATCAAAGTTCACAGTTCAGATGAATGACAGGAGAGCCAGCTGTGTGCTACTGTTAATCTATAATACATCAGTGCACTAAGTAAAGAGGAGGTCAGATGGAAATATGTACAGTAGACCAGAGGTTTTCAAAGTGGGAGGCAGGCTTCCCCAGGGGGGCTCCAAACAGTTTCAGGGGAGGCTCGGTGAATGGAAGTGAAAAAATATTACATTAGTGGCTCAGTTGTTGAGTGTCTATGGGATTAAATAACATAATCATGATCTCATAGGCATCCAGGAATTGAGCAAAACAAAGCAAGTAAACTAAGGGGGGTGAGGGGGCACCTATTTCCAAGCTCTGTCTGAGGCAAGGCCCTCAGTCTCAGACATTGAAAACCCCTGCAGTAGAGAAAATAGACTGTAAGTCAGTATGTTGTTTCACTTAGTTTGAGTTTCTACTTATGATCTCAGTTGCAGATTTGTCACAACTGACCTCAGCAGCACCAGGATCTTGCAAGAACTTTCACTTTTGAAGCTGCACAAGGCATTATTTTATTGGCATAGCTGTAGGTGCATACCATGTAACCATGATATCCTTTTACTACAGACTTTCTAATAATGCAAAAATGTCCAATGAATTTTTAAAAACTGCACCATGGTGAAGATTTGACACAGAAAAATGGTTTGCTGAGATGCAGTTAAAAAGCTAGTAAGAGGACCTAGAGGTTTTTTTGCTTTTGAATCAAACCATTGTCTCCAGGTCAAAAATAAATTCTCAGGCTCTACTTAGTCAAGGTTAGGGAAAGGTCATTGTCACAGTACAAAGAAACCAACACTGACTTGTGTGACAAAGGATGTGAACCACAGTCTCTAGGGTTGAATTCTGATACTCTATACTCTCATCCATCCACTCCAACCTCTTCCCTGAGACATTTTGTGTCACTATAACAATGTCTACATCTGCTATTGCTTCTAGGAGTCACTCAGATGTTGCTTATAGGGAAAACGTTAATAGAGGTCATTTTAAATGTTTGAGCAAATGATGAATAATATTGTTAAAAACTACAATATGGAAGTTCGGAAATCAAGCTAGCACCTGCATGAGACTCGGAAGCAAAGCAAGCTTGGAGCCTCGGTACTAGAGGAGTAGTACACCTGAAGTGCATTTACGTATTGATTGACAGCTGCAAGCTCCCACCCCTGACTTTGGCCTTCTCTGAATGGTTAGAAGGGCAAGGTTCGCTTAAAAACTTGAAAAGGAAATATCTCTGTACTGCTGCCAGTTTGTTCAATGAGCCTGGCTCACAGAAGCCTTTGACAACACCTCTCCATATTAAGATCTGCTTTGGAGCATATTTCAACTTCAAGTTATAAGTTATTGGCAGTATCAATATGTGTGTGAGAGAGTGTTATAATAGAAAGATAAAAAATCAGGAGGGTTCCCTTTCTGCTTTGCTGCACTACTGTGCACTGCTTTTTATCTCCACAAACATGCATATACAATAAGATGATAAAGGGGAAAACCATTTATTCATACCACTGGTTCTCAAACTCAGACCCCAGGGCCTCTCTAACTGCTGGGGTCATATCCAAACTGGGGTCTGTGGAGAGAGGATGTTGTATGCTCTACAAATTACTTCAGATTTAGTGAATTGTGATTTGGGGCTATAATAAATTTGTCTTGACGTAACTTGACTTGAGAGGAAAGTGAGATTTACATTCATAAAAAACAACAAGGTTTTCCCTGAAACTGAAAAGGAAACTGCACAGGCTTGGCTCGGAGGCATTTTCACACTCACACACTCACACGCTGTTGTTTATATCAGCTATCTCCATCTTATCATATATGGTTTCTGAGATACTGAGACTCTGCAGACTCCAGTGCTCTCAAAGGATGCAAAGTGATGCAAACAAAAATTTTAAATACAATGCTCAACTGTTTGATACATTTGATACATACACATTTGATACATTAAAACATTCAACTGCAATGTACAAAATATGTTTCACTGGAATGAGGATAGAGGATTTTAATACAGAAACAAAGTAAGAATGCACTTTGTTTAACTTTAACCATTAACTTTCTCTACAGTTGGCTGATAAAGAAACTCAGCAGATGTAAGGATTCAACAAGCTTGTTGGCCTGCCTCCCTGCTGTAATATAATATATTCCGCTGTAATATAAAAAACATCAGATCAGACTCGGTATTGGCAGATATACAATATTAAAGGACTCAGAAGGAGCCACAAAAACTTGATCAGGGCATCTCTAATATTTTTATTTGAACAATGGCTAAAATGACGTGTGTCATGTGTAATGTGAAAGGGGGTTGCTCATAGTCAAAGCCACACACCTGACTCTGCAGTTCCCATCAGCTCTATGGGTTGTTTTAGCATTTTCAGCCCACAACCTTACTGTTTTGGTTCACTCTCACCTCTCTCATCAGCCTGTTTCCAGATAAACCGACCGTACACTACATACACAGCACCAAACAGCAGACAGACAGTTAGCAACTTGTTGGTGAACATAGTGGAGCATTTAGCCACTAAAAAGGCAGATATTTCCTCTAAGGATTTGGTTTAGACCAAAACAGCTGAGGAGAGTGAATATTGGACTTTCATTCATCAGGAGGCCAGAAACACCATTCAAAATGAATGCTTTACTGGAGGTGTAAACACGCAACTGTTTGCTAATGCATTTGCCATATTAATTTTGTGAGATGTTGACAGCTTGTTGTGCTTCCCCCAAGCAGCCAAAAAATAATTTAATGCAAGTTTAACTAACTCGGTAGAGTTAGCTTTTGCTAGCAGCTATGCTAACTCCTCCAAGAAATACAAGACAAATCTCAATGTTTAAAAAATACAACTTCCTGTTTAAATCCTTGTTGTGACACAAACGTTTCCTTGGTTGTTGGTAATCAGCCTGATAATTTGTTAAGTTCAGATTTTATGTTTCCTGCAGGGAGTTTGGGCAGTGAGATATCAAGCCAACTGTTGACAGTGTTGTAATATTGAACTCATAATTCACTAAGCTTATTAGAGCTAATGGGATTTCTGGTCATTAGATATGCAGACTGAATGGATGTCATACAGTAACTATGTCTTATATGGTTTGTATTGTCAACATACAGTGGAGTACCTGCATGTTCGATAGTATACTGACACACATGGTAGCATGTACAGAACATTTTGTTTTCACAAGAAGCATTTTCCCTACAGGACAACCACTCTGGGGCTCTATACACTCTTTTCTGAAAATATCGTTCCACTCCAGTTGTGCATGTTAAGAGGCATCTGTTACAATGTAACGCGCTGATAGCACTGCCACTCCAGGGAGAAGATGACAGAGAGAAAAATGGGGGAAGAAAAAAGAAGGCCAGAGAGTAGTTATAGAGAACCACAGGGAAATCGCAATTTTTGTTTTATTTTCAAGAAAAAAGAAAACCTCATTCAAAATCATACTGACATTTGTAGTAATGGAAATGACTTACAATCCAGTCCTACAACATTATCTTGCTTTTTTCATGTGGTTCACTCTTTTTCTCTAGTCTGGCTTTGGTACATTTCTATAAAAAAACAACAACAAAAACCCAACATAGTATAGTTGTTTTTAGAGGCCTTTTAAGGAAATTTCCAGAAGCCCAGGACCTCAGTACATTTAACATCATCAGCTTGACAGATGGAGGCCAGTCGAGAACTATGAGAACGTACAGTGAGGGCAGGGGTGTAGTGGTGCTTATACACAGGTATACAGTGTATACCCACCCACTGTATACCTACCTAGACATAGAGATACATACAGTATCAGTTGCACATGTTGCAGAGCAAGACTGCAGGCAGTGCCTCCTCCCAGGCAATATAAGTTCCTCTGTAAAACAACACCAAGCCTGGGGAAAGTTTATCTACACACACCAAAGCACATTAAACTTTGTCAACAAGTAAAAACTGTCTGACAACAATAACATTGACAAAAGTTATTTGAAAAAAGCTTTTTAACTTAACATAGTCATTTAACATATCAAAGGGTAGCTATGTTAGCTATAACTCATCATCTCTTTCTCCTTCTCTGCCTTCAGGAAATGTTTGAAAATCTAAAACTCCAATTTGCTACACAGACAGACAGACAGGCAGAAGCAGACAGACAGATAGACAGACGGAAGCAGACAGATAGACAGACAGAGAGACACAGACAGACAGACAGAAGCAGACAGACAGACAGCAATGCAGTCAGCGGCGTGTCAGTGGAGTGTCTGGTGCAAGTGACCACTCACTACAGCTTCCATCTGAGACCTAGAAAACTGAGATAACACCGCTGTGTGTGTGTGTGTGTGTGTGTGTGTGTGTGTGTGTGTGTGTGTGTGTGTGTGTGTGTGTGTGTGTGTGTGTATGCGCGCGCACCTCTCAGTGGGTGCTATCTCTCAGCCAGTAATTGTTCCAGTCAGTGTGGCTGCTAGAGTGGAGCTGGATCTGGCTTACACACAGCTGAGATCACAGCCTGAAAGCAGCAGGTATTTTAGGAGCAAATTCAGATAACATTGACTTACCCAACATAGCAGTGTGATATTTGCCTTTGATTTAAATTCAGGGCCTCATTTTCCCGGTGGATCTTTAGGCAAAGATGATTGTTTCTACAAGGCATTTTTACTGAGGATGCTCTTAGAAATCATTTTAAATTAAAGGGATGAATTACCATTCAGTATGATTTTGTTTAGCCACAAGGAAGGAGCTTTCTACTGGTCAAAGAGACACAGAAAACCACACCACAGAGAACCAGGCTCCTGCCTGTCCAGCTCTAGCTACTGTGGGCATGACTTTCTATTTTAACATAAGCTGTCAACCCACAAGTGCAGCTAGCTTATAGGGTGAGGGTGATTAGCCATAATGTTCAGGTAATGTTCAGGTGCGTATTGGAGACACAGACACTGAGCAGCATTTAAAGTGATTTCCAGTCAACAACCTACTTTTATTTACATTTTAAACAGTTTTTTATTGATGTTATTTCTTATGAGTCCAACAAAGCTGCAATATACAGAGAATATATATTATAATATAATATAATAGTCCAAGGCAATCATGGTATAATGTAAATGAAGCTTAGTGAAAGTTCAGTCAAGAAGACTACCTTTTGCATGCTCAGGTCATTAGTATTATTTCTCAATCCATCTGTCATTTCCATCCCTCAGGCATGCTCACTTATAATTTCCTTGCTGTCATTCCACTGGGTGTCAATTAAGAAATCAGCTGTTCACATCAGCTGATCACATCTAACCAATAGCAGGTGACACACCTTCATTATCTTTTTAAATATGTTTTCTCCCTCTCTGCCTTAGTGCTTTCATGGTGCCATTTTGCGTGCCCCACCACCTCCCCATCTCCCCCGTCTTTGTAGATTCATCAGTGCATCGCCTCATCAACCTCATCAGCCTCATCAGCCTCATCAGCCTCATCAGCCTCATCAGCCTCATCAGCCTCAGCAGAAGTCATCAGCCACCATCACCAGCGTCTGGACTCCATGTGGGGATCTATCTTGCTGCTGCTCAGAACTGATGTCCTTCGATTCAAAATCTCCCTGAAGAGTCTAAGAGCCAAAGACTTTTGTCAACACTTAATCTTCAATATCATCTGTATAATAAACAATTCTTTGTGCTTCATTCACTTGTCTCTTCTGATTGAACTATATTTTTGCAAACTCCCGTTCCAAATTCAGACGTGATAAGCGGTACCTTTCTGAGTATGCAGTCACCACTAAAAAAGCGTTGTGGAGGCAGCACTTTGCCTTACTGGAACATCAGTGCAGCAGGCTGAGTTGTACGCTCTGATACACGCTTGTATTCTGGCAAGGGCCAGGGCTAGTTATACTGATTCCAGATATACATTTGGTGTGGCACATGACTTTGGTGCAATGTGGAAATTATGTGGCTTTGTGACTTCATCAGACAAACCAATCCAGCATTCTGATTTGATATCTATTCTGTTGCTACGTCCTCGATAGTAGTACTACAATGTTCATCTTTAGAGCCTCCTGTTCTCCTACCAGTTGCCTCACTTGATGATGCATGACATTCTTCCTGGATCCAGAATAAATGCTTTCATGTAAGACAACAGAGACCTGGCCAGAGAGTTTTATTTTTATACATCACTGCCTATCTAACCAGACCTTAAGGGGGACTTGTGCTTTTTGTGGTTTTCTCTCATTTATATACTGGTATGATGTCAGATATCTATGCTAAACATGGTCAAGTTCCAAAACCTGATGTGAACATATGTAGGAATGCTCCCTGCAAGTCAAAAGTCAGGGCTTCAACCTGCTCTGAACGCTTCATTTGCAACCTTGCCGACAAGCTAATGTCAGCTTGTCATGCATACCCATAAAGAGCTGTCCATTCTGTAGCCTTTATTGCTGAGGTTGTGCTAAGGTTTTTCTGTGTTGATTGCGTTATCCACTTTCATATTCCTGCTCAAACATGTATGGATGTATTTGAGAAGTTGACATTTCGAGTAAAGAACAAGAAAAAGAAGGGAAATCCTACTATTACTGTTTGTTTACGTAGCCTCCCAAGCCACCAGAAGTTGGCCAAGATGCACCTTCAGGAAGATCAGAACAGAGTGGGCTCATCAGGGGCCTTAAAGAGACAGGAACTAAAATGACCTGTTTCAGACAGAGGCTGAGCTGAGGGGCTGTGTAAAGGGTCAGTAAGAGTTAAAAAGGGAGTTTTTTTTTTAAATAGATTAATTTGAGTAATAGATATTCCAATAGAGCCCCAGATTAAAAATATGGACCTGTAAAAATGCAGAATATGTCCCTTTTAACCACAGTGTTGTCACGTCATAAAACATCATTCTTTTTTAACAATGATTTGTAGCGCTTTTGGCAAGCACAGACAAATGATGTTGTCCTGCCGATTACTGCCAATAGGGGCACCAAATTAGAAAACACTCCTATGTGTCGTTCTGGAGGGCACATGGTCAAATGATCTATTTGGTGATTGAATTTGGAGGACCTGTTGCACTGGGCCTCTCACAGTCTCTACAGATTTGCTCTCCTGTTCAGCTCTGTGATTATCTCCTCTCATTAAATCATCAAGTCCTGGCTCGCTTATTTTTGGCTTTGGGTGATGCCTGCTCTCCAGATTCAACTGCCCAGGATGATAGGAAACATAGGAGAGGGGATATTTTATTCCAGAAATCAATTAAAAGGTGGATTTTCCCTCTAAATTAAATAGACAATCATTGGTTTGTATAACCCCAGTTTGCACCTCCCATAGAATCATTGTTTTCAAATTTGAAACCTTTGAGTTAAATAAAAGCTGTGGTTTTTGTAAAACTTTTTGAAACTTCCACACAGCAAGAATAGAGAACATGAGTCGTTTTACATGATGCAGCTCCATTCTTTGACCCCAAAAAGATGAGATGTAAATGATAGCTGCCACAGATTTTGTTCTGATTGGTTTAAAGTGATTAATTGTTCTGTCAGCCTAGCTGTTCTGTCAGACTAGAGTTTTTTCACTTGCATAAAAAATGCAAAATGCAAGAATAAACTCTGAATATTGTGAATAAACTTTTAAAGTTTATTCACAATTATGCTTCTTGTACTTTTTTTAGCCAATCAGGAACTCTAGTTTTAACACAATAGCCTAAAACTGATAAACACAGTGAGGCTCACATAAACCACACTAATAGTCCCAAAATCAAACATTGCTTCATCTTAACTACAACTTTTTCCCACAAAGTTCACTTTAAAATACAAAGGGACTACAAGTGTGCAGGATTTTTTTTTTTCAAATACAAATATTTGAAAAATCTCACATCTTCTTTAAAAAACATCCCTTGTGGCTATAGACTACATTTCATATTATGGATGTTCATTCATTGAATTGATATATTGACTATAAATTATGCCAATTCAACTGTATCAATCCCCTAAATGAAAAAGTTGGATTGATTTACTCTAGCTTTAGCAATAAATGATATGCTCTGAATACAACTGAAAGTGACTGTCAACTGTCAACTGGTCTATTTCTTTCCATAATCTGCTGTGTGTTTTACACACGGAACCAGGAAATGTTTGTTTGTTCTTACATTATAAAAGTCTGGTCCAGGGTCTGGTCACATTTTGTCTGCCCAAACAAAAACCGAGCACTTGATCAAAGTTCTGCACTGTCCAAACTTTGCCACATTGCAAACCTGCATCAAAATCCTGCAGGAACATCTGCCAACATCTGCTAATCTATTTAACCACCAACTGAAGTGACACAGCATTCCCACCAGCGCTGATGAAGCAACCTCACAGGCTGTAGCTACATCTGAAAAATCCTTCTGATGTTACAGCCAAAACTACATCCACATTGCAACATTTACAGGGTCCATGTAGATCCTTAAAAAGTCTTAAAATATCTGAAAATTTTTGGTAATTCAATGTCTAAAAATGTCTTGAAATGTCTTAATGTTTAGGAGGAGAGGCATTAAATTTGATCTGTATAAAAACAATGAGGATAGATATTTTAATGTTTCCAATAAGACCAGGGATAAACCTGTATAATTCTATGTGACAAACACCTGCACACATGTTGTCAGTTATCCATCAACTAGAGGAAGCAAAAGAGTCCAAGAATAACAGACCTGCAGGCTGCACACACCTAGGGTCATTATTCATTATTCTTCTCATGACCAGGCATGTCTGGACATGTAAAAATAACATGTAATGCAAATTCAATGGAGCATGATGTGAAGTTTGTTAACCCAGGAAACCTCCCAATTCAGCAAAACTCAGGTCTTTTTTATTTCAGCTGTCATGCTTTCAGATATTTCCACTGACTTGTAAGATTAATTTGACCGGAAAGGCCTCATTCTTCTGAACAAAATGTGGTATAGCAGCAGGAAAATCACATCACACTATTTAGAAGTGTCCTTGCACTGTGTAGTCTATAAGTTACTCTATGAAGATTTCAAGGAAAACACAAGTAGACCTATGTAAAGAGGGATGTGACTGTTGGCACCCTTCTACTGTTTCAGCAGATATGTTCATATTCAGCGGTAGCCATCTCTTATGTTATATTCATCATACCATTTGATGTAATGTCAGACCTGTAGTCAGAACAGCAGTTGTATTACCTTAGGCTATGGTTAGGCTTGTATAGTTTCAAGGGCAAGGCCTACATTGTCATCATCTTTACAAATTAGCTGAACATCTTTTGGAAATAATTTCAAATTCACCATCACACTCTATTCGTTGTTTGAGTAAAACATTTGATCATGGAGTTGTAAACAATGTAAACCATAAAGCCTAAATGCAGCACTAGTGGTAGCTACATCAACTGGAGGTTATGTAGACTAATTAAAATTGTGCTCCTTGTAATGTCTAGACAGATGAAAGAGAAATTGACAAACATAGACATAAACAACAACCAACTATCAGTATTGGCAGATATAGGCCTGTTTTCTTTTTTAAATACTGTATATAGGCCTATAGCCTAAACAATTGGTTTCTGTATCAGCCAAGAATTTTCATATCAGCGGCAGTGCATTCCTAATTAACTTACAAAACACAATAACATTGTATACTGTATTATCATTTAACTTTTTTGCCGTGGAAATGGTATTATTTTTTTCTTTGTATAGGTATTAAAAAGGTTTTAAAAGTCATTAAATTTGAAGTTGAGAATTGTGCAGATACCCTGATTTAGAGTGTTTTCATGAATTTATGTTTATTTTAGTAGTTATACAATTAGACTTGCAGCGGTTTGTCAATGAATCAATTAGTCGATTGGCAGAAAACCATCCTGCAACTATTTAGAGTTTTTAAAAGCAACATGCCAAATATTCACTGGTCTCAAATATGATCACTGTCTTTGGGTTCTGGACTGTTGGTTGAATAACATTTATAGACAGAATGATTAATTATATAAACAAGAAGATAATCTGCAGATTAATCAGTAATGAAAATAATTGTGAGTTGCAGCTATAATGATGGCTACTAGTTACTGATTCAAAGGATCATTAAAGTGAAATTGGTAGAAAATCAATAATCACCACCAAACCATGAATCAATTTGAATCACTGTTACTATTAAGCCAATTTCACACTCGGATTTGTACATTAGACCTACACATTAGAACTACAATAAACATGAGCACACACACTTGTGCTCTCACAGATGTTAGAACTGAGATTAACCCTTTCTCCCTCCTTTAGCAGAGAGCATGCTGGAGCTCCCTGATGATGACATAACATCAAATGGACGGCTAATCCCAGATTACACACAGCACAGCAGACCAACAAAGGATGGAGAAAGTGCTCATCAAGGCGAGAGCTGCTATTCACACACTCATATGAATGAAGGGCAAATGCTTACAGTACACACTCACGTGAATACACACACAAACACACACACACACACACAACTGTGAATGCTGGTCTGCAAGCAAGTTTCCTTTTTTTTTCAGCCTTTCACGTGATGGAAAATATCCATATGCAAGACTTGTCTGTTCTCACAGAGATGAGATGAGGCTGAGATTGAGAGTGTATGGGCCCTGTGTATTCAGACAGCTTTAAAACACACCACGCACTATTTACTGGCACAGGATCAGCTACTGGCAATTCTCTGTCTATAGTTAAATTGCGGCCAACATTTCCTCACTGGCTAAAAGGCGCATAGTGCCAAAAAATACTGTACTTCCCCCCCATTCAGTGGCTTTACACGAACCTTTTATGATTAGTATCTTGCTAATGCTAAAGTCATCGACAGTGTGTAAAGCTTTCGATTTAGATAGATTTCACTAATCTAGCACTGACAGAGCAGGGATTAGTCCAAGGAGCTGTCAGTAAATAGAAGCATAGACAGCTTGGAAATCTCTGTGTGTGTCTGTGTGTCAGTTAGGCTTCTGCTATCTAGACTCCAAACCATGCTGGATCATGGTCTATGGTTCAGTTCATCCAAAGTAGAACTGCAGCTAACGATTATTTTTATTATCAATTAATCAATTAGCCCAAGATGCAACCTCAAATGTTTTGTTTTGTCCCAACCAACAGTCCACAACCTAAAGATATTCAGTTTACTGTCATAGAGGGCTAAAGAAACAAGAAAATATTCACATTTGAGAAGCTGGAACCAGAGAATTTTGGTATGTTTTCTATAAAAATAGTTGGCAATTAATTTTCTGTTGATCAACTAATCAATTAATCAACTAATTGTTGCAGCTCTAATCCAAAGCAGTTTTAACAGGAGATGTGTTTGTACAGGAGCAGTGTGTCCTTGCTGTCACAGCACATGTGATATCAGATGTCTGAGGAACCTGGATTGGCTTGCCAGTTAAAATCAGAACATGATGTCATGTGATTTCAGTTGAGTTCCTCATGTTTTGAAAAATGTTTAAGAAACATATGACAGTTTATTAGTAAAACATTTTATGAAACTGCTATGCTAACTCACTGAGGTACTCTGTCAATAAAATGCAGATCATGCTACTATGAAATTTAAATACATCTCTTCTTCATACTCCAGCCCTGCCAATGACTCTGGAAAAAACTACACAGAGGAACAAAAGCATTTGCCATAAAGGTTTATCTGATGTATCACAATATCCAAATACACTAATTAAAAAGTATTTTTGGGAAATCTTTAAATTCCTTTTGTTTTAAAAAAGGAATTTAACAAAACTAAATAGTTTAGTCCATCACAAAATAAAAGTGAGAGCAAGACCAGAGTACCCCAAGGGGTAAAAGATCAGCCTTTTCCCAAGCTCATCTCAAAAAGACAAGTAGACTAGTCCCCCCAAAATCACAGGGAAAGTGATTGCTCCCAGCTGTATACGCATTAACACGGGGTAACGGTATGTAACTACGTGTTTCTGTGTACCCACGTTAACATACATACATGTTAAGGGACAGACCTGGTGAGTTCAGTTGCTTGCTATATCATTGCAAATATAAAAATTAAAAAGGCTTTACTAACATGGCTACATAATTAAATACAAATGCAGCATATAGTGTCCATGCATTGTCTTCACCAGAAGACAGCTGTACTTACATGAAGCCACGTTCACAAAGGTTTTTGTTTTCTTTCTTTTTTTAATACAGTGAAGCAGTCTACCTTCACATATAGGGGGATATATTCCCTCCCTTGTTATTCACCCATTTATTTTATTTTATTTTACTCATTTGGAAGGGATATACATTCAATATTAAACATACATGTTGTCATTTGATGTATTGTACCAGAATTAGCTTAGCACTCTTTTACATCTGCAGGCTGTTACAGCTGTTGATTCTGTTTCATGTTATTGCAAACTCAACACTTCTTCCACCTTTCCAATCTATATTTCCATATATAGTATATTTACTAAAAAATCCTTAGAACAACAGAGTACACTGTAGAGTCACCACTCTACTGGTGAGTTTCTCTTTCACTTTTCATTCACTTCTTAATTTCAGTCAGTTTTACTTTGCTATTTCTTTGATCAGTGTTAAAAGTGCCATCATTGAAACTCAATACTTCCTGCACAGATCCTTTCACATTTGACATAATCCCTCCCTTTCCTGTTAAGCTTTTAAATGTGAAGCTTCTGCCGCAAGTGTTTGATTTCACTGACAGTATCTTAGTAAGTGAAAACAAAGTTAGTTAGTGAATGAAACCAGTACTTTAGTTTAAAAAGAGAGTAGCAGACGGGTGAGCATGACATGACTCTGTATTGATATTGATTGGTGCTGTGGAAATGTACTTTATGCTGAATTTACCATGTGAGCTATTATAGTACATGTAAATCCATATCCCCTCAATGTTTTTCATCGACCTTTTATTAGGGATCAGTCTTTAAAGCTCCTGATAGAACTGCAACTCTATATGTCATTTGGTCGTCTTTGACAATAAACTGAATATCTCTGTTGGTTGGGATAAAACAAGACCTTTGAGGATGTCACCTTGAGCTTTGGGTAATAGTGGTCAACATTTTCACCATTTTCTGACATTTTATAGACCAAACAACTAATCCATTAATCAAGAAAATAATCGACAGATTAACTAATAATGAAAATAATCTTTTACAGATTATTTACAGAAGTGCTTGTATTTATACTAATCCTTCCAGGCCCTTTCTTGATGTCTGGTGACGGGAAGCTTGTAGAGAAAGTTCTGGTCGGCTATCTAAAAGCCTGCGGACTCGTTATGGTAATTGCCCTGTGGCCCTGCAGACAGTGGAGATGAGTATCATATTAAGAGTCTCAATAGATCAGATTGGAATGATGACTCACCCCCAGCCTAATTACAGTGCGCTCATTGCTTTCTATAAGTGGATGTGTCAAAGGGCCACCGTACACTGAAGCATGTGGTGTATGTTCATGTGTGTGCTGTTTATGTGTGTGAGTGTGTGGGTGGGTGTGTGTGTTTGTACATGAACACAACAGGCCAACTGACAAGGCTTTCATCATCATTAGCAGCCTACATGCTGTCCTCATGAATTATGCAGACACTACTGAACTGTTTCTACAAACATACACACACACACACATACACACACAAGTGCTGTAAACCTTTGATGGCATTATTCAAAAAGGTTTTTCCTTTCTTTAACTGCCTGGTATTGTGTTGCCAGGCAAACTGATACTGAAAGCTGTGAGAAGTAGTTAGTGTTGAGGGGAAAAGTCTATTCACTGCTGTAGTTCAGGGGGGATTTTATATGTTTTCCACCTTGTGTGTGCCCTTTTCTGTGTGACTGGACAGAGGCAAGACCCAAGTTTTCGTAAAATAATAATAACAAAAAACTGTTTTGTAAAAACTGAGCAAAAAACAGTTACTAATTAGTAGGTCTCAAATACTGCAGTTCTGCCCTTCACAAGTTCTTTGAGAAATGTACAGTGAAAGTCAAGAGGTTGTAATATGAAACACAACAAGTTAATGAAGCTATAAACAGAACCACTTTCCCTCAAATGCGCAGTGACATCTGCCTTACACAGAACTGCTCAGCAGAGACTGAAAATGGGATTTCTAAACTAACTAACGTGACCAAACTCTCCACAATGAAGGAACATGTCACCCAGTGCAGCAGTGTGGCTCACTTACATATTTTTAATCATTTTTGGACAACAACAGAGGTCTACGGCACAGAGGAAGATATATCAGGCTTTGGATACACACACAATACTTGTAATTGGATGAGTTCATTGTTGGTTTGAGTCTAAACATGAGATTTGTTGTCAATAAGAAAAATATTTTAAAAAATCACTAGCTGTCTTCTTTAACACTATACTCAAAAGCACTGCCCTCTCTGACCACACCTCACATCAGTGATGGGTGTAGTTGGGTGAAGTCAGAAGTGTGTTCTGTTGCACCACACCCAAAAATGATGTTATAGTATAGTGAAACATCCTGGAATACGCTTCAGCTCACCACAATAAGTTTAGGGTTTAAACCACAGGAACCAATACATAAATGAGATTTTTGGTTTGTGTATTGGTTCCTGTTAAGTACACTCTACATCTCTTTCATGCAATATTCCTATTTCTGTCAATCAGCTATTGTTGAGATATTTATAAGACTGACAAAGACAAAGACAAAGTTGTCTCTAATGTCTCTCTGTTCCTCCTTCGCTGTCTCTCTCCCCCTGTTTGTACCAGTGAAACAGTCTTCACTAGCTAATTTTTACGGGCTGCCCCCTAAACTGCATAACTGTGATGGAAACAGAGAGGGATGATGGAAGCGGCGGACAGGGCAACTTTCTGTTGCTCTTTGCTTCTTTTGTTGTCAATGCTCTAAAATCCACTGCTGAATATTAGAGAAGTCGGCTAAATTACTTTTAAACCAGGCGCTGGTACAACCTCCTCTACTGCCCACTGTGATGGACTCTTCAGCTGACATCAGTGTCACCAGCCATGAAGGAGAGACGCCCCATGGTGAGCCAGGATTTTTATTTCTCTGACTGTGATGATGATGATGATTTTATATCTTACAGGTAAAACATAAGACTCATGTAGGCTGTTATAGGAGTTTCGTGAGGGGCTGTTGCGGGGGCGAGCTGGATTGTACTAGAGCTGCAACGATTAGTCAATCAATCAATTAGTTGACTGACAGAAAATTAAAAGTACAGTCAGTCATTCTGGAGAAAGATTATTGATATTTGAACTAAACACCCAAACAAATTAGACTGTCTTTCCAATATCAGTCATTTTATGTTGATATTGGACATAAATTACGTCTTACCAAAGGTCAGATAATCCAGTCATCCAGAAAAATCTGACATTAGCAGCACTTCAGAAAGCAGCATGAATGCTTCTGGATGAAATGTCTCTCCACCAATGTCACCTATAGCGGAGGCAGTTCTAGCCCATTTAAACCACAGGAGCCAGCTGCTCTTTCAAAGGGGCCAGTTAAATTTACTCTGAAATTAAACTAAACTGCTCAGTTTAGCAGTGGAGAGGTTCAGAAGCCAAAAACATCATCCAAAGAAATTAATAAAGATGTAGGACTATGTCATTTTACCAACAAAATTAATGTCTTCAACACTGTTCTATTGTGGTGTTACACCACAAAATTACATTCAATAAGTAAACTTTTAGACTACACATTTATGTTCACATGAAAAAGAAAAAAATCACATATCATAGATACGACCTGTATCTGCTTCTTATGCATTTTCTAAACATACAACGATGTAGACAGAACACTATAACAGCAGCTCCAGTGTCCAGACTAATAACCACATGCAGTACATCATATGATCCCTTTGCTAATTTATTGTCAAAGAGATAAATAACAACATATTACCATGGAGAAACATTTAACCACCAGGAAAGAAAACCAGCATGAAAAGCCAGACAGAGTTTCTTTTTAGTGACTAGTCCATTCACAGTGACATGACAATGAGCACACGTGATTGTCTGATACTTAGCAAACAATATTTTAATCAAAGGATGATAACTTTCTCTGTCGTCCCCATAGACTGTATATAAATATAATATTATATACAGTCTATGGTCATCCCTCCCATAGACTCTGGTAAGGCTGCAACTTTGGGTTTGACCACACACGCTGGCTGATATGTACCAGCCGTTACAACACAGAGGGACGCTGTTGCACTCATTTGTGAAAATTCACTTAAGACGGGATAAAACATGGGCAAAGTGCCTTTTGTTTGACAAGGAAAATGATCAACTCTTTTTATTCCAAAGACAGTGATAGCTATTTTTACAATGAGAGAGTCCTGGCTTCCTGTGGTTCCTTAGAGAAAACTTTACTGCATTTTAGGGGGGTCAAAGGGGGTCCTTGCTACAGGGGTACTGCCATTGCCCAGAACCACCAGAGAGAGCCTTTAAGCATCTTGCATGTTTGTTGTAGTTGGTGATTAAGGCAGTGCTGATTTGGAAAAATGACAAAAGCAGAATGAGAAGAGAAGGAAATAGAGGTGTTGGGCAGCAGAGCAGGAGAGGAAAGAGGAGTGGATTTATCAGAGCCCCTATTGTGGTGCAGAAAACAAGCAGACAGATGGCCTGATTGTGTTACTGCGTTGAGTGTCTCACCTGGGCATACTAATCTAATCCCCGCAGGCCTGATTAGGAGAGAAAAGCAACGTAAATAAAAAATAAAAGAGAACAAGAAAGCATTTCACTACAGATCTTTAGGTGTCCAATTAAGAACTGGTATTCTTCCTCTGGCTAATGAGGTTGGCAGATTTAAAAACATTCACAAGAAAATAGATGTGAAAATAGTGTGAGATCTGTGATTGATGTGATCTGGGAAAAGTTCCATTTTCTTCAGTATTGTGCTAAACACTGAATAATTCTGGAGATAATTAAAAATGAGAACTATTGTTTGTCTTGATTTTCAGCTACCTCCATGTCATAATTATATAGCCTAAATGGTAGACTATATTTATAATATATAACTTATTGAAAATTAATTTTATTTATTCTTAGCCTTTTTAAAAATCATTTGGAAATATCTGTGTACACTTCTATTGTACATACTCATTTGTAGTGTGTTCTCAGCTCATGTGGGTTGCACATACTGGATGTGTATTCATGACGCTGTAATATAAAGTTCATCTTCAGCTATATCACCAGATCTTACATAATTGGTATTGTAAAGACAATCAGTGGTGCTGAAAGTAGTTTACATATTACACAGAGAACCACAGGCCTCATGGGGCCCATGTTTAATTAAAGGAGATGTTTTCTTTAGACAGAATGTCAAGTAGGAGTATCAACACAGCTTCACTGGAGCTAAATGGACAACTCTGCAAAGTCTACTATTGTTCATTTTTGACACTTCACTTAAAAACCTTTGATCCTTTATCAGGGAGGTACCATGTAGGGCGCAGTCACACCAGCATTTATAACAGTAAGTAACTAAGTAAATCTGCAAAAAGCTTCCGAGCAGAGTTCAACTGGTGAACTAGTGAACAGTTAGCAACTAGCTGGTGAACATAGTGGAGCAACAGCTTCACGAGACAGACTTCTTTAGTTGCTCGAGTCTCAGCTGAACCACTTTTAGCCATAATGAACTTTGTTTTCAGATGGAGTGGACACAATTAAGAGAGCTATATTGGTACGGTGCTTTAATTTCCATCTCTGGAGTATTGTTGACTATTGAGGTTTCATGTGTAATGACTGGTTTTAGTGTTTTAGTTAAGTTAAATCCCCCAAAGGAGTCCAATTTTCACTGATTTTAAGACAGCACAGAAAATATCAGACATACTGTACTATCTCTCTTCCCCGTCCTCCATCCATATCCTCATTTAGTTCTGCTTCAGTTTATGACAATCAATGTTGATGTACAGTATAAATTCAGTGAATGAAAGATGAATGATGTGAACGAGAGGAACCCATGAAGTTTAAATCTGTGCTGTAGATATTAATCACAATTAGATGACCTGATCTTGCTTCTGACAGGGATTTTGGCTCTGTGATCAGTTCACTTTCAATTATAAAACAGAAGAATGAATGCTGAATATCAGTATTGACCATTTCATGAAACTTGTCTTATATCAGCACAGCTATCCATCCTCCAGACAGCAATTTAAAGTTGTTTAGCTCTCTGCAGATACAAATATAGATACAGAGATTTGGGCAAAGCTCTCACAACTGTTGAAAATGGATCTTGATAAGAAACAGGATTAGAAATTATCGATTGGTAGCTGGTGCAGATAGCAGACATGATTGACAGGGATGATATGTCTCTTTGTCAGAATGTCAGCAGATATAAGCAAGTAGCTTGCTGCAAGATTATCAATAACATCAAATGCACAGATGTTATACATAAAAAAGCAATCATTTGCTTTCATGACATCTGAGCATTTACATGTCAACTCTTTATCATCTGTTAGGCGCCAAACTAACAGCTTTGTTGCAAACTAACTGATGTCTGTCAATTTTTATGAGATTCCTGGTTTTCATATTTTTGGGAATGGCTGCCCATAGTGATGTAACATATATTCTGTGGAGAATATGGGGTACCATTTTCACTGAAAATAGTCTCTTTTTTCTTGCTCAGTCACATAATCTATTCTTTTCTTCTTCTTCCAGCAGCACTGATTAAAAACAATGCAACAGCATTAAAGGTTGTTTTAAAACAACAGTCAGTAGGGACATGCAGGGAGCCCAGTATTTGTATCTGTATTTGTTGAGGCAGCAAAATTATTTGTATTTGTATTTGAATAAAAGTGGAAATAGGCATAAAATAACAAATCTTTTTGTTTTTATTACACTTTTGATAGGATATTAAAGTGTTAAAATGTTCATCAATTAACTATCTTGCGAAGGAGGTCCCCACACCAAATCTCAAATCTGAGTCTCCCAGGTCATAGACAACTGTGCTGACTACTGAGATAAAGCTCAGCTCTGTGCCAGTAAATAGACAGACCTGTAGCTATTTATACACCTATAACACAGACAGCGCAGTGTTTAAGGTGTAGGGAAGAACCTCAAAGGTGATTACTGCTTTGCATTTTTCATTTATTGCCTATTTTTTACAACCTAACTTTGGGGAAAGGGGAAGGGGAACAACAGGTTATGGAGAGTCCCTTGAGAACACGTGTGTCTGTAGCTTAGCTTTATCTCTGGGGAACACCCCCAACTCAAGGAGTGATGTCCAAATAAGGAAACGTGCATCATGCAGGTGTATGTGACTCCCCTCATTGACAGCTGCTAACAGACGTGACGCAGCGGAGCAGAGGAGAGAGACTGACATAGCAATGTAACCAACCTGCACGCTATTATTGCACATGTTTTTTTTTCGTCTTTTTCGTAATATTTGTATGAAATAAATATTCATAAAAATCCACTATTTGTGCTTTTCTGAATACTGTATATGGATTCAGCTCCACCAATAATAGTCAGGTGAACACTGAAATAGATTGTTCTTGCCATCCATCTTGCCATAACTTTGTTCATACTTGTGTAAGTGATGGGGGACAAAATCCACAGTCCTCCTTCTGTGCAAAAATGTATTTAAAAGTTTATCTGAAGCTAATATGAAACTTGGACTTTCTGTGTTCTCCATTTTTATTTTTTAGTATTTGGTTAGGGCTGCCAGCCGGGCCCCCTCCTGGCATTTAAGATTGGTCAGTCAGGAAATCTAGTGATGAAATCCAGTTTGTCACAAGCTTCAGCCATCCAAATGTGTCAAATCAATGTTCAATGTTAGTCTTTTTAGTGTCAAAGGCCCTCTTTTTGTTATTATACTTCCACCACAGCTCAACAAGGAAACACTGTCTGAGGAAACACAAAGAGGGAATTTGATGCTAAAAAGACTGTAAATGTGGTAAATATCCACTTGATATGACTAATTCAGACTGCTGAAGCCTCATATAAGCTAAACTTTTAAATGCATTACAAGATGCAAATGAATTACAGGATCTGGTCTATAATAGACATGGACATTTCAGAAAGCCAAAAGCCTCCCCAGGGAGTGGGAGAGTTGAATGTGAGGCAAAGACACTGGGTGAGGTGAAGAAGAGGCAAACATCATTCTCCTTCTACGAATCATAACTCAAATCTGAACACACAGACATGAAACACACATTGATATAATTCAGTGTGAAGAACACCTTCTGAGAATATCATTCTCTCCGATGTCCATCACCAATAAACCTCCATAAATCCACTTAGAAATCAGAGAAAAAAAAGAGGCTTCAGAACTTGCCTAAGAATCATCACATTTTTTCAGTATCACAGTAATCCAGTGATGATAGCTGATTCAGCAGACTTTTAATGGAATAAGAGCAGCTTTTATGGGGTCTTGATTTCCTAATGGTTTCATTTTTTTCTGTCATCATATTGGTTTCACATAGCCCTATATGTTGGTGTTAATGATCCCATTAGCAAAAACATTTTTAACTTATGAAGTTTTATAACTAAGTTCGGGAACAAAGACCACACCTCGTACACATCCTATTTCCTCACAAAGAGTATCCACACAAAGGGTCATCCTTATCCATTCCTTTCCCCTTCGTCTCAGTTTTTACATGACCCATGACAGACTTGCATCGCAAACACTTACCTCCTGCCTGTGCTCCATGATCCACGTTCCTCGGCGAAATACCATCCATGACTCTCAATCCAGCAGTACCAACAAGATTCCACCTTCACCACCACATCCACACAGAGGCCGTTTTTTATTGCTGCTCCATGGAGAAAAGCTACTCCTCCAGACGCCTCACTTCTGATGAGCTGGGATTCAGACACCACACATGCATCCACACAATAGCCAAATTAGAGGTGGCCGTGATTAACATCTCCAACCGTATGCTTGCTCACCTCCAGTGTTCTCTCAGGGAGATGTATATCCCATTCCTCCGAAACTTCTCTTCCTCTCCAACAAATGGGCTGCTGGTCATCTTCACCACACTACACATACATTCTACCTGACTCCGACATCATCCTCTCGGCTCAAAAAAATCCCTCAAGTCCTAAGACTTAAAGGTAAAGTCAGCGATTCTAATCCAATACACTTTTTGTCAAATTCAGCGAATATCTCATCACCGTTCCTGCTGTCCTTTCTGTGTCTGTGCTGAAAAAATGTCCATACACAGCCCTGGCTCTTTAAATGGGCATGTAAACACAGTTGCTCAGAGCAAGCCAGATAACACTATTCCAGCCAATCAGCAGGGGGTGTTTGTGCTCGTGCACAGGACAGGGGGAGTCATCAGAGCAGCTGTCTGTGTGAGAACATGTCTCCCATCTCCAGCACCCATTGAATGGTGGGGGAGAGAGGTCTTGGCCCATTCACATAGAAAGTGTTTTTTCATGGAACAGATACGATTCCATTTTATTAAATATATCAATCCACACTGAATCTGAGACAGTCTCACGGAGACCGCCCGTGAGCTGCAGCTGACAGACAGCTGCTTCTGTGGACAGAGACACTGAATGCAGGTCGAGTGAGAAGAGGGGGGCCACAGAGAGATGGAGAGTGTGGATGGACTGTTGTGCTCACATGAGACAAATTTTTTTTCTGTTTGTGATAATGTGTGAGAGGAACAGAAGTGACTCTAAAGCTGACGCATCGCTCTGGATTCCACCATATTTCTCTTTTGGTTGTTGCCTTGGCAATGTGCGTCCATGAATTTGGGGGGCAGAGCTTCTGAAGGAGCATGAAGGGAGGGGTGTATTTGTTTGGGTGTTTAGTTCAAACATCAACAATCTTTCTCCACAATGACTGACTCTACCTCTAAGGGAATCTCCAATTGGACAGTTGCCCACCTCCAACGTGCCCTCAAGGAGAAAAACATCCCCTACACAGCCTACAAAGCCAGGCTTTTCCAGCTCTACACAGTCTTCACTTCCACCACTGCTTCAGCTGGCCGACTATCAAATGCTTCGACACAGTGAACCATTTTCAGTGCAACCGCTTCATATTGATTCAGCACTTCAGTCAGCTTTGTTTTCCCCATCACTAGTTCATCATCAGCAAGCCACAGACCTTCCTCTTTCCAACCCACTCCATTTACATTAGCTCCAAAGAACCATCCAGACCGCCAGACCATCCATTTTCTCATACATGGTCGTCCCACAATTTCCACGCAGTCCTCGCACTCAACCCCTTCCCTCTTTTTTCTCCCTCCTCTCCACCTCTGTTCATCCCACCCCTCGACCCTCCTTCATCCCATAGGCTTCTAAGGCCTTCGATAGCCTCAAGCCTTTATCGCAGGCTTCTAAAGCCTTTGATGGCCTCAAGCCTTTATCACAGGCTAAATGCTTCTCTCCTCGCTTCTGACGGCCTTTTGCCTCCTTCCCAAATCCATCTTTTCCCCCTTTTCTTAATTTCTAACCATTGTACTCCATCTATGTGCACCATACCTATCGCTAACTAAACTTAGCACAAAAAGTAAATAAATTTGTGTTTGGTAGATTATTTCTTTGTTGTAACAATGCTTCTTGGCAAGAAATCTTATACCGTTGGAAAGCCTGTTTATTTCCCTTTTAAATGGTGCCACATTTTACACTAATTTCCTTACTTTTTGTGTTAAGTTTATGTAACTGTATTCCTCCTGCGGTGGTGCCCATGCCAGGTTCAGTCACCCTAACAACCCCACCAAGCATTGTTTATGATGTCACCATATCCCAAAGCACCAATTACAATAAGCATCCTCAACTTAGCTCCAAAGAACCATCCAGACCAGCTCTATCACATTCATCCATTCCATTCTCAAGATTAAATCTTCCACCATACAGGTCTACATCAGCAGAATTAACTTCTTCATAAAACTGTCCTCAGGTCAGGAGCGCTGTGTCCAGCTTTGTCCCACTCACATATCAGCATGTTAATCAAAGGTCTCTGCAGGGCCAAACCACATCCTATGCCAAAACATTTGCCCCTCACTTCAGACCTCCTTATCTCTGTACACAGACAAAGTCTTAGAACCTATGTTCCTACTGGCATTTTTCAGCTTTCTCTAATGTTCAGAGTTCACCACTTCTACCCTCAACTACGACCCACCTCGACACGCAACAATGTCTGACATTTCTATCCATTCTTTTCCGACACACCTGGGTCCAGATGCAGTGTAGATTCATGACTAAAACTGTGTGTACGCACAAATCCAGAAATATGCATGCGTATTCTTTTCGTCAGATTTATAAAGATGTGTGTACACATGGTTCTGTTTTATAAATCTCAGTCATTACGGAACTGGGCACATGTGCATAAGCCTCATTTCCACTCCCATGAGCCATAAATGGATGAAAACATGCCCTGAACCAGCCATTTTCATATCAGTTCGCCGCCTGCTCCACCAGTCCATACACTTGTCAATGAAACCAATGGGAAAGAAGTGCCATTTCACCAGCAAGGTTCTACAACAGCAGAACAGCTGTCATTACGCACGGCTGTGCGGCTCTTTATAGCGTGTTGACTCCTGTGTAAATTAAAAGAATGATAAAATGAATCATCCAAAAGTAATTAATAAATGTTACATTTATAAATGTGCCTTTTGATTGGCATTTTACAAACCTCTGTGTATAAAAAAAAAAATCAGTGCAGCTGGTTATCAACCTAAACAATGTTTTACTAAAATATTCCATCTCTCAGATTATATTTGACCTCATCACATCACCCTCAGATCACTTTAGAAAAACGCCTGTGTACGCCTGGTCTGGAAAATGCGTAAGGTGCGCACATTCTTACTGCACATTCTGTGTTTATAAATACCAGTTTATGTGCGGGACATGGCATATGCATGGTTTTTGTGCGTACGCATCATTTATGCATCTGGCCCCAGGTCTACCTCAACCCATCTACCTCTTTCGACTACACTCGTGCCTAATTCCATACAAACCTATGCATGACCACATAAACTCAAAACTAACCATTCAAGCTTCCCCCCAAGACCCTCTGTTCGTCTCAGAGACAGGTAAAGTGGCCACACATTTCTGTTTGCACCACCATTTTCGCCAATTCTTATCCAGATCTGGAATATTCTCAAAGCTATACTCTGGGCATTCTTTCTGCATTGGAGCCGCCTCCACCACCTCTACGCTGGGAATCCCTGACCACATCATAAATATTCTCAGCCGCTGGTCTTCTCCGGCATACCAAGCGCTTTGAGTAGTCGAATGACTAGAAAGGCGCTATACAAGTACAGTCCATTTACCATTTACCATTACCTTACCCATATCTGCCATGACCTGAACGACATCAGAAATGCCCACACGCAACTTTCCACTTGAAGCTTTTTGGGGGTTCAATCTGAGGTGATTGCCTGAAGAGACTGCTCCCCCACTCAGAGTCTCAACTCTCCTGGTTCCCTCCTATCTTCCCGCAACTGACATCGGTTCATTGACGTACACCTCCATTTATCCATCCTCAACTCTGATTCTTTCCCTCATTCCTTCATCCCTTAACCTTTTATCCCTCGACCCTCATCCCTCAACCCTCATCTCTCCATCCCTCAACCGTCATCCCACCATCCCTCAACCCTCACCCCCATCCCTTCCTCCCTTCATCCCTTCCTCTGGACCTTCAATCCATCCCTCCACCATACCAGCTCTCCTTCTTCTATATTATCCATTAAATCATTTCAAATTCACAATTTTGTTGGTGCAGTCTTTGTTAGTGAACCTTCATTTTCACACAAAAGTGACATTTCACACTAAGGTTAAAAAAAAAAAAGTAGAAGGACAAGCAGCTCCTCACATGGAAAAAAGTCAGAGATCCACTTTAAAGTACAAGAATGTTGCTATGGAAGGGATTAAAATTACAGGAGGAGCAGCAAGTTCACTGAAAATTAGTAGTTCATCACAATTGCACGAGATATTAAAATCATTGACTAGGGCAGGTAATGTTAAAATCACCCCACCTCCCCTAGAGCAATAAACCAGTCCCAAACAGGGCTTTAATTTTTTTTTTGTTACTATATACCTGTCTGACATTGACTTTTTTCTCTTGATGGTTCTGAAGAGTTCATCTTGTCGACAGTGACTAACCTTTTAACTTTCAACATTCTTTCATTAACAAACATTAACAATAGCTGACTTCCCTGGAGTTGTAACACATAGTATGAAAGTCCTGATGCAGGACTGATGTAAAGAAAAATGTAAAGATTTATTCAAAGATGTTAGACACTGGACCTTGTGGAGAGAGAGACGTTTGTTTTGGTGAAAACAATCTTCTCATTAAAATAAGCTCATAGATGCTTCCTTACTTTGATATGGAAATGTATTGCTGCCACACCAGGAAAAACAAGTTTCATTTTCACGTTATAACGTGAAACTTATATTGTTATAATTTGAAACATTTCACATTATAACGAGAATCTTTTCACATTGTAACAATATAAATAGTGTATTGTTATAATGTGAAAAGTTTGTATGTCGTAATAACGTGAAAATATCTTGTTATAACGCGAAAAACATCTTGTTATAACAATAAACTTTTCACATTATAACGTGATACTGATCCGTTTTTTTTTTCTGGCGTGGCAGCAATACATTTCTGTACTTTGAAGTGCAATACTTTATATATTGTTTTTCTAGCAGCTGTGCACTGTGTCTGATGTCACACATTTGAAGTTTAAATTCATGCTATCCTTAGCCACTTTTTCACAATATTTCTCTGGTCTCACAGACAAACTGTTACTCTTAAGTAACACACACAAATATTAGTCCCTAGGTAACTCAAAAATGTCCTGGATATATCCTGGAAATTACTGTCTTTTAAAAACACCATGGAAACACTATCCTTCCTTGCATTATTTTGTTTAGACATAGGACCCATAAAAGATATGAGAAACAGCCTTATATGAAAAGATACTGCTGTTGGGCCCCACTGCCAAACTTTAACTTGCATTAGGATTATTTCTGCCTCAAAGGCAAAAGTTTGAAGAGCTAAAACTGCAATTTGCAAAGTCTTTATAAGACAGGTTTTGAACATTAAAGAAACCTTTCAAACAAGGAACAGCCTTTCTTTTCAGCCCACAGCATCTCATGCCCGGTGCAGTACCACCCACTTCCCAGCTGACTGGCAAATGTGTTTGAGAAGGCGTATGAGCTCCAGAGTGAGATCTAAACACAGAATATCAAATTAGACTTTCATTCTCTGTCTACCTCTACAGATCCTCTCGTAACACACAGACTGATTCCGACTTTGTGTCTGAACTGTGATGCTGCATGTTTTTGAATGGCTTGCATTCATGAGCCTTTCAAGTGTTCTCTGCACTCGCAGCATCAGTTGGACCAAAATGTTTCTGTTCTTCCCACCTTTCTTCCCATCCAAAATCAGGATCAGTTTCCTCTTTTGTCATGATGAATCAATTAGTAAAAGTATTTGCACCTAAAAGTCAGCTTTGCTAAAGTTTCTCAGCTGAGCAAGTTCAGTGTGGGTGCAAAATGACTAATTTAATTAAGTGAAATGGGAATGGGACATTGTGTTTAGATCACACAATGGAAGTGTTTGTGTTTAAATAAAGAGGGGATGCAAAAATGCTGATGAAAACAGATTTTTTTGAATGAATAATTAAATAAATTATTGTTTTATTTCCAGTCATTTAGATGCAGCATGCTTCCTCACCACAGGAAATATCAAACAATACAGGAAATAAATTGTGTGGAATGTAGTAAACAAAAATAGCACATAGTGAACAGAGCAAACAAGTTAATTTGTGAACATGTACACACGTGGACAAAATTGTTGGTACCCCTCAGTTAATGAAAGAAAAACCCACAATTCTCACTGAAATCATTTGAAATGTACAAAAGTAACCATGAATAAAAATTTATTGAAAATTAAACAATCAAAATCAGCCATTACTTTTGAATTGTTGATTAACATGATTATTTAAAAAAACAAACTAATGAAACAGGCCTGGACAAAAATGATGGTACCCCTATAAAAGATTGAAAATAATTTGACCAGAGGGACATGTTTAACTCAGGTGTGTCCTTTAATTGACATCACAGGTGTCTTCAAGCTCATAATCAGTCAGTCTGCCTATTTAAAGGGTGACAAATAGTCACTGTGCTGTTTGGTGACAAGGTGTGTACCACACTGAACATGGACAACAGAAAGCAAAGGAGAGAATTGTCCCAGGACATTCGAAACAAAATTATAGACAAACATCTTAAAGGTAAAGGCTATAAGACCATCTCTAAGCAGCTTGAAGTTCCTGTGACAACAGTGGCACATATTATTCAGAAGTTTAAGATCCACGGGACAGTAGCCAACCTCCCTGGACGTGGCCGCAAGAAGAAAATTGATGACAAGTTGAAGAGACGGATAGTTCGAATTGTAACCAAAGAGCCCAGAACAACCTCCAAAGATATTAAAGGTGAACTCCAAGGCCAAGGTACATCAGTGTCAGATCGCACCATTCGTCGTTGTTTGAGCCAAAGTGGACTTCATGGGAGACGACCAAGGAGGACACCACTGTTGAAAGCAAATCATAAAAAAGCGAAACTGGAATTTGCAAAAATGCATGTTGACAAGCCACAAAGCTTCTGGGAGAATGTCCTTTAGACAGATGAGACAAAACTGTAGCTTTTTGGTAAAGCACATCAACTCTATGTTCATAGACTCAAAAATCAAGCGTATGAAGAAAAGAACACTGTCCCTACGGTGAAACATGGAGGAGGCTCAGTTATGTTTTGGGGCTGCTTTGCTGCATCTGGCACAGGATGTCTTGAATCTGTGCGAGGTACAATGAAATCTCAAGACTATCAAGGCATTCTGGAGAGAAATGTGCTGCCTAGTGTCAGAAAGCTAGGTCTCAGTCGCAGGTCATGGGTCTTCCAACAGGACAACGATCCAAAACACACAGCCAAAAACACCCAAGAATGGCTAAGAGAAAAGCGTTGGACTATTCTGAAGTGGCCTTCTATGAGCCCAGATCTGAATCCCATTGAACATCTGTGGAAGGAGCTGAAACATGCCATCTGGAGAAGACACCCATCAAACTTGACACAACTGGAGCAGTTTGCTCACGAGGAGTGGGCCAAAATACCTGTTGATAGATCTAGAAGGCTCATTGACAAATATAGAAATCGTTTAATTGCAGTGATTGCCTCAAAAGGTGGTGCAACAAAATATTAAATTATGGGTACCATCATTTTTGTCCAGGCCTGTTTCATTAGTTTCATTTTTTTAAATAATTATGTTAATCAACAATTCAAAAGTAATGGCTGATTTTGATTGTTTAATTTTCAATAAATTTTTATTCATGGTTACTTTTGTACATTTCAAATGATTTCAGTGAGAATTGTGGGTTTTTCTTTCATTAACTGAGGGGTACCAACAATTTTGTCCACGTGTGTATGTCATATGAAGAAGCAATACAATGATGTTCCAGAAACACAGAAAAGTTAGAAAGACTGACATTAGCACACAAAAAAACACAGCCTTTTCATTTATTTCAGTGAAACTGCATTGGCAACCCTGGGCTCCAGCACCTGAGCTGTAGAATCCTTCCTCAGTATTATAAATGGCTGTGCAGCCTGCAAACTCATGGATGTATTACTTAAACTGGACTTCCTGGATCATTTTTCATCTTCTCACTTGTATCAACACACTCCCACCAACACAGCCCCTTGTGTTTTTTTAATGCAGCACTATTTTCAGTCTGAACACCTGCTAATATCAGCCCACTATCCTGAGGAATTATGTTCGTATTGGATGATTACGCACCTCACAATTTACATCCAGAGCCAATGTTCAGTGCCAATGCAAGAGTAGTGTTCCTTTTATTCAGCAAGGCTGAAAGTAAGGTTGTAAAAGCTGAGGTGATGGTTGGGAAAGTAATAAATCAGTCTTTCATGTGTTTGTCCTGTCACAGACCTGCGATTATGTTTGCCCTTTTAATAACCGTAACCACGATCTTTCCCAAACCTTAACCAAGTGTTACTTGCCTAATCCTGACCATTGCCTGAACAGTTTTTTGCCATAACATTAACCATTCCTTTGCTGCCATACACAGATATTGTGAAAAGACTTTAAAAAATGTTGGTATTGGACAAGAAAATGTAAAAACAATGTCAATGCAACCCCCTCATTTATTTCAATGAATCACTGCTCAGCATCGATCACCATTGATGCAGAAGACTCAAAAAATGCAAACAATGCAACCTCATCCAGCAACGCACTGTATGACCAATCAAATACATGCAATGGCTCATTCCTACATTATTTTACATTACTGTTTGGGGTTTTTTATTTTGAGACAATATTTGAATGGAAACATACCTGAAACATACCTACCACACTGACATATGAAATGTTGAAATACTGTGTATGTCATTTGTTTTCAATTTCAGTCATTGAGGTATTACATAGCATATTTATATTTTTTAAGACTAGATTGCAAGTGGGTGTAATCAACAAATATGCTAGTAAGCAAAGTCAATTCATAGAGCATTCCTCACTTCATACATACAGATGGTAATGTTTAAGCCCCTTACTGCAGTGTCTCTCATCATGCACTCCCCAGAGTGGTGGACAACCTCATGGGGACAGTGAAGGATAGAGTGTAACATGATGACACCAAAATAACATGTTGACACAGACAGAAAATAACAAGACCTTTAGTGAGCACTGTAGGGGTGATCTCTGCTCTCACCAGTGGCCTTTGTGTGAAATATGGAGTAAACATGAGGATGATCTTTAGCTGAGTATTTGAAAAATTGTGTGCTCCACTTCAGCTGTCTAAGCTGGATTTTTATATGCACGTGCATTCCCATATGTGCTACCACAACACAGCAGATACAAGAATCCACTATGTGTTCAACACATCAGTTAGCCGATGTGCATTCATCTGACTGCAATGGATTGACTTATCACTTGACTTAAAGATTGACTTTACACTAAGTCGAGCTTTAAGTTTTAAAGTCCCCCTACACTCAAAAATGTGTTTTTTCACATTTGTCGCATTCATCTGCTGAAAGTGGAAATTTTTTCTCTGCTCTTTGAAAAAAATATTTTTAGGGATGGGCCTATGAGCATGATTTGTGACATCACAATTAGTTGTCCAGCAGTTCAACTTCTGAAATGAAATATATTTGCATATTTATAGATTCTGTCATTTTTAATGAGGGAGAAGGAGTAGATGTGATTTTAAAGATTTTAAAGTGGTAATTATGCTTTTTTGTTGAAAAACCATATCAGACACACATTATTGTTTCAAGCAGAGTATTTCTATATTTCTTAATGCATGTCTGGAGGGGATCTTTAAGTTTGAGTCTGGGCTGGAGTTTTTGTGAGCCTGTGTAAGCCAGTTGGTAACATTCACCAGGTGTGCAGTTAATTTTTAAACTTTGTTTACACAAAACAAACAATAGAAACATAAAACATAATAAAATAAGTTGTTGATGAAAGGCACTCCAGGAAACAAAAATCCCTAAAACTGGATTATACTTGACATATGGGATTAACTGCAGTCCCACTGTAGATACCTACGGCATAGCTTTTGATTGACAGTTTAGGGTCATATTTCACCCAGTGATAGAACTACCACAACACTAGACATATGGCTATATTGTGCAATTATTATATTCCCTACAGCAATTGTGTTTTCATTCTTCCATTCACTTTTTTGATATAGAACAAAGTTTTGCCTTGTATCATTACTGAATAGGAAAGCACAGCTGTGCAGTAACCATGGCAGTTAGGTTCTTTCATTTACTGTGACAGAGAGCGACAATTGCACGATTCCACACAGGTGTACTGCATGGTACAATTAAGCAATTAACATGTATTATTGTGGCATGTATTAAAATGGTGAGCAGGCCCAGTTGATTCTGATTTTGTATCAAGATGGCAAGAGGAAAAGATCTAAGTGACTTTGAAAGAGGGTTCATTGTTGGGGCACGGATGGCAGGAGCTTCAGTCACAAAGACTGCTCAACTGGCTAGTGTTTCAATAGGAACAGTGACCAAAGTGACATCTGCATTTAGATCTATGGGAAAGACATCAGTAAATAGGGTTGGAAATTGTGGTTGACAGCACAGATTTGATGGCCGTGATGCTCGTGCATTAGTGCGATATGTAAGGAAAAACAGAAGAGCAACTCTCCCTCAGGTGACTGAGAATGTCAATACAGGACGTGATCAGACTGTGTCAGCAAGAACAGTCTGTCGACCATTACATAGAGAGGGATATTCTAAGGTTGCAGTGCATAATCCCCTCATTACAAAGATGAATGTACATTTGAGAGTTCAGTGGTGCAAAAACCATAGGCACTGGTCTACAGAGAGTCATATGATCAGATGAGTCATCCTTCACTATATTCTCAACAAGTGAGCCAGTGCATGTGTGTCCCCTACAGTGAGGGGATCCGGTGGCTCTGTCATGCTGTGGGGGGCATTTTGCTGGCATGGTTTGGGTCCACTTGTGCCCTTAGAGGGAAGGGTCACTGCAAATCAATACAAAGTTGTTCTGAGTGATCACCTTTATCCTATGATGAAACATTTCTATCCTGATGGGAGTGGTCTCTTCCAGGATGACAATGCCCCCATCCATAGGAAATGAAGGGTCACTGAATGGTTTGATGAGTATAAAATTGATGTGAACAGTTGAACAGTTGAACACCTATGGGAGATTTTGGACCAATGTGTTAGACAGCGCTCTCCACCACCATCATCAAAACACCAAATGAGGGAATATCTTTTGGAAGAATGGTGTTCATCCCTCCAGGAGAGTTCCAAGACTTCAATGCCAAGGAGCACTGAAGCTGTTCTGGCAGCACATGGTGGCCCAACACCTTACTAAGAAAATCTATGTTGTTTTTTTCTTTGTCACCCATCTGTATGTTACTTTAAGCCAAACTATGATCTTTCCCTAACCTGCACCAAGTTGTTTTTGTGCTTAAACCTAAACTAAACCTTAACCATAACAGTGTAAGAAATTAGATTATAAAATTATTTTATTATAAATATCCTCCTGTCTTTAACACAGAATCTTCAAACTGAACTGACTATACTGAATCACCATCATCACTGACAGAGTCAGTAGCTTTTAGTACTGAAGATACTCAATGGTGACTGAGAGCATCGACTCACAGTACATTCCTTCATTGATAAAAGCTTATTAAAAGGCCACAGAAACAGTCAATATGTGATAACGCTGTCACAAATAGTTGGTTGCTGAGCTATTACTTGTAAATGGTGATTATGTAGGCCTAGTTTTTAGTGGTGAAATCTAAGTACATTTACTTAAGTACTGTATTTCAGTACAATTTGGAGTATGATTGTAGTATATTGAGTATATTGGAGTATTTCCATATACATATGGAAATTTACATATACATATATACACTACATTTCAGAGGGAAATATTGTATTATTTACTCCACTACATTTATCTGACGGCCAGATTTTCTAGTTATTTTGCAGATTGATGATTAATGCATCAGTATTAACAATCTAATTCTACAACACCTCACAGCCTCAATAGTTTTTGTTATAATAAATAAAATTTGCTGACATTTCATGTATGTTTCCCATTTTTGGCATGTCCCTGAAGTCTTATTGTTGGAGGTTGTCAAGGCTGTGTGCAGCCTCCAAACCCATGCCTTACAGTCACAGATCCACAGGTATCTGTCTTAATGGCTGCTGCTTGTTGATGGTAGAATCACGAGTCAGCCTGACATCGCACCATCCTTATCCACCATTCCATGGTGGATAAGGATGACATATAAACTAGTTGGATTATACATACAGTGTTAACCAACCAGTGAACACAGCCATATATACTGTACATACAGGTGATCAAACAACCGACATCACCATCATCAAACTCTACTGCTAGTAAGCAGAGAACACTAGGTAGTTAGCTATGATGATACATTCTAACAGACTTTTCTGATATTAATGGAATAGACAGTTTGGACATACATATGTTTATTCTCTTTTATGCCAAGAGTTAGATGCAAAGATCTATGCAGCCACAACGCAATTAATTTGGCTCAGCATATAGCTTTAAAGCAGGGGGAAACAGCTAGGCTGACTTTCCAGATTTCAAGAATAAACCTACCAACACCTCTGAAGCTCACTAGCTATCATATTGTACCTCCTTTGTTTAATACAAACACAAACAGTGTTTGTATTAAACAAATGTAAAAACATCAGTTTGTGTATTTACAGGGACTTACATGCTGGAACATTTTCTTTAGCGAACAGCCACTAGACACTGACTTCCTAGTCTTGGTAGGTTGCCTGGCAACCTCACAGTAATGTGAAGATTCCAGGAAGTCACTGTGATGAAGCAATGGATGTATTGAGAGAGCTGGATACAGGTTGGTGAATCAGCCTTGCTGACAATTTTTCCCAGTCACCAACTGTGCTACCGCAACAAAAAAATCCCCTGCAGCCAAAAAGTATTTTCCCCATAGACCGCCATTCTAAAAGAGACATCTGTAAAACAGCATTTACCTGCAAGCAAGGCCAATTATTATTCTCTGCAGATTATTATATATGTAAAACTCTTCCAGAGTCTAGCAAAGCTATGTTTATGTGCGAGACATTATTCCAATGTAAAGGTTATGGGCAGAGCAGAACAAAGCAGGCGGGGCCAGGAACACACAGTAATAGTAATGTGCATGTGCACACAAGGAGGAAGCAAATCAGCGCACAAAAAAACTTTTTCAGCTGGGCAGGCAATTTTCATTTGAATTAATGTGTATCTTGGAGTATCCAGTTCTTACATTTATGCAACGGCACCAGAATGAGTTTTGAAGTGGGATGACATCCAGCTTTGGATGATGTAATAGGCTAGTGAACTTTTCCACGTCAACTTCCTTTCAATCTCTGCCTTGCCTACTGTTTTTGTACAACTAAAATAGGAAATGCATTCCCTCTTCTCATCAGGGTACTTCCAGATCAAAATGGTAGAAGCTTTTTTCTTTTTTTTTTTAGTCAACTTGTTTTGATGCTTTTCTGCCCCCTAGTGGCCAAAAACTGATTTTGCAGCTTTAATGTTACTTGTGGTGAATTTGTAGCTGCTACTTTTAAGAGATTTGTTATGACACCTGATGTTGCAATTAGATGATGATTAGTGGGAGACTACACTACACTGCTTTTTCTTACTTTTCACCTGAGCTTGAATTTTACAGATACATTTACAGTTGAGCTGTGGAAACTAACTTCATTACTGATTCAACCTTACAGTTTATGTCAGTGGAATCAATACAGAGTTGTTTGGCTTAACTCAAACTGTAGATGCAATTATTATTGTCAGAATGATGCATGGATACAAACATTGATTTTTCTTTTATTTCAATAAGTGGCAGTAAGTTCAATAAGTAAGCAGTATGCGTCTGTGTCTTGGGTCTCTGTCATCTGCACTCTTACATTTTTCAAGAAACATATTTCATAGCCAAATAATCAACTTCCTCAAGAACAATCTGCCAGTGTCTACAGAAACATCTCATAAATCAAGTTACTGCTGTAGCCAGTGTATTGTGCAGTATCTAAATTTTTGTTTGGGTGCTATAACCATAGTCTGTAAAAAAATTTTTAAAAAATTGACGTAGCCACCGTGACCCATTGGGTTGTGGACTCTCATTTTAAAGCCTCGAGTTCAGCATTTTGACCATCACCATCTTGGTTTTTTGGAGCCAGAAGTGACCATATTTGGACAAGCGGGTGGAGCTGACCCTAACACTAGTATTAGCTGCTAGCTTCGTTAGCACAGTGCATTGACAGTCTATGGGTAACTGTGATATTGTTAATGCTAATTTTGGCTAGTGAAAAATAGGCTTAAAGCAAAATGTACTTACTGGAAAAACTGAACAGCCGACTCCTTAGAGGGTCTTTTAGTATAACCAAACGCTGAACAAGACTTTTTTAAGGCGACCAAAATGTTACAATTAACTTTCATGAACTGAAAACACACTAAAATAGCAACAGCTATGCCTAAGCTGGAGTTACCTTACGTAACATGCGTAACCAATGTTGTCACCGTGGTGGCGATTTCAATCAAAAGGTAGCCACACCCTAAAGCATATCTTGTTTTATCATCTATTTTACTCTAAATAGGACCATAATTTACAAAATGAACATCATGCTGTATTGAAGAAGACTTGAAACTAGCGATTGAGACCATAAACACATCAGGAAAATGTTTACTGAGGTAATAAATCAAGTGAGAATTAGTGTCATTTTCTCATAGACTTCCATACAATCAGACTTCTTTTTGCAACCACTTGAGTTGCCCCCTACTGGCCATTAGAGAGAATGCAGGTTTAAGGTACTACTGCATTGGCCTCATTTTTCAGACCCGGAGCTTCCCGTGTCTATAACACAGTGGTTCTCAACCTTTTCTGAGAACTGGACACTTTGGAGATGTAGCTGCATCCAGTGGACATACCAAAACATGTTTCAGCTCTGATACCACAGACCAGCATAATAGTTCAGGCTTTATGCATATAACTGCAACCCAAAGCATCTTTACTTCTAACGTGCATGTGTAACTGCTGTGACTTTGTACTGGGCTCTGTCAAAACTCTGAGTGTACAGCAGAACAACATGGATCACTGAGTGTAGATACTGGAGGAATGAAGCTGCCGACATGCTGCTTCCATTACATGACAGGTGTAGACAAGGTGTAGGCTCAGAGCTCATGGGTCACGCTGTTATTGAATGGCTGTAATACCAATTCAGACCACTAGGGCTCCGTGGATCCCAAGTTCAGAAAAAATGTAAAGATATCAGTGTGCTTTGGGTGGGTTGTGTTTGACAACATCTGTATGGTTCTTAAACAGACTGACAAGACACACCCACTTCCACAGCGAATGGCTGTGCGGGATGAACTTCTCTCTGAAGCTCTCTTTTTTCATCTTACACAAATACTTCCATCACTCTTTGTGTGCACAGCTGAGTGCCACATTACAGCTTTACTTTCCTACTGGCGCAAAGCCAGTGTTAGAGCAAACGCAGTCTTTATGCAATTTTCTTCAGGCACTGGTCTATTTTTTTGCATCTGCGCCGAACGAACATGTTTGTGCCAAGGTGGGAGGAGAGGCTCAGCTAAGGCTGTGTTTATGCTGATTAGGCGGCACAGTGCAATTTTGGTGCTCATTTTGGCATGAAATTGCTTTTGCGCTAAAACCTGCTCAGACCACCTCTTATCACAAATGCAGGGCAATTTTCAGGGCTTTAGTTGGCAGAGGCACAAGCAGACAGACGTATGCCTCTTTTGGTTTGCTTCACATTTTCTCATCTACTGCAGATTGATGTGTGCATCAAAATTAATTTTTTGATATGATTGAGGAAGAGTCTGACCAAAAATACTCACATGTCGCTAAGCATAATCTAGAGTTCCACACAAATGTCAGAACTAATATGCTGTTTAATTGAGACGACCACAACAACTTTTCCATGTAGTTGATACCAGAAGTCATCACATCACAACAGCTGGAATGATGGTGTATTTCACCTATAGTCTACGATTTGAAAGAAGGGCTTTGCGCACATTTTATGTACTAATGGCACAGCAGAGGTAACTTTGTTTAAATTTTCTGACTGGATTGGTAATTGATGATCTGTGTTCTAAACAACAAACTGGAAAGCTATTACTCACAGATTTCAAGTTTAACAGTCAAATCATTTGAAATTACGTGGCTGTCCTCAGGAGTCCTGAGTTCCATCAAATCAGATGCTCGATCTGCACTAACTAGCAAATCTCCAAGCCCCATTTTGTATTTGTTTGTTTAAAGATACATAAACAGTTAAATCATTATTTTTTGTTGGATAAGAAAGGGCTGATATTTAGCATACGGACTCATTCAAGTATGCAGATGAAGAGCAGAACCGCAGAGTTTAAATATATTAATTATCCTTTATAATCAGTTTGCACAACTATAACCAATAGTATCATCAGTATGTCAGCAGCTGCAACACCAAAATACATCTACCCTGCTGGTGCATTTTACCAATGGCAGCACATTTGGGGCGATATATATTCATATATGAATATACTGTGTACTTTTCCTGTGTACTACTGTTGTGAACTTCAGGTGCTTTTTATGTGATTGGTCATTACCAAGCAGCAACTACCACGGCCTGAGGCTGAAGCCATGTGGAAGTATTTTAAAGTGCAAAAGACACTAGATGCTACAACTGACTCCCATTCAAAAAGTCAATCATTTTTTATAATGAGTCATTGAGGCTGTTTACACTTTGTTTTAAAATGCATTTCGGTGATCTGAACACAAGTGGACAGCCGAAACACATCGCCATTCACACCTGTGTCTGTCATGCGTCTCCAAGATGTTCAGCTGACCACTTGTGTTCAGATTTCGTTACTGTCTACATCACTTCCAGTACAAGGGCCCCGTGCACAGTTATTACGTCAGTCTGTCGCCAGACAAGTGCCAGATTTGTTTCACATGGGCTAGCTAAGAAAACAAAAATGTTTCAAGAACTAATATACATATATGGGCTATTCCAACTGTTGAGATTGGCAGGAAAAAGTCATTTGGCATTAGCACGCTGTCACCAAAACAACCACCCAGTCCTGCATTCATGACGTATTTTCCTGTTACGTCCTTGTCGGGATGCATCAGGACGCATTAGCATTTACACTGCAAAAGATATGTGGTCAAATGCATCCCAGACCACCTCAGCAAGTGGTTTGAGTGATCAGATCACAATTCGTCTCGGTGGTTGTTTACACTTGTATTTAGTGCTGTCCACTTGTGATCGAATCGCCCAAGACGCATTTTAAAACCAAGTGTAAACAGGGACATTATGGTCTCAATCTCTAAATTTAGACCCTCTTATAAGTGTGCTGGTGATCATTTTGGAAATTATTGCTCTGTTAATAAGATTTGAAGACTTATAATACCTTTGATGTGTGCTGTGTGGGCGTTGATTGACAGCTGTGATTGAAAGTTGGCTCCCCTACTGCTCTCCCTGGCTCCAGGACTCGCACTGAGTTGGACTATTGTTGCAATATTTCACTAAGTTTAATGTTACTTGATTATGATGCCTTTCCTGTAAGCACAATTTAGCTAAAGTAACTAACATTAGCCCAAGTGTGCTCAATGTGTTCCCAGTAAGCTAGTGTTAGCTTGGGTCCGAGGTAGCGGGGCGTGTTTTCAGAGCATAAAAGGAAACACATCACACTCTGGGCACCGACCATAAGCTGCAACTCTGGGCTTCAAACTGGCTCCAATGAAAACCAACAGGAGACGTCACACCTTGCTACATCCATCTTTATTTACCATCCATCTTTAATCATTACTTATGTTCATCCCCATCCGACCCACCTGCTGATTCTGTATTCCTCCTACTAATAATGTATTCAGCCTCTCTTCCATGTCACAGTTTGCACCAACGCCTGTGGTCACCAAAAGTGCAAAAACATGCTTATCACACCCATGTGTGTTTGTACCTAAGGATTGTGCTTGCATTTGCGCTCTGTTTCAGGAAAATGGGGTCCTATGACTGCCTGCAAGGAAAGATTGTCCAATAATGTGTGCCGTTATCCTCATATTTGGATGCTTTTCATGTCTTGCCCTTTCCTAAGATGGACGATTTTTTTACCTCGCGGTTTGGAACAGCTATAAGCACCAGCACAAACTAGTTCATTTCAGTCATACTGACTCCTTCAGCATGGACAGCGTGGCGTCCATAAAGGCCTGCACTACTGATACAGTACTGCAGACCCCCAGTTGAGAAACAGTGCTATAATGAAGTCACACAGTGTATCTTTGAAATTTAATGGTTTCCAGTATTTTACGACCCAACCAACACATTGGTCTATTATACATCAGGCTGTCTAAGGCCACGGTTAAAGCTTCTTCACTTCACAAAGAGCACAGAGAAGCAGATGTGCTGTATAAAGACACATTACTCCCAGCTAGAGGATGTCATTCAGTTGCACTGGTGAGTGGTGTAGAGGAGCTACACCTGTGCAATAGATTGTTCTAAGAAGAGCTGGGCTTGAGACCAGCAGCAGGAGGACAATTCCCCAGAGGCAATACACATATGCAACCGCCACTACAATGGGTGGGAACAACATGAATACACATGCTCTCTCTCTCTCTCTCTCTCTCTCTCTCTCTCTCTCTCTCTCTCTCTCTCTCTCTCTCATCCTCATCTCTGTCATCCTTCCTTTAGCTTCTCCTTTTGTTGTCAACCCTGTCTGTCTTTAGTTTGAATGAATACACGTCTTTGTTTCTGTAGCCTTTTTAACCCTTTCTGGCACCATTTAGATTTGTCATTAGCATTCCAGGATGTTGGGTGGAAGGAGAAAAGAAAATATTTGAAATTACAAAGAGATACCAAATCGAAATTTGCTCTAAAGGAGTTACGGCCATGCCTCTGGGAGATGCTTTATGGGCAAACTATCATCTCAGACTGCACTTCCTCCACCACAGTCGATACCTTTTCCAATACAAGTATTAAAGGTTTGAGCTGAGTGCCACAAATATGTGGAAAAAAATATTCATTTCAGGCTATAATGCAGATTAAACTGAGCTATTTCTTTTTTACATTCCTGAATATTCGACCAACAGGGATGCAGCAACATGGTGCGACAGTGGAAGCAACAGTTGGTGTCATGTATCTATGAGATGCCTTCTAGGAGTGAAAGATGCATGAATCACAGCTTTGAAGTTAGGTCTGGGCTTTTTCTCCTTTTTTACTTTGCTCTTACCTTCTGCTGTCTCCTGGCCATGTCAGTAGGTTGCTTTGCGTTGAACGGATAGGCGATGCAGCGCATCACAAACACATACAGCTGGAGTCTCTTTTTCCTCTCCTCCTCCTCCCTCTGCATCTTCTCCAGGTCTTCTTTCTCCTTGTCGCTGCCCACCGACGGGCTGGGGCTGGAGGGTCGGCCACCGCCGGTCCCACGGCCCCGGGGCTGGAGCCCTCCGCAGCCGTGGCCGTCGGCCGCTCGGCCCGGTGACAGCCGGGCTCCTCCGGTGTTCTTCGGTGCCGCCACCTCTTTGCGCTCCACCTCCAGTATCTCATCCCCTTCCTCCTCGCTGGAAGACGGATCCAACATGCTGCTGGGGCTTGGATGGAGACAATACCTGCTGGGAAGGTAAAACTGCAAAAGTAGAAAAAAAAGATACCGATCAGCTTCAGTGTCAGCCACAGAAGGAAAGACCCACTGTGGAGAAACCGCTGTGGAGACGCAAAATGTGACTGATGAGCGGCTCAGACTGTTGCTTCTCAAGAGAAAAAACTGCCGTCAGACGAGTCAATCTCAGCAAGAAAAATGAAAGTGTTGTAGAGTCGAGTTGCTTGCGTGATTTCCGATGTTTCAACTCTGCCAGTCAGTAGCACATAGGAGGGATTTATCATGAGAGCAGATATACAGGGGGAGGGGTCGCACAGAGAGAAAACAGGAGGAAACGATGTGTTGATGCTCTGATGCCTGGAGGCTGAGGAGGAAGAGGCAGGGCTCGGAGCTGACCGCGGTGCTGAAACCCGATCCCCGGCTGCTCTGGGATCAGTTTGATCAAGCTACGAGAACAATAGATGAGCGACCACTTGATGATATCCAGCTGAGTCAAAAGAGGACAGGTTTAGACAGCACCAGACCGGATTCAAAGCGGGTTGGCTTTCACAATAAAAGCGTCGCAGCTAGTTTAAAACAAACAAATAATTAAATGAATGATCAATATAAATTGTTAATTCAATGAATAACTTCATATATATGTCTGGGATATTGGAATAACCTAAACACAGAAAATGAAACCAACAACAACAACAGCAACAAACATGATATCAAGAAAAATGCTCCCAAAAACAGCTATGAAGTTTTGACAGACTTCACCTGGTGTGGGTCCCAAATCAAGCCATACCATCAAATACGTTAGCAGTGTACACCTAAAACTATTTATAATTTTTACAACATAAAAACCAAGATAGCAGTTATCAATAGTAGATACCAAAAATTTGGCCCACTGGATTACAAAACACCATATATATCAAACATCCAAAATATTAAAAGACATCTTCCAGTAACAAAACCAAAAGAGATGTCGTGTTTATGTGCAAAATGTCAAATAAACAGTGCACTAAATAACAGAAGAAAAAGCCTATAATAAATAACACTCCAAATAACTGGCTAACTTTAATATGTCATGTGTCATTGCATTGTCCATGTTTTAAAATTATATATATATATAAGTTCATTTGACTTGAGCAGTTTTGAGGACATGGTACAGTAGTAGTAAAATCCAAAAAACATCCAAAAAATGGATACCACATCTAGTATATACAGTAGTTTTCTCATTTAATCAGAATTCACAAAAAAACAAACAAACAAAAACAAAAACAAAAAAAACTGATTCCAACTGCCTATAAAATAACTTAATGCCAATGGGAGAACACACTGTAGACCGTCCTCGACAGAAGAAAAAACTAAATACATTTCATCTTTGTAATGAAACAAAGGGCAAAGCAAACATCACATCATTTAGCTTAACACTTTATGGCAGACTGCCTGGACACTGTGACTGATCAAAAGCTGAGAAAAACACATGAAGTATCAGCAACTACAAGTAAGTGGCAGACACAGACAAACCTCCTTTTCCACTTGTGTCAAGGACACAAGGACACAGGGTCTAGGACAATGTTCTTCATTTCAGTAGTTCAGTTAGTCATTTTAGTGTAGGATGTGTATTTACTTGAGGATACAGCACAGCAGTATAGTTCATGTTCAGCATCTTGGCTCTGACCTCACCACTACCTGCTGAATATACTATTATACTGTGTGATGATAGCAGATATCTCCCCCTGGGGGAGGGAACTGGGAGGTAGGGGGTCTCAACAAAGGAAAGCAGCAGCATCAATGTGGATATATTTGCGGCATAAAGAAGCAGCAGCAGCATTGGCAGAGCAGAGGAAGAGCTGAGCATTTTCTGACAGCTTAAATCGACCACGAAATTGCAAGGGTGCTTTGGATAGGTGATGTAGAGAGTGGTACATTAATGGCACATCAATGTAGCATAGCAGCACGAGTTGGCTGCCTGCCCTCGCTCCAAAGAATCTGATACATTCTGTGAAAAAAATTTTACCTGGGGGAAAATGTCTACTGCCCTGGAGGCAGAAAATAACATTACTGTAGACAACCATCCACCCATGGCATGAAAAAAAAAAGATGAATCCTCTCATAATCTGTTTTTTCTTTGTGTCATCACACTGCTATAATGAATTTATTCATCTTTTTTTATTCCTCTTCTGTTACACGTACACACACTGCAACACACTGATTGAGTGACTCACCATTATCTTAACTATATGTTGATTGTACATCACTGCTTTGGCAACTGTTTCTGAACTTTTGTGCCAGTAAAACTCATTAAATAAGATCACATGATACACAACTGGATATGTAAACAAAACAATATTGGGCAATAACATCAAAATTTCATAAGAGATTGAGGCCTAGTTATCATAGGTACACTAGTTTTCAGTATGGTCTACACTATAATCATGAGTATCCTGCTAGCTCTGCCAAAGTGATAGGCGATGTTGTGCAGGAATGTCCGAAGAGACGGAAGAAGGATGGAACATCTGAAAGTGAGGTCATACGTGGCATCGTCAGGAACACAAGAAACCTATCTCATCTGAAACTATTTCACATGTTACTGTTTGCACATATTCAGTAGCCTATTTTATATATTAGGTGGTGTACTATCATAAAACTCATATGTTGGTGTGGTTGAAGATACCCTCCATACTCTGCTGCTGAGAAACCAGGTGTATATATGACATCCTCTATCCTTATACCCTCGATTCTGATAAGAAAAACCTTCACAAAAAACCTTTTTTTTAAATGAGCAACTACAGTAAAGCAAACAGGAGAGATCCCTCTTTCAGGATGAACAGATATATACAATACTTGTACAAGCTAGAGGGAGTGGTATTACAATATAGAGGAACAGAATGACAATATTAAGTAAATAAAACATCAGCATATAATATTAAGTAAAGAGCAGGTGTAATAAGTTTGAGGTTCAGACAGGAGTGCAAAAGTGTTAAGAGTGAAGAAGGGGAGTCAGAGAAGACATTAAGCAACTTCCAGGTGCAGCGAAGCAGTGGTAAGACCCAGAGGACAGACTACTCATCCACACAAGAGGTAAACTCAGGGATATCATTCACAGAGAGAATCAACAAGAGGTGCTAAGAGAGGATGAAGCACATAAATGCATACAATACATGATGTAAGAACAGTTATGAACAAAGACAGATCAAACACTGGCCAGGTCGTATTATCAGCACACACAGGACACATGGGCCTGCAATGTGGCATGAAAACACGTTATTTAGTTATTGTTTATAATTTAGCCTTCTACTGTATTTGTTTTCTTACCTACCTCATTGTTTTTGTATTTTGTGATTTATCTTAAGTGGCTGTTAATCCCAAAAGGAAATTACAGTATTACAGCAAAGTACTCTATCTACAATTTTAACATGTACATTAAGAATTCTGGTGCTCTCTGAGATAAAAATGAATGGAAAAATATACATTTTTTTAATTGTTTCAGTTAAAGCTGGACGTGTACCTTGCAGAAGGTCAAAAAAGATGACTAATTCAATTCAACTGCTGTGATGCATAAACCTTAAATTAATGCAAAATTTTATTAATAAGAAATATGAAAATACAAATGGGGTAGGTCTGTGGTTGCAGGTGATATCTGCCACACTGACCACAAAGAAAGCAGCAGCAGTCTAAGTAAGTTAGACAAATCAAGAATCTTTCAATGTTAGTCTTTCTATTATGAAATTTCTTTGTGTTACTATCTCTCTACCATGGCTCAGCAAGAAACACTGTCTGTTGAAGCGCAGAGAGGACATTTTGCACTAAGAAGACCCAAACTTTGGAAGATAACCACATTTGTCTACCTCAGACTAATGAAGTCTTATATTAGTTTTTGTGGAACTGTAGATGTTGTCTCCCATCTCTTACATGGAAATTGTTAAAAGGATAATGATGGTGACTTTCTATATTGTCAACAAATCTTATTTGCAGAGCCAAACCAACAATGAACTGATCTAGTAACTAACACATTATTGTGTGTGTATCCAAAGCCTGATATATCTTACTCCTCTGTGCCGTAGACCTCTGTTGTTGTCCAAAAACTATTAAAAACATGTCAGTGAGCCATACTGCTGACATGTTCCTTCATCACAAAAGAGTATGGTCATGGTAGTTTGTTTAGAAATGGCTCCAAAGACTAACAACAGCAATCACGTTTTCAGTCTCTGGAGAGTAGTTATGTATAAGGCCAACACCACTGAGCATGTGGGAAAATGGTTGCATTTACAGAGCTTTACTAGCTTGTTGTGCTACATATCACAATATCTTGACTTTGTACTGAAGTTTTTTGAGGAATTTATAATGTAGTACAAAGTCAAGAAGCTGTGATATGTAGCAAATACACAAGAGGCTAGTTCAGCCTCCATCTGAAACAGGCCATTTTTAGATCCTGTCTCTTTAAGGCCCCCTCCTGATGAGCCCTTTCTGTTCTCATTAGTCAGCCTCCGACTCTCTAAGTAAACAATAGTAGTAGTTGGAGGATTTAACTTATTTTTCTCAGTCTTTACTTGAAATGGCAAATTCTCAAATACATCCACCCAGATAAGATCCAGAATATGAGAGTGAACAATGGGAACAAACTCAGCAACAAAGATTACAGAATGGACAGCCGTTTATGGACATGTCCAACAAGCTGACGTCATCTTGTCGGGAAAGTAAAAAAAAACAAAACATTGCAAACGGAGAGTTCAGGACAGGCTGAAACCTGGGCTTTTGTTTTACAGGGAGCATTTTTACATACAGTACAGGCCAAAAGTTTGGACACACCTTCTCATTCAATGCGTTTTCTTTATTTTCATGACTATTTACATTGTAGATTCTCACTGAAGGCATCAAAACTATGAATGAACACATGTGGAGTTATGTACTTAACAAAAAAAGGTGAAATAACTGAAAACATGTATTATATTAAAGTTTCTTGAAAATAGCCACCCTTGGCTCTGATTACTGCTTTGCACACTCCTGGCATTCTCTCGATGAGCTTCAAGAGGTAGTCACCTGAAATGGTTTTCACTTCATAGGTGTGCCTTATCAGGGTTAATTAGTGGAATTTCTTGCTTTATCAATGGGGTTGGGACCATCAGTTGTGTTGTGCAGAAGTCAGGTTACTACACAGCTGACAGCCCTATTGGACAACTGTTAAAATTCATATTATGGCAAGAACCAATCAGCTAACTAAAGAAAAACGAGTGGCCATCATTACTTTAAGAAATGAAGATCAGTCAGTCCGGAAAATTGCAAAAACTTTAAATGTGTCCCCAAGTGGAGTCGCAAAAACCATCAAGTGCTACAACGAAACTGGCACACATGAGGACTGACCCAGGAAAGGAAGACCAAGAGTCACCTCTGCTTCTGAGGACAAGTTCATCCAAGTCACCAGCCTCAAAAATCGCAAGTTAACAGCAGCTCAGATCAGAGACCAGATGAATGCCACACAGAGTTCTAGCAGCAGACCCATCTCTAGAACAACTGTTAAGAGGAGACTGTGCGAATCAGGCCTTCATGGTCAAATAGCTGCTAGGAAACCACTGCTAAGGGGAGGCAACAAGCAGAAGAGATTTGTTTGGGCCAAGAAACACAATGAATGGACATTAGACCAGTGGAAATCTGTGCTTTGGTCTGATGAGTCCAAATTTGAGATCTTTGGTTCCAACCGCCGTGTCTTTGTGAGACGCAGAAAAGGTGAACGGATGGATTCCACATGCCTGGTTTCCACTGTGAAGCATGGAGGAGGAGGAGGTGTGATGGTGTGGGGGTGTTTTGCTGGTGACACTGTTGGGGATTTATTCAAAATTGAAGGCACATTGAACCAGCATGGCTACCACAGCATACTGCAGCGACATGCCATCCCATCCGGTTTGCGTTTAGTTGGACGATTATTTATTTTTCAACAGGACAATGACCCCAAACACACCTCCAGGCTGTGTAAGGGCTATTTGACCAAGAAGGAGAGTGTGGAGTGCTGTGGCAGATGACCTGGCCTCCGCAGTCACCGGACCTGAACCCAATCGAGATGGTTTGGGGTGAGCTGGACCGCAGAGTGAAGGCAAAGGGGCCAACAAGTGCTAAACACCTCTGGGAACTCCTTCAAGACTGTTGGAAAACCATTTCAGGTGACTACCTCTTGAAGCTCATCGAGAGAATGCCAAGAGTGTGCAAAGCAGTAATCAGAGCAAAGGGTGGCTATTTTGAAGAAACTAGAATATAAAACATGTTTTCAGTTATTTCACCTTTTTTTGTTAAGTATATAACTCCACATGTGTTCATTCATAGTTTTGATGCCCTCAGTGAGAATCTACAATGTAAATAGTCATGAAAATAAAGAAAACACATTGAATGAGAAGGTGTGTCCAAACTTTTGGCCTGTACTGTACATTCTCCTCAAGTTTTGGAACTTTGGGCATCCAAAGTACATGGACATCTAACACCATAACAGCAGCCTGTATAAATAACAAAAAATCACAAAAAACAATATGTCCCCTTTAAAGTCCCCCTAGACTCAAAAATGTGTTTTTCTTATTGTTACGAGTTGTGCACAAAAATAAGGCGTGTACCTACAAATCATGCTTGGAGTTGCACGCCTTAAACTCTTAAACACTTTAGAGGACATGTTCACAAATTTTCGAGTCTGTCTTAAAACAACAGTCAGGAGCCCAAATGAACATTGAAACCTGTTTTTCTTGCTGTAATCATTCCTCCTGTTCATACTGACCATTAGAAGATCCCTTCATAATGCACTTACAATGTAAGTGATGGAGGACAAAATCCACAGTCCTCCTTCTGAGCAAAAATCTATTTAAAAGGGAAACACTGTCCGAGGAAACACAAAGAGGGAATTTGATGCTAAAAAGACTGTAAATGTGGCAGATATCCACTTGATGTGACTAACTCAGACTGCTGAAGCCTCATATAAGCTTCACATCAACTTTTAAATGCATTTTTGCACTAAATGACTGGATTTTGTGGATTTTGGCCCCCATTACTTACATTGAAAGCACATTTGAAGGGGATCTTTTAATAGCCAGTATGAACAGGAGGAATGATTACAGTGAGGAAAACCTCTTTCACTGTTCATATGGACACCTGACTGCTGTTTTAAGACACACTTGAAAAATTTAACCTATCCTCTAAGGTGAGCAAACTGTGCACATATGTCATTCTGCACAGTGAAGCTCAAACATCCAGCTGAAGTAATAATAAGTAAAAAACATTTTTGAGTGGAGGAGACTTAAATGAAGGGATCTCTGGACAAGAGGAACAATTACAGTAACCAATACTTTAATGTACATATGGGCATGTAAATATTTTATTTAGAAAATACTTGAAAAATGTGACTTGAAAAAATGTGAATTTTTCCTTTAAAGTCCAATATCAGATTTCACATAATGATAAAACTACTGCAACACCAGACAAATGTACCACATACATGATAAGCTTTTATTGTGTTTAATTATATTCCCCTAACTGTACTTACATTCTTTCATTTACTTTGTGGTCTAGAGTAACAGACAGTGGGTGTTTTTTAATTCACTGTGAGAAATGCAGTGGAAATGCCATACCCACCAGCTACACCAGCATCAAAAACACAAGCCAGTCAAGCTTACCAGTCACACTTCTGTTTACCCACACTATCTGTTTAGCCACCATAACCTCAGATAAAGTGACAGGAGGTGCACATCAGCTACGACGTAGCCTACAGTGTAGCACAAACATACATATTCATCTCACCAGTTCATCTTTTTCTTCTTTTTTTTTTTTTTTTTGCTACACAACTCAACTAAAAAAATTAAATTAAATTTTTTAAAAAAGAGGAAAAGCAGGCAGCAATGGATTAAGAGCATTTACAGAAAGGTTCACTTAACAATATTTAAGTTTTTAAGGTTTGCATCTCACCTGTTTCAGTACTTCAATACTAAGATAGAATCACTAACAGTAATTGTGCAAATCTGTTTTTGTAAATAAATATATTTCGATCAGAGTAATTCTGTCTCATTAACTGAGACATGTGGAGCTTTGTTTTACAATAAACATCTACTCACTTATTTATTTTTTCGTGTTTATGTATTTGATTGATTTTGTACTTACAAGGAGGGAAGAGTACCAGGTATAAAATCACCACTATTACTGTAAAAAGTGTTGAATTGTTATTTATCTCATATTCTCATTTCCCCCCCCCCCCCCTGTATTCTACCATTGTTCATATTGTGTCTTGTGGTGGCTGTGCTTGTGCTCAACTTAAATGTAACATTTGTGATATCACTTACAGATTCCTGAAAAGACATGTGGTCCAATTGCATTGTCTGCCCTGATGGACTCACGCATCTAAGTGTGTGTGCCAAGGGTGGTCCCACAGTAAAATCTCTTGTGCAATTTTGAGCCTTTTAAGCACCCTTGCTGTAAGGCTGCAATCCTGCAGAATAGTACACTCTTTAAATATTCAATTCTGCACAGTTTGTTTGAGGGAGTAATCTGCAAATCAATGAGTTAAAGCTAGAAGAAAAGGTTACATTAATTGTTACCATGTATATATCCTATGTACAGTACGTAGCAAGCACTGTGTACAATTGTTTAAATTGTTTAAAAATGTATTTATGTACTTTGGACAAATAACACTACATTTTGCAGCATATGAACAACAAAAACCCCAAATAATTAATCATATTAGTAGGAATGAACATGCCCAAACCCTTATCTTACAATTTTGAGTCCTTGCACCCAGCTTTTTATTGTTGCTGCATAAACTGGAAACAGGTATTCTTTGCACCAACGTCAGACATTTTTTTCTAGTCATGTGTAGCTCATTAAGCAGTTTCCACCCCTTCCTGACCAGTATGCCATTATCAAGAAAATGTGGAAAGAGTGTTCAATATGAAACTACTGAACCAGTTTGGGTATGAGAAGTGTAGTGTTTTTTTTTAAAACACAAATGCAAAGGTTGGGGAAGGAGCCTCCCCTGGGATGGCAGAGTTTATAATGGCTGGGAGCATGGTGAGGTGCTCCCAGTCAGCCTCAATGAGCAGCCCCACCTACCTGTAGAGAGAGAGAAAAAGACAACAAAGCAGAGCCATCCAGGCCAGGGGGCCATCACAATGAGAGTCAGACCAGACAATATTAGCTTGTCACAGATGTATTTTGGCAAATAAGTACTGTAGCAAGAAATTGCAGAATGAGAATAGGAATGCCATGTATGTATGTATGTATGCATGCATGCATGCATGTATGCATTTATGAATGCATTTATGTATGTATATGTGTACATAGATAGATAGATAGATAGATACACAGGCAAGGTCAAGGTCAAGTTTATTTGTATAGCACATTTCAACAACAAGGCAATTCAAAGTGCTTTACATAGAACATAAAAGGCATCAAGACAGAATATAAAAGCAACACAAGGCAATATAAAAAGACATTTAAATACAATTAAAAAGTTAAATTGAAAATAAAAAATAAGCTAAAATAGAAGACAGATAAAGTTACAGTTACAGTGCAGTATAAAATATTAACCCTCAAATTTGGTTTAATAAAAGTCAGTGGCAAATATAAAAAATATAAAAAGTATTCAGCTGTGATTTAAAAGAACTGAGAGTTGCAGCAGACCTGCAGTTTTCTTGGAGTTTGTTAAAATCAATTCTTTGACAGACAGGAAGCCAGTGTAAAGATCTGAGAACTGGTGATGTAATCCACTTTTCTTGGTCTTAGTGAGGACTCGAGCAGCAGCGTTCTGAATCAGATGCAGCTGACTGATTTTTTAGGGAGACCTGTGAAGACACTGTTACAGTAGTCGAGTTTACTGAAGATAAATGTATGGACAAGTTTTTCCAAATCCTGCTGAGACATTTATTTCTTTATATATTCTTCAGGTGATAGTGGGCTGACTTTGTAATTGTCTTAATGTGGCTGTTGAAATTTAGGTCTGAGTCCATGACTACACCAAGATTTCTAGTTTGATTTGTGGTTTTTAACATTATTGATTAAAGCTGAGCACTGACTTTTAATCATTCTTCCTAGGCAGAATGGCACATCCAACCGTTGATTTGTTTTCACTTACTCAGTGCTTGTATTGGAACATAGTGCCGATGATGTCAGAAGAAGAACCGCCTTGCATTTCTCAGTTCCAAATGATAGATAGATAGATAGATAGATAGATAGATAGATAGATAGATAGATAGATAGATAGATAGATAGATAGATAGATAGATAGATAGATAGATAGATAGATAGAATTTACATTGACAACCGTGTGTTTTCCAGGGTTGGAGTGTTCCTTGAACGTTTTTTAAATGATCCAGTGTGCCTGAATGCGGCATGACGTACCAGGTCAGAAAGGCGGAGAAAGGACATGCGCGTGGCCATGCGTACGGAAACCCGCCCCTTTACATTCCCCCCTCCTCCCACCAACCTACAAAATGAATACTGCTGTGGTTATTTCACCAGCGCTTTAACGCCAAAACCTGAGTTGACCAGAGAGGTTAAATCACATTAATTCGACGGACAAGGCTTCTTTTCACTGCTGCTGCTCCTCCTTGTTAAGTTGGTACGAGGAGTCGGAGACTGAAGTGACATTTAGCTTTAAGTTACGTTAATTCATTCATCACAACAATGGCAGCACAGGATTTTAATTTCTTGCTTGCGACGGATTCGTATAAGGTGAGTTGAACTGTTCTTCTTGCTTATCTCATTTTCCGTCCTGTTCTGTCCTGAGAGTTAGCCTCTTAAATGGAGAGAAATTCAGTTTATTTCGCGAAACAGTTAACGTTAGCTAACGTTCGGTATTTCACTACATACCACTGCACCCCTCAGATATCTTTGCTGTTTCGTTTCTGGTGAATTGAATGCTTCGACTGTGCTATAGCCGTGTAATAGATGACGGTGTGTAAAAACTGAAAGTAAAGTGTAAGTCACTAATAGTAGTTCTATAGTACACTGTATTGTATGCATGCTGTTGTCAGTGCGCCCACACTTAGTTAAAATCAGGAGCCTGGGCTGCAGGGGGTAGAGTCCATAAAGCCCCAGCCGTAGACCTTTATGAAAGTTGAATCCATGGAACCTTATCTGATAGGACTTGGCAGGGAGTGGGTAACTGCATATATTTTGACTAATCCCAATGCCAGTGTTTCGGTAACTTACCACCATACTAAAACAAGCTATACTTAACATCTTTACTGAGTATTGAACACATTTTTCTTAACATTTTTTTTAATTCAACCAAACATTCGAAGCTTACTCTTATGCATCAGTGTTAAATGTGGTTGTAACTCAAACAGCAAAGTTGTTTAACTAAAATACTAACGAATATGAAAAAAACAAAATTATAGCTTTAATTAAGTAATATCTGCTCAAAGAATTAGTAAACAACACTGTGAATGTGACCAAGCACTGTACAGTATGGTTTTTGATCATTTGCTGCTACAGACAAGGCGTCATCTACCAGGTGCACACTCAGGGGCTCAGTCTGGCAGGGGCCCCTAAACATAACTTGGGAATGTCCCATTACTAAATGGTGTGGCCACCAGCACAAACTGTGTTGTTAAATTCAAAATATCCTCTTCATGTCGGCAGAGCTACAAGGGTCAATTTGTCGTCTGCCCAGTGCCCATGTCAGCAAATCTATGACCGCAGGGCCTGCATAGTGTACACACATTTACAATATACGCTGACTGAAAATGTGTGTGTACATGTAAGCGTATGCAGACTCGCAATGTAGTATGAACAGGGCCATGTATAGATCCAGCCTGCTGTCTGTGTCCTTGCCTATTTTTGGAGTGTATAAGGGCATTCACACTTTAGGGTATGGGTATAAACATGGTATTCAGTAGATGCACAAAAAGAATCAAAGACTTGGCACTTGTATTTACACATATATATTGCCCCCATAACCTCTAGTCTTGCTTTATCAGCATAATTCTATACCACAGCATAACTCAAAACTGCAGTTACAATAATGGAAGTTTTATCATAGAAAAGTCTTAGATAGGCTAATGTGACATTAAATGTTAAAAAAAATTTTCAAGTCATGTTACAAGTGTTTTTATCACAGGGCTGCGAGTGAATAATAATCTTTGTATGTCAAGCTGTGCCTTCTTAACTCAGTGCACTATCTCTCGGATGAGAGGAAGGGCAGAGTTATTGTAATATAGCTGAGCCTTTCATCTGTGGAAACCCCCCAAATGTTACAAATGATCAACACTCACTCAAAACAAATTTTACCTGCCTGATTAAATAAAAAAAAATAGGCCAATTGGGTGGAAAACCAACCAGTCAGGCAACACTGACAGAAAATCTTCATAGACCTGAGAAACCAGTGTTGAACCATTAATTGTCTCAAAGTGCAAACCTCGAGAAAATTACATGATAGTAAAAAGTTACAGTTTCATTTTTTGTTTGACGCCATGGAAGCCCAAGACTTTTCAGTAGTCCCTGGATTCCAGTGTGATGAACCAAGGCATATGTTGTGATGTGCAAGTCATGATGTGATTCATTGCATTGCAATGCTTAGCCAGTAACGCATGCCATCTTTGTCTATAATGCAGTTGTAGTTGTATGTGTCAGAGCCCAACCCTTCATTGGCTGTTTAGCTTTCAGTTTCATTTCATTCAATTCCTAACATAAACCCAGTAGTGAGTCAGTGCACTGCTGGGACAGAGTGTGTAGCATATGCTCAGTTCAGTAGAGTTAAATGTCAAATGTCACTGTTAGATGTCATGCAAAGTTTGCACTGCAGCCAAATGGCAAAGTTCTGGATGATGACCAGCTGGCTTTTTTATTAGCTCCAACAACCCCTGAAAAGCAGTCCATAGCAGCAGCACAGCCAAGAGGATTCCTCCAATGTGTCTGTCATCACAATCACATAATAGAAACTGATTTGGTACATTGTGATGAGCTCATCTAAAAGTCAACTGGGGTGACCAGGTTTACAGCACAGCACTTTGCTTGATTTTAAAAAAGAAAAAAAAGCTTTACAGTGTCAAGTCCTTTTGTAAATACTGTAGTACATGACATACCCGCCCCCTCCTTTTTTTTGCATTGATGGTTACATATCAGTCACAGAAATGAGTTTTGCCATCTTCAAGGTCTGATTGTGTAATATTGGGCCTCCAGACCAAAAACACAACAGCTGCCATGAGTGACTCATCTCAAAATATTAATTTAAACGAGCCCAATATTCCAGCCACACCTACAGTGCATGTTCCTGTTGGGTATTAAAGGTGACCACATGCACAGCACTAGGCCAGTGGTCATATCAAGTTTCCTCCAGGAAATTGGTTTGCAGACCTTATTACACACAACATGGCATTACTGCTGCAAGTCGAGCTTTTTCTCACACATACCCTCCTGAATATGTCTGATTGGGCTGTCCCGCCCTACAACTACAATTGTCCGTAACTGACTGACTGAGTAGCTGAGTGATGAGGTTACACCACTGGTCGGCCGAGAAGTACCCCAGAATGCATTTCACACTAACTGACAGCAGTGCAATGTCAGATATTAAGCTGTTGTAATTTTTGCAGTAAGACTGTTAATATGTCACTTTATTAAGTTTTAATATTTTCTCTGGCGAGAAAGTTACCATTTAGATTCCCAATAAGAGGGGATCTGTATGCCATCACCAGTGCAACTTACTGTCAATTTCCACACATTACATGCATTTAATGTCTTTTCAAAATAAAGCACTTCCATGTTCATAGTAAATAAAATAAAAGCAATTTAACAAAATATTCACAAATGCAAACTTTACACACATGAAACACACTGTATTGGGGTCATTTATAGGGCTGTCGCAGTGAAGGAATTTCCCCTGCAGCGATTTAGGGTGGCTTTTTTGTGAAAATCAAAGTATGTTAGTCTGATTATGTGCCAGCTGAATGGAATAGCAGTACCTGACGAACACAGAAAACACTTTAAATTGTGGCAGGAAACAACATTGGCCTACAGCCGAGTCCCCTTAAACCTGGAATTTATGAATGGAATTTATGAATGGAGTCTGGCTGGATGCGCCTTTAGATTGTGTGATTGGTGGAAAACTACTTTACCTCACAGGTTAAATGGCAGCCTGCTCAGCCACGCAGTGACCCGGGAGAGTTTAAACATATAACCAAGACAAAATATTCATACAGACGTGTATGTTAGTTTGTTAGCTAACCTGGCACGCAAGGTTCCATGGAGCCCCATGAGCGAGAACTCAGCACATGAAACGCTGCGCGCGGCAACTGGTATCCACCGGATGGGGGGAGCCACCGTAGACAGACCGGACCAAGAGAGCCACTGAACATTCAATACACTCACACTGAAGTGTAAAAGAAGAAGGCCCTAGCCATGAAAAATAACATGAACATAGCGCGGCTGTGGCGGTTTCTTGCCATCCACCGTGGTTGGCTTGTCTATAGCACGGTATTGCAATATTGCAGTTATTGCGACAGCCCTAGTCATTTACACTTAGCATTAATGATAAACTCGATAGTTACTGCATTAAAACAATTTTTCGGGTTGTGGGCCTAAGTCTTAACTCAACAGCACCATATAGTCTACACCCAAAATCTGGTGCAATGTATTTTAAGTATTTTTAATGTTTTTCTTATGTGTGCAGCACCTTGAGTTATTACTACTGTATGAAAAGTGCTATACAAATAAATAAACTTAAACTTACATAAAAACAAACATTTTAAAAATACTGGATATGTCCATGTCTGATGGTAACCAGGCGACATACAAATTAAAAGCCCTCTCATTTCATACACGGTCCAGCCACTTTTCTTAAAAATTAACCAGTTAGTTACCAGTTAGTGGGTGTCGGTCTATCAAAAGCAAAATAAACCAAAACTGACCTCCCTAATCTGGATACGAGATGCATTTTAATGCAAGGTGTAAATGGACTGCTGAGCTGACTAGCTGACTGATCTACGAAAGGAAGGAATCTCTGTGTCTATATGTCCTTCACGTATCTCTTGAACTATTCATCTGCTCGACACCCCACTTGGCTGATGTATGGCTGGGGATCAAATGGAAATTTTAACACACAGCATGTTTAAGCGCCAGCGAGTGACAGAGAGACAGTGCTGAAAAGCTTTCTCCGAGAGAGAGAGAAAGCCTGTGAATGACAGAAATACAATGTTATTTTCTGAGTGTTTCATGGCGGTTACGTTCTGAAGCATGAATAAACAACTATCAAACACTCAACAGATGATTTACTGTGGAGACAGACGCTCTTTTGGTGCAATTTGGACATGTGACACGTTCAATATTAATAAACTTTGAATAAACAAGTGAAAAGTGAGCCACTCAGCTCTGTGTCTGAGTGCAAGGGGGGCTGTTTGATATAAACACCGTCACATCAGGGCGGGGCTTCTGGGCTCTGACTTGCTGAGCAGGACAAAGGTACGTGCCTCGCTTAGTTAAACTGCCTGAGAGAGAAGAACGGAAGCACACAGGAGAAAAAAAACAGTTGTATTGACAGACATGTCAAGTTATGCTACAATCATAAATCATCCTGGTAATCCCCTGACTTTTCATCTAGCGCCACCAGCAGGTCAAAGGTTTCAATTATCCAGTGAAATATCTCGACATCAATTAGATGGATTGATCAACACTAAATTAGCAAATAACTTTGGTGATCCCCTGGCTTTTCTTCTAGTGCCATCATCAGACCAACATTTCACTTTGTCTAATACTTTTTGTTTATGACAAAATACTTGCAAAACATTCCTATCAACCTCAGCTACAAGACAGCAAATGAAGAGGAAGTCTCCCTTTAATCATAGATGCCCCACCATCTCTGTATAAGTCAGGAGTATGTGTTGTATGTTGGTGTGTACATTCTCCAGGTCTAGATTTCATCGTTCCTGCTTGTTTAACTGGATTCTCACTGCAGTGATGATGTTGATTATGACTACATGCTTTTTCATTTGAGCACTGACCAAAGGTATACATGTGACTTGGCTTTGTGTTTTGTTTTCTGCTGAAAGTCGCAGTTGCATAACTAGTGTAATAATTAACAACTCTATCCAGTACAGCACAGCTCAGAGAGCACTGTGAGCTTTTCCTTTCACTACAGAAGCTTCTGAGGAATTCATTGAGGTCTGATATGTCCTCACACCCTGGATTTGGTCAGTTAACAGCAAGCTAATACCATAATCATGCTGTTGTGTGCACACACCTGCTGACTGCTGCTCTTGTTCTTCAGCAGCGTTTTGTCTCAGTGATGTGTTCAAGGCTATAAACCTCCTAGGTAACCAAGAAGTCCCATAACCAGTGTCAGCTCAGGCTGAAAGTAGAAAAAACCGTTGGAAGCATTCAGAGCAGTCTGAAGCCGGTGCTTTTTGCTCACAGGGATTACTTCTACATACATTTACCTCGTTCTTTGACACATCCGCCACTTTTAACATCAACATCCGACACTGTGACATTATATATATATGTCTGAAAATAAGGCAAAGCATAATAGGTCCCCTTTAAGGATAACACTTTACTTTAAAGGTGCAGTGTGTAGGATTTAGTGGTATCTAGCGGTGAGGTTGCAGGCTGCAACAAACTGAATACCCCTCCCCTCCCCGTCCCCTTCCAAGCGTGTAGCAGAAAACTCACGAAAAACGCAAAAGGCCCTCTATAGAGCCAGTGTTTGCTTTGTCCATTCTGGGCTACTGTAAAAACATGACAACGATTCTTATTTTCAGGTGATTATCCACTAATTAAAACATACTTATGAATATTATATTCCATTTTTGCCAAGTCTGTTCTGCTAGATGCCACTAAATTCTACACTGCAACTTTAAGTCCCCCTATTTAGCTTTTATAAGCAGTATATACACATTAAATAAATGGTTTATCACACTCTTTAATGTAGAGCAGATATAAGGACATTTTAAGTGTTGATTAATGTCAACAATTATAACTTCTCCTATGAAGACATATTTTATATTATTACAACTGTTTACTATATTGTAATTTATTATCTGTTTATACAGCAACCTCCACAGGAAGAGTTATAGTTATTGACTAAAAGATTAATAAACACTCATATCTGCTTATAACTACAATATAGTATGTAGTAAAACATTTATTAAATGTTGATATACTGCTTATAAATGCTAAATAGAGGGACCTAAAGAAAGGTGTTACCAATTTAATATATCAAAAAGCAAATGTAACAAAAAATATTTAATATTCTACTTTTTGTGTATATGTTTTCCAGAACATGAAAGTCTGCCTCTTTTTCAGCCTTCCACAGATGAATTGTTGTCATTTGGCTGCCAATAGTCCAAGCAGATGCACATGATATATTTTATGGCATCCATGTTTGCTAACTTTTTGTTTTGGATTTGATGTTGTGACAGGGTAGCTGGTGATTGGGATGCTCCTCTGCAGCTAAGAGTTTCAGTTGTCCAGACCTTTCTATCAACACTGGAACACATCACACAAAGACACAGCGACCTGTGTTTTCTTCCTTTAAACCTGCAGTATGGAACTTTTACATATAAATGAACGTCTGTTACATTCAAACCTTTGCCAAATAAGTTCACACAATGCCGATTAAGCCTATCACTGCAAGATAAATCTCTGTATTTCACAGTATACAGAGTTTTTAAATCTCATGTCAGGAGGGACATTCCTGCGCTGGCTGGTTGAATGCGCACCCAGAGACTTCCGCCAGCCTAGCAGGCTAACTTTCTGTTAGCCCTCTACTAACTTGAATGGGGATAAAATAATTGAATCGTGTGGCTCTTCTAGACTTCCCAAATGTTATCGGACTTATGAATGGTTATCGAATGGATCAAACTCTGATAGTGAAACGAGTCATTTCTTGGGTGTTGTGTGATGCTCGCAGCACTTTATCCACCGTTTTAAAGCTGCAACAGTAGCGACGTAGTAGTAGTGTTGACAGTGTTTTTGTAATTACTCTCACTGCCAGAATATATATATAGCATAGAGAAATTATAAGAAAAATAGAAAATAAGAAATATGTGCATTATACCACAATATATAACAACAGTGTGAATAATAATTATAATGCTGAGAAATGGTCTGATCTGTAAATGTTAAAATGCAAGAATAGTGCAAATAAGAAATATTAGTTGAAATGTACAGTATAAATGCAGTATTAATGCAGTATAAATATACACCAGAGTTGAATTATTGCACAAATTATTGTACTGTCAGTATTGCACAGTTGAAATATAAATTCTAAATAAATTATGGGGTTATGGAGCTGCTGACAGGGGTGATCAGGGTGTCTGATACTCTAAGAGATTGTTACCTAGTTAGACATTCTTAAAATTACAACTTCTATTCTTAGTACTGCTTCCAGTCAGGGCAAAAAATTAGTACCAACCACCAGCCAAATGCTGGTAAAATACGCAAGTGGCTGGTGGATTTGCTTCACTCACCAGCCAAAAAAACAATGGTAATCTAATGAGTGGCTGATAAAATTTGAACATTCACTAGCCATTTTGCCTGTGGACAAAAAAGTTAATTTTGCACCCTGCTTCCAGTAAAGACAGAGTCTGTGCCTAGGTTTTTCACCTTTAGTAAGTTGAGTGATGCTGAGTTGAAAGAAGGGTAGAGGAGGAGAAAAGCATGGTGAGACAGAAGTATGTGGACTGAATGCCTCTTGAAGCTATTTCTCACACTGACTGACTGATTGTTGCTGTTGATTATTCAGTTAGTGCTGCGGAAGCACAAAAAGAGACTTGGTGCTTTAAGCTTTCATCATTCTTTCCCCACTTGAATCCAAGAAACATGTTTACTGTACACATAAGCATCACGTTGAGCAGACAATCCTCCGGTTTCCAGCTTATTATTAGTGTGCTTACTAGGGTTTCATTTCATCCTGTTTCGCAATACAAATCTGTGTGGCATGATAAGATTAGAAAGGGATGACTGAACCCTATAAATAATAAAATTGTATTGTGACAAGTTACACTCAGTAAGTCTGTGTTTGTGACTTTGTCCACTAGCTGGTTTGTGCTTGACTTCTGTCTGTTTCTCTTTCAGATCACACACTACAAACAGTATCCTCCCAACGTCAGTAAAATCTACTCCTACTTTGAATGTAGACGCAAGAAAGGCTCTCAGTTCAGTGAAGTGGTGTTCTTCGGTCTCCAGTATCTGCTAAAGAAGTACCTTACAGGTACAGTCACATCCAACACCACATGGACACAAAACATAAGATTAACTAAGCTTGTATAGTGAATATACGGTGAATATTTACTATTTGAATCATAGCTGCTGGGCGGTTTTTGGATGTTGTGTCAGTTCTGTGTGTTCTCTGCATGTGACTAAGGTTCTAGTAACTTGTTTTCTTCTATACAGGCCCAGTGATCACTGAGGAGAAGATTCAGGAAGCCAAGCTCTTCTACCAGATGCACTTCAAACAGGCTGTATTTGATGAGGAAGGCTGGAGGAAAGTCCTTGAGGTATAGAAAAAGTTTCCAACTTTCTGTCTAGACAGCATCGTCATCTACAGTATATCACACCTGAGGTACATGTGCTTGCTTCTGTGTCAGAAACATGATGGCCGTCTTCCTATTCGGATCAAAGCTGTCCCTGAGGGCAGGATCATACCAAGAGGCAACGTGCTCTTCACTGTGGAAAACACAGATCCCAACTTCTACTGGCTCACCAACTACATTGAGGTAAATGAAATTCAGAAATGTTTATTGTTAAATGATGAAAGGGTTAAATAAGGAGATGAGTAAGATAACATATTTCTTACTTACCAGGGCTCAGCTTGTCCACTTGTCCGGGACAAGTGGATTTTTTAATAGGACAAGTGGAAGAGAAATTTACTCACCCCACCGGTTAAAAGTTAAAAGTCATTAAAAAAAACGTGTCTTCACTATGTGTGCAGTGTTTCCCCTACCATTGCCTGACCCCCCGCCCTCCCAAAAGAAACAAATAAAAACAAATGTAACGTACACTTGCAGGATAGCGGGGGCACTAAACACATGTAAATGCCTCTCAAATTCAGAAATAGCGTTTACACTTTACAGCTGTTTGTTCAGACTGGCCTACCGCAGTTTGTTGTAGCTTCTTGGAGCACTCGTTTTGTGTTCTGTTTGAACACTGTATCCCGGTATGAGACATGGAGACAGCTATTACTGTTAACACGGACCGACAAACCACCACCAGCTCCTGCTAAGCGGATGTTAAAAACAAACAAACCCTCTGTGCTGAAGCAGGAGGCAGAAAAAACTGGTAAGGTCTGACTTCCACCTGTATCTAGATGAATAACTATTCTGGTAAATATTTTTTAAAGCACAATCTGTTATCCAAATGTAAACTAAAGGACATCCTAACAAACAAAAGTCAAATCACAAAATTAAAACCTGCTATAAAAGGACTTACAGATCTTTTAACACAGATGCTAACACTACACAACAACTCTATTAACATGATGTTTTCTTCAGCTGTTAATAGGTTGTTGACCTCAGTAACACAGCACTAAAACTGACAGTTTCAGTTATTAGGAAACACAAAATTATTCATCTGACTGATTCATATATAAGTCTTGATTTGGGCTTAAGTTTGAGCAAATTAGTTCTCCATAAGTCAGTTTAGTTATTTTGTTATATTACAAACATTGATGTATATTAAGGACCACATAGGCAGTGTGAGAATAAAGGTTTGTTTTTAAGATAGAGACTGACTGGTCCATCTATCATCAATAAGGCCTACATATATTTATGTGTTGTAAATAAATATTGTTAATATTTAAAAATTAGGTAAATAATAAATCCTAGGGGAAACACTGTCAATCATCATTATTAAACGTCAGAAGGATGATCAATGATCTATAGAGCTCATATTGAAACAGACTTTACAAAGTGCCTCGCAATTCAGGATCAAATGAAAAGATCATTAACAGGGAAGTAATGGCTTTAATAAAATTCATAAATCAAATCATTTATATGTTGATACTTTTGGATGCTTTGAAGTGTTTGTTCATCTGAATTCTTCATTCACAAACAAAATGAAAAAAGTAAATTATTGTCATTTTTACCTGGAAGTGAAGTGACTTTTGTGCCTGGATAAGTGAAAGGTAAATTTACTTGTCCAAAGGACAAGTGCCTCAAAAAGTTAATGTCGAGCCCTGCTTACTATAGAGCAACACCAAATAATGCTGGGGGAACAATCCCATCAATGTTTCATTGGCAGGACAGGAAAAGAGATCTCAGGAATGCCCCTTTAAATTTGCCTAATCTTCAAGTTCAAACAGTAATGCAGGAAAGGTTTTTTAGTTTTAGTTGTCAGTTTGCTTGTAGTTCCTTTGGTTCCAAATTTCATGGAACTGTTTGGTGAAAAATGGCTATAACGTTCTGTGAATTGTGGATGAGCAGATTGGGAGGGTCTGGGGGGACATGATGTTGCATGCAGTGTTGCAGCACTGACTACAAGACTACCGCTGCAATGAAGACTTAAGATTGGGACTAAAATCAATTGACAGTATAATAAAGTATGAGTCTCTTTGAATTGATTTTCTGGTGTTTTAATGCATACACTACAAAGAATGCTCCACAGATTTAACATTGCACTCCTATAACATTGTCAGACTCATGATGGACAGTTTTTAAAATAAGATCAAAATCGATGCAGCAGAACCACAGATCGCCCTTTTTATTCCAGACATATGCTTCCTTGTCAAAGCCTGGCGCCTACATTACGCCTACACTATTCAGAAGAATGCAAACTTCTTGATTAAAACAGACATTTATTATATAGCTAAATGCCTGAAGGGTAGATGATACACATAGAATAATGCACCAAAGAATAATGAGGCCTTTAAATGATAAAATTCCTTGGAAATAGTGACTCAAAGTGGTTAGAGTGGCTAACGCATAGTGACGGGGAGCTAGGGGAGAGCTAACATACTCTCTGAAGAAATTATCTTTAAATTTTAAGATAATTCAGCATCAACCTCTGATCACACAGTCATTGTATGCCTACTGTTTTGTTGAAGATTAGCCTTAGTCATCTTGGCAGATCCAAGGACAGCAGACAGCCAGGAGTTCACTATGGGTCTCAGCAGTAACACAGTCTGGATCAGGTTGTCAGCTGTGAGTTTTGAAGGTCTTCACTGTCCCTCAGACAGTCGGCAGGTGGATCAGTCCTCAGTCGGACTGTCACGCAATCGGTGGCTCCCAAGCGACAGTGAGCAGGGAGTCGCTGAGCAAGTGAGGGTGTGACGAGTTGTCTCAGCCCAGCCCGTCTGGTTTCGGGTCACAGACATGCAGAAGTTGAGTCTTTTGTGATTTTTTTTTTTTTTTTTTTTTTGGTTAAATGCAGAATAAATTGTCCTGATTACAATGAGTACACGTGAAAACGCGAAGCTTAAAGCTGGAGTGCGGGACTTTTGTCTCCCCCTTCTGGCAGTGAGAGTAATTACGAAAACACTGTCAACACGTACTTACGTCATAGGCTCTGCCGTGGCCTACTCCGTCGCTACTGTTGCAGCTGTAAAACAGTGGATCAATTGCCACAAACATCACACAACCTCTGTGAAATGACTTGTTTCACTATCAGAATTTAATTTATTCAGTCTAAAAACAGTTGGGAAGTCTAGAAGAGCCTCATGAGCCAACTCAAAGAAAAATCTCTTTGAGGCTGTTTTATAAGTTTGGACAAAAGTTTTTGGTGTGTTTTAAATGTTGATGAATATTCGATTTCTTTGTTCTCAGGGGACTTTAGGTGTGGCTTGTGTCTGCATTTTTGGGGAGTTTTTACACGCAATAATCACACTTCAAGTCACTGTAGCCAAGTATTTCACATTAAAATTGTAAACACATTCTTTCCATAATGAATTTGGGATTGTGTAGATAAGAGGGTCTGTGTCCCATTTAAGGTGGGGGTTTTGGTCTTTCTCCGGTACAAGTGGCCTTAGGGTCAGTTTTATGCTTTTAGTTCAGGCCATAATTTTTGGATGTTTGGTTAGAAATGGTCTCGTAGGAGGTCTTTCTGAGTCTGTTGAGCATCATTGATCAACCCCCACTTAGAGGGTTACAAGGGTCAGTTCTGCAGGCCGGGGGTCTGCTCTTACCACCTTTGGAATCCAGGCAGGTCTGTTTCTTCCTCTTCGGAATCAAAGATTAGTTCAACAAAATAAAGAACAAGCAGTTGTTCTCCTACTTGTACACTTGACTGTACAGATTGGAGTGTGATACACTAGTAGAGGCTAATGTAGCCTGGAGCTGCTAGCCTCCAGCAGAGATGAGGAGTGGACTACAGAGGTCTGCTAACCTCACTTCTTTCTAACTCCACACCCCCAGATTTGTTTCATTTTCAAATTCGTAGTCTTCAGCCTCAGCTGACACTGACTCAAGTGACATCACTTGAAGCAGTTTATCAGATTTCACACAGGCTTTATACTACTTTTTTCACATATGCAGTAGTACTCCCCAACACCTGTAACACTTTGATGTGTAAAATCGATGGCGTTACCTTTTAATGTTTATATGCTCTTTTCTCACATGAAATGGCCTAATATTTACCAACGATGTCAGTTTTGCACAGTACTGCTATAAACTGTGGGCATTGTTATATTTTTACATTTAACTGGCGGTAAGAAAATGCTGTGACAGGACTCTGATTATGCCCTGGTAACTTGTATCTTTACCACCTCCTATATGCACCTCATGTAAAACTCATCTAAATAGGGATGTGTCCCCTAGGTGAGAGAGGTTTTGACATGATCCACCCTCAATATTGCAGCAGTGATGGTTATTTCATCTCCTTACTGTCCTTCTCTTCAACAGTTGGCCTCTCACTCCTCTTCTGCCTCTCTTATCAACTGATAACTTAACTGTCTTACTTTTTTCCACACCCATTCTATTTTAACCACCTCCTCTTTTTGCTGGCTATAGACCATGCTGGTCCAGATGTGGTATCCCATCACAGTAGCCACCATATCCCGGGAGTTTAAGAAGATCCTGGCCAAGCACCTGAAAGCCACTTCAGGGAGCCTGGAAGGCCTGGACCTGAAACTGCATGACTTTGGCTACAGAGGAGTGTCCTCACAGGAGGTCAGGAAGTCTTTCTGTCTTTATCATTAGCTTATAAGAAAAAAGCAGCATTATTGAGGTTGGGTAACTTTCATATCTAAAACTATTGGCCTTCTTATTTTATTTCTTTGGCAGGTACCTTGCCTCTTTTTATAAGTTAAAGGTACTATGAATGCACTATTGGGAGTGACAATCAAAATGTAGACTCTGCACGTGATGACTTTCTGATATCTGCTTTGTGCATATGACTGTGCTATGCTGACCTTATCAAATGATGTTAATAATATATTATAGCACTGTTCACATCACTGATTACAGGGACAAAGGTCAGATTAACAGAACTCACAGGCTTACATAATAACACATAAAGCTGGAATGTAAATTCAGTTATCAATCTCTTGTGCAACTGAGCCACTGAGTTGGTGAAAGTGTTTCATTGTAATAGGATTCCCTCACATTGTGAGGTTGACATTTTTAAGCAGCAGTCTGTTTATGATATCTTACAATAGTATGTGCAATATGTGTATAGTAGAGCTCACATCTTTAACACTGAATACTCAAGCTGAACTGAGTGTACTGAATCATCTGTGTCAATCAGTAGCTTTTTTGTATTGGAGCTCCTCTCACTGGTGACTAGAAGTGCCATGGTCACCTGAGTTTAAAAATCCCCTCTAGACATGTAAAAATACTCTGCCTTAAATTATATTTTGTTTAAGTCAATTTTATATGTATAGCCCAATATCACAAATCACAAATTTGCCTCAGGGGGCTTGACTGTCTGTACCTCAAGAAACCTCAGGAAGAGCAACACAGAGTACAGCATTGAACAGGGTAACAAAATTATAATGGATTTATAATATATGTGAAGAATGTGATGAAGAGGATGCCAAGCAGCTTCCAGGTGCCACCAGAACAGAATAGCCATGTGACCTCCGTCACCATGGAGACCTGTCAGGAGGACAGACTTTACATGCACATGGGAGACTCACATCACACCGTTATAATAAAGACATCATTCAAAGAGAGAAACATGAGGTGAGGCTGAACTCCTGCAGGATGGGGAACCAGATCCAAAACCTCAGGAAATGGCAAGGACAGTTAGGGAAGCAGAGCTGTTCCAATGGGTGCTGGTCCAGCAAGAGATGCCTGAGAGACAAGAGAGAACAGGGAGAACATAGACAGGGGCACACAGCTCGGATGCTTGTGGAGCAAACAAACAGAGCTACCATGCAACACACTGGCCTGACCATCTGTAGCTATTGGGGTTCAGTGTCTCAATATTTTTGACAGTGACAGTGGTGAAACAACCCAACAACTGTTATCTGTCAAATGTTATTAAAATCTAATTGGTGCACAGAAGTATGTGACATGACCTTTTTCAAGCAGTAACAGAGTTCCACCCACTTCAAACCAATGAGAAAAGCAAGGACAAAAACACAAATACAGAAATCTCCCATTGTGAAATAACCAAAACTGTTTGGCAGATTATTTTGTTCATGTAGGACTCTATCACTCATAGTACGAAGCTGAAGGGAAAAGTTATCTCTTTGAAGTCTCCTACTTCACTGAAAAGTCCCTTCACAATGTATGTGCACTGTATCACAATTGTGTAAGTTGGATACTGGTTGAAGTAGTTGTGATGTCACAAAATTATACTTGTACATCCATGTGTTGAACTCAGATTCATGGTGAGCACAGAGAAATGTCCCCCCCCCCCCCCCCCCCCCCCAGCTCATGAATGTGAAAACAGCCCTGTGTCAATCTCTGTGTACATCATTCTGCACAGTGAAGCATAAACATCCAACCAAAAGAACAGGAAGCAAAACACATTTTTGACTGGAGGGGGACTTGCCACCCAGGACTATATCATTCATAAGATTTGTTAAGGGACAAATGTACTGGAGAGAAGAAAATCTTCTTAGTTACTTTTGAGGCAGAAAATAATAATGTCAGGCAGGTGTAAAGTAACAAAAACCACAGTCTCTCACTGATGTGCATTTGATTGGTGATGTGATCAAACACCTCAGTGTCTTTTTTTTGTTTTGTTTTTTTATTATTTATTAAGCAGTGGTAAGCTTGGCGAAAAAAGATTATGCACTACATTGTTTGTGACTATGACTCTTTGAACTGAACTGAATGAATTGTTTTGAAAGTGATTGCTATGTTTTTATTTCTCCTCTTCAGTCTGCTGCTCTAGGTGGAGCCGCTCATCTGGTTAATTTTTGCAGTACAGACACAGTAGCTGGGCTGTTGATGGCTCAGAGATACTATGGCTGCCCAATGGCCGGTTTCTCGATTCCAGCAGCAGAGCATAGGTATAACACACACACACGCACATACACACACATATACAAATCAGGGATGAGACTGTGCACATAAATAAATGTGTAACGTGTTCTAATATCATAACTGATTACAAGAAGATCCTGCTTGTGACTTTTTAATTTAGTCTTGTAATGTAGATTAATTGTCACTAATATGACTACAAAGTGAGATATGTGTTTAATACTGTAGCCTGTTGATCTCACAGTGCACTCCTTTCTCCAGAGTAAATGAACATCTCTCTGTTCATGTGGACGCCTCCTGTTAAAAAACACTGATATGTAGTGTCTTTCACAGTTTATTTTTACTGAAAACTTCCCTTCACAGAGATGTAAAGAACATATGTTGAGTGTATACAACTTTGCTGAGAATTTGTAATGTGGAAGTGGAGTGGAGCATTCTCATTTACATATTGTAAAGGGAGGAAACTATAACACCATCAGAGTTAAACCAGTATCAATATCTATCGACTGCTGATTATTCCTTCCTGTCATCCAGCACCATCATATCCTGGGGGAAGAGCAGGGAAAAAGATGCCTTTGAGAGAGTCCTGGACCAGTTCTCCTCTGGACCGGTCTCAGTGGTCAGTGACAGCTATGATATCTTCAACGCGTGCAAACACATCTGGGGAGACAAGCTGAAGGAGCGAGTCATGGAGCGCAGCCAGGACTCCTGTCTGGTCATCCGGCCAGACTCTGGAGACCCTGCAGAGACTCTTATTGAGGTAAATAACAGGGCTGAATTAGACAGTGTGGGGCAACAAAAATAAACACGTCTAAACTCATTTTAACTTCTTGAACTTTTTTTCTCTTTTTTTATAAGACAAGTCTATAGGATAAACTTTCAAACTCACACTTATTTGAACACACACACACACACACACACACACACACACACACACACACACACACAATGGGGGAAATAAGTATTCAACATGTCAACATTTTTTTCAGTAAACATATTTCTAGTGCAGCTATTTACATGCAATTAAGACCAGACATTGGTATTAACTCAACAAGGCAACACAGCTAAAGAAATCATAGCATTCCAATCAATAAAAAAAGTTATGTGCATTAAAACTTTTTTCCTTTGTCATTCCAATTTAATGCACAGAACTTTTTTTATTGATTGGAATGTTATGATTTCTTTAGCTGACTGAAAAAATGTGTTGAATACTTATTTCCCCCTTGTATATATCACACTGGAGTCAGTTACATTATGTGGATCAATGCAAATTTACCGAGTACTGCACAGTGCAGCTGGATGCAGCCGCAAGTTACAGGTAACACAGTCACTGATGTGCTGTTCTGTATTCAGTATAATATGCTGTCAGAAAACAAAGTCAGGTTTACCAAAGCACAGAGTTTTCTGTCTGTCTCCATTCTCCCTGACAATCCTCACCGGGCACCAGTCGATGATGCAGCTGCCTGTCTGGCTGCAGGTGCCTCTCTCTCGGCTGTCACTGTTACAGCTCCCACGGTCGCTCCCTCCTCCATACTCTGTTGTGTCTGATTGTACAACACTATATTCAGCCTCATAATAATAATAATAGTTGTAATAGTAACGCCACATCTCTGCTCTGACATTATACTGTAAAGCTAGATGTTTGTTTGTGTTAGTGTTTGTTAGGAATCACAGAGAAACTCAGCACTGTGAAGTTTGTGTGTCAGGCTGCAGCTGTAACGTCGCTCCGATCCGGTGGTCGCTTCCTCTTCCAGACTCTGTTGTGTCTGATTCAACAGCACAATAATCGGCCTTTATCATCGAACTAGTTTTCTTCCAAATATACTGATATTTTAAAGTATTTAGTAGTATGATATTTTGGTGTCTGCTTTTCCCTATCGTTAGCATAACATGGTAGACGGTGATGCAAAAAGTGTGCTGCGGTTGTAATTCAGCGTTTTTAAGCTTTTCACCAGAAATAAAACGGCATTTATTTTACGAGAAAACACAGGAAGTCCTCTCTCCCATTAGCGCTAGCTTCACAGCGGAGCGTTCAGGCCCAGTTAAAACAATGCAGCTTAGCTGGCCTGCTGCATTTATCCAGCGCCAGCCACGTGATAGAAATGTCGTCAACACACCCACTTGCTCACTGTGAATTCTCTGGACAATGACCTGCTGTATTCACAGATGGGCTCAATCAGACATTACACAGACTTTGTAGAGAGCTGGCAGGACATAGTCTGTTTAATGTCCAGTTTGACTGATTTGGACATTTGCATTCACACATACAGCTCCTCTGGACAATGTCTGGAAAATTTCAGGGTTGCAGTGCATGTGTGAAAGGGGCTTAAGGTAGATCTCCAAAGTCCACTGGATGGCGTGTTTTGCGTTACCTGGCTGACTTTTGCCAGCAAATGAGCAGGGAGCTGTGAAAATTTGAATTGATTAATTAGTCACTATTATTAATAATTAGTAGTCATATAGGTAGTAGGTAAGTAAGTAATTAGTAGTCATCATTTTGCAGATTGACTTTGGACTATTAATTCCACAAATTCCTGTTATGAAACGTATAAAAAAAGTGTCTTTTAACTTGATTTCTGGAATTTTTTATTCTTCTTGGCTCTCCTTTGTATTGATTAATAGTAAATGATTTAATGTAGATTAACTGAGGTTAGAAGATGTTCTGCACCAACTTAACATGATATGTTAAATTGGCACAGTCTGAATATCTTATTACCTTATTAACTCAGTGAACCTACATATATGGTTCAAACAAATATAAAAATATAAATATATATATATATATATAATAGAAATGCTATGTATTTTCTAGGTCATCAAGATTTTGGAGGAGTGTTTTGGCTGTTCTCTGAACTCTATGGGATATAAGGTGCTGCCTTCTTACCTGCGAATTATTCAAGGAGACGGCATTGACCTCAGCTCAGTGGATGAGGTAAGAAACAGTTTATACTTCTTATTTATTATATTTTGTTTTCCTGTGATCATTATGTCAGCTATTACAAATGCCTTCAGTCTGTCTTTTTGTCACTAACACAACAGCTCCATTCTTACTCAACCAAAATTAAAGGGAAATTAAAGCCCCTATTGTGTGTGTAAGACATATTCATAGGCATACAGATAAAATGAGTTTTAAAAAGTGATTTAAAAGAAGATAGTTATGGTTAGTCTGAGCTCCTCAGGCAAGTAATTCCAGGGTTTAGGTGCCCTGACAGCAAAGGCACAGTCCCCTCTAGTCTTAAAGTCCAACTGAAATTAAACTGCCTTTGTTGTTTTCTACAGCAGTTTTCTACAACATATCTGCTCTGTAAATCACTTGTCCTGTGTTCCTTGAAAAATAAATCAAACCAAAAGGAGAAATTTATATTTTAAATTATTTGATTTCGTGATTGTGTCCCTTTGTTTTGCATTATGTCAATGAAGTACCATTCCATCATCTGCTTAAGTAGCTGGAGTCCTTATTTCGATACATTAAATCTTGAATAAAGAAGTAATGTGGTATTCACACTGAGCCTGATAGCATCCTGCTGCACAACACAAGATTAGACTGAACAACAACCCACATTAGCTAAAGTCTCCTTCTTATCTATCCTACAAAGATGAACACACGTCTTGTCCTGTAACTTAGCTTGTTGAGTGAGCCACCAAACAAATGTCAGTTAGCAGCTAGATAGCTAATTAGCTGCTCAGCTGCAGCATATTAAACAGCATGTAAACATACTTGCAAATGTCACTTTGGCCCCGTTAGATGCTGGTTTGGTCGATGCTCTTCAAAATCCCTGTTAGCGAAACGCTGTCTGTCCATGACTTGTAGCTACAGCAGTTTTTTTTACTTTGTCTCCGTTCAGTACTGTGTAACATTGGTAGCCTGCCAGCTAATGTCAATCAAACAAGCCTCCAGCACGCCCCCCCCAGCTAGCTGAGACAAAAAGGAGCATTTCTGGTATTTCCCCAAAGCAGGAGCAGATCTACAAGGGCTGCCCCTTCTACTGTAGGGCTTGACCCCCCCCCAGCTAACCCCCCAGTTTTCCACTTCTTAAAACTGTCATTTTAAAATATTGTAATTTTCGGTTACCACTGTTCTTAAGCTGTCCAAAGTGGGAAAACAAACAATAGAAAGAAAATCTATAATTCATAATGCCCACTTAGGCCCCTGAAAACTGTCGGTGCGGCACTGCGCCAAACGTGCACAGATGCATTCAGTCACAGCGAGTCACTGTCAACCCGCACATTATACAGGGAGCAACTGAGAGCTTCTGTTGCATCTGGAGTTAGAGCTTCTCTGTTTGAACTGTTTGTAAAATCAAGTCTGTAATTACTGTTAACTCCTGTATGACAAACCAGATTCAATAATTAGATCATGTTCAAAGTTATAATGTTAGCCAAAAGTTAAGTTGCTTGCTACAAGGGAACTAGTATGGTTTTACCTCATTTTTTGAGTAACTTGAGTTCATCACTTGTTGTAAAATGAAACAGCCTGTGCAGTTAACTCCTTATCCTAACTCCTTATCTTAAGACATATCAAAGAGCTGCAGGCGCGTCATTGCAGTGTTAATCAAATGGTGTTACACTATGTGTGAATATGACATTTAGGGAATGTGGAGCTTGACGGTTCATTCATAGGATTTTAGTAAAGGTCTGGTGAGGACTTCAGCCTTAAAACTGCAGTGCTTATTATAAATTGATTACATATTAAATATAAAAACATATTTAAAAGAGTCCTTCCTGTTAATGTGAGCACATGAGTCTGCACATAAAGGCTGCATCCTTGACTATCAGACGGGAAGTATATTTTAGCCATTATCCAAATATCACTTACTGTTTATTGATTATAGTTTATAGTATAGATTATAGTTTGATTTTAGTTCAAAACATAGATTTTGTGATAAAAATCATTGATTAAAAAGTGAAAAGAACTGAGTGAGAAAGATGAGACAGAAGTAGAATGAGAGAGGGACAGAAACCAATGGGGGGAGATAAACACTGGGGGACACATGACAAACTCCTGCATCAGTTACAGCTGGACCTTGTGGTATGTTTTCTTTCTGTGTATAAAACACATTCAGTGAAATAGTTACTGGCCATTTTCTGTTGCCATTTAACTGAAGAAGTATATATATTTTCACAGGGACCCCTGCCCACAAACCTACTATACCACCCTGCCAACACCTCTTGTCACCCTATGCAAAATTTTCTAGATCCACCACTACCCTAAAGACTTCTTTTCTTCATTCTAATAATACAAAATTATTAACAATAAATTTAAAAAACACTACCCAGTTATCTGGATTGTGAAATTTAAGGTACTAAAATTGCTCTGCTCCAATGTACACTTACAACAAACAGACAATAATGAAATGCTGACCTTTGTTTTCATTTCCAAGTAAATGGTAATTCCATTGATCTGTCGACTTGTTGAAACCTGTCTGAAGTCTACTATGTTCACATATTAGAAAGTGTATTTGTCTTGACTACAAGACAGTTACACTTCCGCTGTCTTTCCTCACAATCTTTATAATTAAAGTTTGGTTTTAATGAGATATGCTATGAAATGCTCCTACTGTATGTTTATTCCTTTCTTTCCATTCTTTCACTGCCAGGTGACAAGAAATGAAGTCTGCCCCTCTGCTTCAACATAAAATATCAGTCACAGTCTTGCTGTGTTTGAAGCATTACTTTCTTTGTTTTCTCTAGATTCTGCAGAAGTTGAGTGATGAAGGCTGGAGTGCTGAGAATGTTTTCTTTGGTTGTGGCAGCGCTTTGCTTCAGAAACTCAACAGAGATACACTCAGCTGTGCCTTCAAATGCAGCTATGTGGAGACTAATGGCAAGGGGGTGAGTGGATGTTGTGACATTGCATTGCTTTGTGTAAGAAATTTTCAAATTTCATTAACTGATATGATTATAATAAATACAAACTTCATGGACTAAATAAAGGCTACAACTTGTCCTTTTAATCTGGGTCCTGTTTTTCTAGTTTTACAGATTTCTCAAGTACTCCACACACCTTTACAACAGAGTCAATCAGGACAAGCGACATGAGCAGTGTGACAATCAGACAGGTTTAAAGCAGCTAAAATCTATATTTTCATATGAAATGACAATTATTATCAGAATTATCAGTGACTCTGTAGATCCCCTCAGCTTTACGGAGTTTTATAGAAACTTTCAGCTCATTGTTTAGCTTTCCATCTGCAACTTTTCAGCTTTTGTTCAATCTTACCACCATTTTCAGCCACAACAGGCAGCTGTTTTCAGACACAAACCTCTAAAAACTCACTGTACACTGTACAGTCTTGAGTCAACCTTTGTAGGGCTACGTGCTGGTTCAAATTTGACCCTCCATACTTCCTGTTATTGTGCAAACACACAGTTTTGTAATGCAATGGATGACAGAAACGGATATATTGCACAAATTCACCTTAATTCCAAATAAGTGGTTTTGTAATTGCATCAACTTAGCATTTGTTGTCAACTTGTGCTAATGTTGCTGCTATGTCCCTCAAATCTCAGAAATGAATGAGTCAAATGTTGTCAGAAACTATAAAATCAAGACCCAGGGACCAAAAAAACAAAACCTTCCCTTTGTGATAAACTATGTGTCAGCTGTAAAGCTATTGTACTTTACTTTTTATTTGCCTGTGGGTGGCTCTGTGATACAGATTTATTGGGCTAAAAGATACCCACACCTATGACACCTACAGCATGAAAACCATGACTTTCATTAAAGTAATTGTTGAATTTGTAATAAGACATGTTTATAAAAACATTCCATGACCAGAGTATGTATCATGGGATAGTGTAGTCCTCACAGAGCTTGGTTTTCAATGTGCTCATGGGCATGTGAGCATGTCAACTGAGCATTCAGTTAAATTTTCTCATACATCTTTTCCAGATGGATGTGTACAAGCAACCGGTGACTGACCCATCTAAGAGGTCAAAGAAGGGTCGATTATCACTGAGGAGAAACTCTGATGGCTTCATAGAGACAATAGAGAAAGGGGCAGGCAAGCCTGAGGAGGTGGGTGTCAGCTTTCATTTTAAAGAGTCAATAAATAGCAGGCTGAAAAGCTCTGCACCTCTGATCACACCCAACATCACTGATGGGTGTGATCAAGATTTCAGTCCTGTATAGTCCAGTACACAGTCCTAAAGGTGTGTAATTGATAACCACAATCTGATTTCAATGCTGCACACTAGGCTTGGGTGGTATCAAGGTATTACATATACCAGGGTATTTAGAAATCCCAAAGTTGTGATTTTCAATACCGTCAAAAATACAGATGCTCCTCTTTCTATTAAACGTATACGGAGATGCTGTATTTAGGTGATGTATTGTAGTGCACGGCACACGCCACCAGAGGTCAGTCTCTACTGGTGGAACAGGCAGCTAAGCTGAGAAAGATGGCGACTGCGAATGGTATGGAATCATTAAAATATTGCCACATAAAACTTTATCATGAGATGACTTCTTCCAGCTACAAAAGCAGTTTTTTAGCCATATGTTTTTTTTTTAACTGCCAGTCTGCCAACACCACCTGCACATCATCTCTGTTCAGCCCACTGATGTGTCGGTATCCGCCGCAGCAACAAGTGCCATTAAGTCCTCCAGCAAGAATCTGTGGAGGAAGGGCTCTTATGTCCTATCTATTCATTATTCTATGGGCCATAAGTATTAAAACCCCCGAAAGACTTGTCTAAGCTTTGTCTACAGCTACAGCTTTGTAGGCTAGACAATGTCATACATGCTACAGTGACTTCTATCACCAGCAGCTCAACTTTTTTTTTTTTTTTTTTTTACACAAATACCATCATATACCGTATACCCCAGCGAAATGTCAGGAAGGTATGAAAAAATAGATAACAACCAAGCCTACTGCATACAGAGTATTCTTCCACACAACAAGAGGACACAGTTAAGTTGGCTAACTTGGCTCCTGACTGTTACGTTACTGCGTGACATTGAAAATAGATCCACTGTCAAAAATGCACGATTGCAGTCAGTGCTAATCTTTGTTACAAATAAACTGTGTTTCCTGTGACTGCTTCTCAATAAAAGCCACCCTGTGTTTTGAGAGTGAACAATAAACAGTTAGTTATCAGTGAGATCAAATTGCGCTGCATTACATGCTGCATCGTTTTCCTGTGAATCCCTCATCTGAATCTCACACTTTGACACAAAAAACTTGTTACAGTGGGGTCTGATTTCATGAAAATCTTTTTATAACTTAAAACTCACTGAAAAAAAGGTTATCATAATTTTCATATCATAATTTTTGTGCTCTCAATTCTTGACTTGCATATTAATTACAGCTTGAATGAGTTTGATGCTGGTTTAATAAACCTCATCCTTTGTGTGCTCTGCGTATGTCAGGATCTGCTGGTGACTGTGTTTGAGAACGGCAGTTTGCTGCAGGAGTACTCCCTGGAGGAGATCAGGAAGAACGCTCGGCTGCGGGACAAGGAGATGAACCCCACCCTGCATAACCACAAAGAGGAGCTGCTGCACAATCACATCATCAATGGGATTCATTAGATCAGCCACAAAGCCTCTCACTGTGAACATGATACCTAAGTGTTTAACAGGGTGCACTGGTTTCCTCTGTGGAGGGAATCAAGACTGCAGTGTTTTAGAGAGTCACCCATCACAGTAACAGCTGGACATGTTAAAGGGCCCCCCACATCCCCCACCTCATCCTGAGGAGGCCAATGGTGAGATTGTTTTCAAGTAGATCAGCTTCTTTCACTTTCTATTGTGGCCAGCACACAGTTCACTCCTCTCTATCTACCCATCTATCTATCTCTGAGGCTGTGTGAGCACACAGTTACACTGCCCTCTAATAGCCACAACCACCACAACTGAAGCTCAGGGTCAAATATCATAAGCTATGGTAGTTTTTTCTTCTTTCATTTATGGATTTAAAGATACATTCCCTGAGTGTAGGGTTGCTACTGAACACTAGAATAGACATGGGGTGTGTATCTTTAAAGAAGGCAGATATTTTCATAACATATGCAGTATCTTTCCAAAAATGACCGATGCTTCCATTTATTTTAGTTTTTTGTTTTACTGGTAGAGTAGAAAAGTGTTTGAACCAGCATTTAGACCACAAGGCATATATAACTCAATATGAATAGTAATAGTTTTGGTTATAGTGCTATATCAACAGATGTGGGCAACACTGTGTGTTTGCTATACAATATTTAATTTAAGTGTCAGCTCCACATATCAGCAGAACTCCAGCCATACTTTCTGCTTTGTTTTTTAACAGGTTGGCCAGTCACATATAATCCACAACATCTTGCTTTTAAGATCCAGCTTCAAACAAACACATTAGACTATAGATCACATCAGATTGTGGATATGAAAGAGGAGCACAAACCCTGTATAGTATATAAATGAGGATATCACAACACTGAGCAGATTGTGCTGCACTGCCACAGTTTGATGACTTCTGATGCCAGTGGTCCACAAAAGCACACTCCATTTCATCATCACGTCCTTTGAAAAATTCTCCTGGGGTCTAAATTGTTAGTCTAATTCACTGGTTCCCATCTTTTTGGCTTGTGACTATTTAAAGTGAAGCCGTGTGTACTTGTGACCCCTCATCACAAGTTCTATGTGTTTATGAGCTGTGAGCAGTTCAACCAAAGAGTCATTTTTAATTTCAGATGAAGTGACAATTTTTAAAGGTCTGAGGAGGTATTGGGCCTAATTCAATTTCCATAAATATGTGCAAAGATGATTTTACAGTGTTCTCAACAGAAATGCATGGTGCTAAATGCACACTTTTGTTTTCTACCATTTAAACAACAGCTGCCAAATTTCTTAATGTCCTCTGATACAGTAAGGTACAACAAGGCACAAGTATTTGTTCCTCCTCGAGAATAACATTATTAAGGATGATTACTATAACTGATGTTCTAATTTGACAAATCTGGTACCCTAAAATGCTGAAAGCTGCAGTGAACACAAAGGTATCTGTAGGCAGGTATTAATACTGTAACAGACTTCACACTATGTGTTGTAGGTGCTAGTTAGCTTTTATGAGCTTTGAATTGTTTCCATTTAAAACAGTGGTGCTACTGTAAAGACATACATTAGAGGCACATTGCACTACTCTCTCATCTGCCCACACAGACTGTATGCATCCTCTGTTAGTAAAAGTAAAATGTAATCATAATCTGCCATGGATTGCGATGAAGCTTGGATTTTGTCAAAATGTAAGATTTTAATCTCCTGAAACACACTGTAAAATTTTGAATTAATTTGATTATTAAGAATTAGATTTTCATCATTTTGATTTTTTTTATTGAATATTTTAGTAAATAACATACCAATATTGATATTGAGACAATGCATTGATATTCATTTGATTACAAATAGTCAGTGTGAGGATGATAATAATGCAATGATGTTAGTGATGGAGCAAGAATGGAGCATTTTATCTCTTTTGTTTTAAACCAAAAGAAAATAATCACTCAACTCAAACTGAGTCATAATATTAAGATAATTTTTTTTTCGTTCATCGTATTTAAATTTTTATATTTACAGTTTGAGACAATATAGATTTTTGACAAATGGGTTGTTTGTGCAAAATTAGACAGGCCTGACATTGGTCTGCCTTTATTAAATTTAATGTAGGCCTATTGTTGTGCACTGCTAAAAGGACGCTTCCTTGTAGATAGCTGCTTAGACTGAGAGCTCCTGGCATCAGCATAATTAATTTGCTTTACTTTACTCAACCTGCGGGTTACCTATCAGCAGTTACACTATCGCTGACATACATGCAACCATGTCACATCAAAATCAAAAAGACTCACGGAGACAGACCAGCAAGACAAAAATACCGAACATACTAGCGTCAGTGACAAAGATAGCACCTCCAGGACATGCTTACAACCGAAATTGAGAGGATGTACCAGCTACTGAAAGAGATGGATGGAAAAAACAAGATTGGCAGTAATAAACTTCAGCAGTTGAAGAGAAATTGGAAGTCATTTCAGAATGTCTGGGCAACACTGAGGCCCGGCCTCAGCCGCTGCAGCTGTTGTAGTCAAGCGAGTGAAAGTGAGTGAGTGCTCGGACATATAGTTCTTTGTTTTTAGAATGCCAGTTGTTAATGCACTCTTTATAAAGCACTTATGCTCTTGTCCTAACAGCGTACTGTCCCAAAACTTTATTCCAACCAGGGAACAATAGATGGTCGGGGTCAGGGTCCTATTCCCACCAAACCTGTAAGACAAATATAGAACCCTTACTTGAGAAATTTAAACTAGACATAGAAAGATGGGCACCCCTTCATCTCTCTCTGTGGGTAAAGGCTAATGTATTAAAGATGAATGTAGTCCCCAAGTTCAACTACATTTTACAATCACTGCTGGTGAAAGTCCTGGTGTATTTCCACAGGTTTAATCAGCTGTGTGGCCTTTTTCTTTAGAATGGTAAACGAGTTAGGATGCTCCTTAAAAACCTCAAAAAAGGTTGGATCAGGGAGGCTTAGGGATACTGAATCTACTTTTGTACAATTATGCCTCTTGCCTGTGGCACTTGGCACAGTGGTCTCTCCCTCCAGAGCAGGTACCCCAATGGTTCAGTGTAGAAGCACACTCTTGCTCTGCTCTTCTCTTGGTTGCCTACCTTTCTGCCTCTTTACCTCCAAGTGCTCAGTCTCATCCCATACTGTCATGCCTTAAGAGAGTTTGAAAAAAGACTGCAAAGATCCTCAATTTTGACTCCTTCCTGAACACGACCTCTAGTATATAGAACAATCCCTGCCTACATATTGGTAAATCCTCCTTCTATTGGAAAGATTGGGTGCAGAAGGGTATCACAGTGCTCAGCGACCTTTACATAGAGCAGGAGCTTTTTTGCATTCATTTATTTCTGTTGGGGGACCCATTCAACCTGAAAGACAGTATTTGGTAGGAGACTGCTCGTCCAACAATGGAAGTCATAGCAGTGAAGGTCCGGTAGTCACAGCTTGTCGATAAAGTCCAGGGTCTTTTCAGGTTGTTGAACTGCCGCTCTAATCCATTCATTGTCTGGGAAGATTTTGAGACAATTCCCACTGAATACTGAATGGTTCCAGACCGATATCATGTTTGGTAGGAGACTGCTCGTCCAACAATGGAAGTCAACCAACACACCATCAATCACAGACTGGCATAATCTGCTTGCTAGGGTAGTGGCATATGAACGTGTATCCTTCTCTCTGCTGGGCAGGACAGAATGGTATGATTTGAAATGGGAAAGATTTCTTCACTACATTAATGGCCCTTAAAGAAAAAACCCATGGCTTAACTCCCTCCCATGTACACGCACACACATACTCATCCATGCATTTGCTCACTTGGTCGCACTTACAATTGTCTATATGTCTTTTCTCCTTGTTTTATGTCTATTTATATTCCTGTCTTTCTAAAATTCAGTAAAATGGCATAAAAGAGACGCACAAATAGTCAGCATTAGTTTTGCAAACCCATATAAACCCATATATCTATATACTTTCAGTTAGCAGCACATGGAAACGTATCAAATGATTACTTGTCTTGAAGAGCTTGTAATGTAAAATAGAATCACTTTTTAAGTGGCTCCTTCCTGGTGTGTTAGGTAACACAGAAAATGCTGCCATAACACGCCAGTTGATTTATCTGACCTGAGAGTGAAATGTGAAACAAAAAACATTAGCTGATTGGTCAGTCAGGACATATACAAGTGAGCTACAGGAGAGCTGACAAGTGAAAAAACACCAGCTAGTCATTTTTGGGGGGTGTCAAACTCTAAAATCAGCTTCAAGGCTGCTTTCAATAGGGATTTGACCTTTTCCTGTTGTGCATTTTTATGCATTGAACACGTGACTCCAAAGCTGCTGCTGCTTTTTTTGTTTAATGTTTTTTTGGCTATATATAAGGGCCAGTTCATTTTAAATGTTGATCCTTCTTTCTTTCCTTTCATGCTCCTTTATTTTCTTTGAACATGTCTTTTTTAATATCCAGCAACATGTTCCACAATGATCAGTGGTATGTTCTGTTTCAGGCTAGTGCCGGTTTTCTTGCTGATGTGCAGTCTATAATGATGTTAGATGAAGTAGTGATGCAGTTTGCCACCAACACTGGACAGTGCATGGTTTACCTCTTGTGTAGCAGCGGCACTAATCATATATGTAATTATACTTTGTAAATATACTTTTGAAAATTGATTTGCTTTTAACTGGTCTGTATCTTTTAAATGTTTTATCTGTCTTTATCTTTGATTTTGTTTGTCTTTCAAAAACAGATTTTTTTGTAAGATTAAAAACAAAAGCAGAAATTCTTTCATACTGGAGTGAGTTATTTTTCTAAACTTGAGAACTTGCAAAGCTTTCCACAACACTAGAGGCAGAGGGTGTGAACTACACTGAGCACCCAGAAAACAAAAACCCCTATATATCCATCCATCCATTATCTGTTCTCACTTATCCTTGATACTGCAGTATCTCCCGCTGTAAGACTGTTGGATATGCAGTATGTAAATTCTAATTATGTTAGAGACCCTGGAGCACACTAAAGGTGTACATCTCTTACTCAGAGGCCAAACTTAAACATCAACTTAACAGCACTTCTTCACTGTCCTCTCTGGTTGAAAGTTTCAAGCCTGTTGCACCTATAATATCTCTCAACAGTGATGTTGCGGGGTCCTGAAGTACACCTGTGCATGACTGCAGCAAGGTGGGAAGTTAAACCACTGCAGGTCAGCAAAAACAAGATTTTCAGGGGGTGTTAGTTATTCTCTTGGGTATAGAATTTATACATTTCTGACTAGTGAGTGCTAGTGGTAGTATCAGAAAGACCCCGGCTGACAGCAATACATCTTGCTACCATTTTAACTGGAATTGTTTCATTTTTTTTCTACAAACAAGCTTAAATCATTTGAAAGATCTTGTAATTTACTTTAAAGTGTTATTTTGACAGAGGAGGAGTTCTGCACATCTTTTTCTTTTTTATTTAGAATGTTTCCATCTTTCCTGCACAGAAAGAAATCAGAGGACATTATTTGCAAATTGCATGGCCTTACCTTCACTTCTGTTGAAATTGAAATGTAAGATGAAGTTTATTTCAGCCAGGAATTTGCAGGCTGGAGCTACATCAACTACATTTACTTACAATACATTATACATTTATTTGGCATCAAAAGTTGCAGTAAACAAAAGTTATAGTTTTGTGGTATCCACACCTTTATTTTTAACATTTGTTTAACACTTACATACTGTTTGGGTCAAATTTGACCCATTTTGACATTTGAAACCAAAAAAACACCCTAAATTGCATTTTTAATCCTGAAATTTCATGACTTCCTAAAGTGGCCCAGAATATACAAAAATAGAAATATTTCAAAATTTGTTGTTTTTGTGAAACTGGTATAGATTTTTGCACATAAGTCTTCAGGTCAAATTTGACCAGTATTTACTCATAGGAATTTTAAAGTCACCAGAGAGGGTCAAATCAAGGTTGTGGGTCAAATCAAGGTTGGGCATCTACTATGCAAAGGCAAACTAGGCAAACATAGTCCTCCATGAAGTGGAGAGCAGCTTTCATAGGACTATAAAAAGTACCTGAGCCCCCCTTTCACTGATTTGGTGGAATGGAAGGAGTGATTTCATGGATCTGTTATTCCAAGATGAAAAATGAGACAGTGAGTTGAAGAGAAAGTATTAGAAGAGAAAGACAACATAGAGGAAAGGCCCTTGTGACTTCTCTGATGCAAAAGCAACACCACCAAATCTTGCCCTGATCAATCTGCAGTCCCACAGTCAATTGGGACTGCAGGTTTGAAATTTGCAAACCAGTTTGTTGTCTTGTTTTATGACTAATACACTCAATGCAGGTTGATGTGTACAAGTGACAGAAAATGAGGGCATGTGGTTTGCAGGCAGTGTTGATTGATGGTTTTAATGGTTATAATGAAACATACCATTCAAAAATGTTGACGCATCCTTCACTTTCAATAAAATTTATAGAAATAATTATTGCTGTTATGTTCTCCTGTTTTAGATAACATGAAATCATAATAGTGTGATTATTAAAGTACAGTATTTTCTCTAAAAACAAAGTGTCTGAGCTAAAGAAAACTCTCTCTGCTCTCTGAAACATTAATGAAGGATTAAACACCAATTTATTAATGACTGATAACATATATGGATGCAAAATACTTTTGTGGCTCAAAATTTGGTATAGAGACTAATTATAAAGGAATAGTTTAGCTGGGTCAAAAATGACAAAGTCCATACTGGGAAGGGTCAGAATATGAATAGTATGTAAGAGTTAAACTCACAAGATGTGCTATACATTTTCAGTCCCTAACTACAACTACAACCATAATTCCCTTTATCATTGTTTGTTAAACATGCATTGGATACTGTAGTAATTTAAAAAAAAGTATACATAATTTGTACTGTTTTTAAATCAACCAGACATCTACTTTTAGACCCTTCAATGTAATAAACAGTGGGTGAGTGGCTGTTAATTTGTATACAATTCTTAAGGCTCCCTTGTATAAAAATTGGACTTGTATTTGGCTTGTATTTCCCCATGCCTCATATACATTGATTAATTAAAGCAGGGTCACCAAAGATCACAGTAATGACAGTTTTCCTTTTCCTTTGTGCCACAAGAGGGAAGCAGAGTCAACCAAAGCCTGAGTTTGTGCACAGAGATGAAGACACAAAACCTGTTGAAGCAGAGATCAGTATTACAGTATTACAGGAGAAGCTGAGGTTCATGTAGTCCTGCTGTTTTAGAAGAACGTTTCAAAACAAAGTCTCATGGCTTCATAAAACCATTTGAAACCCACTGATTTGTGTAAAAAAAAAAAAAAAAAAAAAAAGATTTTTCATCAAGTCTCAGACCAGGTTTTTCTTACCTATTAAAGGTTCAAATTATTAGAGGTAAAAATTTTGGAGATACTAGGTTTCCTTATTATAAGTCAACAAATGCTAATTTGTAAAAATGACTATAAATTTACAAATCATGTTTACATATTTGTCACTGCAATCATCATGATTTAGTTCTCACAACTCAGCACTGAAGGCATTTTGTTCATGATTTACAGTTGTATGCAAAAGTTTGGGCACCCCTTGACAAATGTATTTTGGTTATTTTTTTTAATTGAAAAGATATAAACACAGTCTCTCTAGGATATGGAAAAAAAACTATATTTTCAGCAAACATTAAAGGTGCTGTGTGTAGAATTTAGTGGCATCTAGCGGTGAGGCTGCAGATTACAACAAACTGAATCATTTATGTCATAAATCGAACAAAAATAAAAAAAAAATAGGTGTCGACCTCCGCTGTCAGGTGTTATAATGTAATTAGTCTCTCTTTGTCCATGTTGACTGCTGACTGGAGGGGAAATGTACTTGAATGTACTTCATGGATGTACAGAGAGGAGAGGGGAAAAAAAGAAAGAACCAGAGTTCCTGGTGAGTTTCACAGGCTGAACTGAACACAAACACACACACACACACACCCAGACACAGTCGGTGCCTGCCATTGCTCGCTAGCTAACGGCTAATGTACCGTTAACTATTCCAGCTGTTTGGGGCAAGTAAACACAAATGATCCTGCGGTCAAACTTGGCAAGTAACAAAAAAAAAATTGCTTAGTGTTTGGAGCATGAGTTCTGAAGTCTCAGATTCTTTTTACAAGATATACTTCAAGCAAAGTCACAGCTCTGAGTTTGAGAGTGTGTTTGGAGGACCAGACGGACCCGCTGCTCGTCGACAGACAGCTGCTGAGTGCCGTGGAGCTCTGGAGGAGAGAGCCGGGGGCAGAGCCAGAGCTTCTGGAGGAATAACACTCGGAGTCACACCAGATTCTGCTCTGTTCTAGAGCCGTTTACCGGTGGGAGGAGAGCTAAGAGTTTATTTTTTAAACTTTTGGGATTTTAAACTTTTGGGATTTTGGGAGGATTCATCTTCACTTTCGCTTCTCAACCTCATAAATTAGTCTCTCTTCATCCATGTTGACTGCTGACTAGAGAGGAAACATAAACGTCAAGTGTCAATTTTGACCAATGAAAATAGGTTGGAGGTGGAGCAAGTGCATGAAACTTTGCAAAAATAGAGCCAGGGCTCTACAGGCTAAGTGACACATCACTTAGCCTGTTCACTGACGCACGGAGCAGGTTTAGACATCCTCATTGGGAAAAACTGAAACAATCTGATGTTTGCTCATTCCTATCACGTCCAGTTAGTCCTCATTGTGAGGCGTATCAACAATTAGACTGCTCGTATGCTGGTCAGACAGGAAAATCAAAACCCACGTCTGTCTGCAAAAAACCTGCAGGAAGATTTAGCAGACTCAGGAGTGGTGGTGCACCATTCCACTGTGCAGTGATGCTTGCAGAAACAGAACTTCATGCAAGAGTCAGTAGAAGAAAACCTTACCTGCGTCCTCATCATAAAATCCAACGTCAGAAGTATGAAATGGAACATCTACAGAAGCCTGATGTGTTTTGGGAACAAGTGCTGTGGACTGATGAAGTTAAAATAGAACTCTTTGGCCACAATCAGCAAAGGTATGTTTGGAGAATAAAAGCAGCAGTATTTCATAAAAAGAACACCTTGCCAACTGCTAAGCATGGGGGTGGATCTATCATGCTTTGGGGTTGTGTTGCAGCCAGAGCCGCAGGAAGCATTGCACAGGTGGAGGGAGGAATGGATTCTACTAAATACCAGCAAATTCTGGAGGCAAACATCACACCTGTCTGTAAAAAGCTGAAGTTGAAAAGAAGATGGCTTTTACAACGGGATATTGATCCTAAACACACCTCAAAATCCACCATGGACTACCTCAAGAGACACAAGCTGAAGTTTTTGGAATGGCCCTCACAGTCCCCTGAAACATAATTGAAACTCTGTGGGCAGATCTTAAAAGAGCTGTGCATGCAAGACAGCCCAAGAATATCGCAGAAATGGAGCTTAGCGTAAGTTCAAGCAGGAAGACTATTACTCATTCATTCATTCTCATTCCTCTTTCTCTCTCTCCCCCTGCTTCTCCTGCTTGCGTATCAGCTGATTAGGGGCATTACTCTTAGTTAACCAATCAGATTCTGCCACAAATTGCTATCAGCCTATCATGTGTTAGCTGCAAACTTTAAATCTGTTCTGCACTCTGTCGCTGTCATCTGCCATTTCAGTGTGAGTCGTTGCGACCCTCCTCCACCCCCTTCACCTCCACCTCAGAAGCCCGCTCCTCTTCTCATCATCCAGATCTCAACATTCCCTTATTCATCAGCACCACCAGTGTCTGAACTCCATCGGGGGATATCCTGTTCTACTCTCACCTTCACTTCCCCCCTTATAAATATGATGACATCACCATGGGGTCTTTTCATCTTATTATGCATGTTCAATTTAACTATTGTAAAATTATTATACCATTGAAGTCTCTCCTGATTGAACTAGAAGCTTTTTGCAAGGAAGAATGGGAGAAAATCCCAAATACAAGAACTGAAAGACTTTTAGCTGGCTACAAAAAGCGTTTGCAAGCTGTAATATTTTGGGGGTTTTTTCATATCCTAGAGAGGCTGTGTTCACATCTTTTCAATTAAAAAAAACACCAAAATATGTTATTTGTCAAGGGGTGTCCAAACTTTTGCACACAACTCTATTTCTTTCCCAGAGTGCAAATAGTCAACAGTGACTGAGGTCAGGCTGGAATGAAAATCTTATGAATCACTGTCTAATGAAAAGTATCTTCTTATTATTGTTCTTGACCCATTTGGAAGCTGATGCAGTCATGCATTCTCTGCAGAACATGGACTCTGCTAGTTGAATTTGGTCATGAGAATGATGCACCAACTGTCATCCTGGAGGGCGTCTTTGTGTTTGGGGGTCTTTTTATTTTCTTCTTTCTAAAGACACAGAAGAAGACAGATGTTCAGATGTGATCCAGAGTGAATTCAAATATAGGACTGCAGTTTCCAAATTAAACTACATTTTATATAGATTTCATTGCCTCATGTCTTCACTTTTCTTCCCTGGCATTCTTGCATTTACCAAAGATGATAAACATGTAGAAAGTGATCTATTTCCATTAGTGTTTCACTCCTTTACATCTGTCTTTTACATAAACTTTATTTCTGCTGGAAGAACATTCCTCTCCCATTAGATTTACCTCCAAAAATGAAGCGTAGAAGATCCTAACCTTACAAGCTGAGTCTTTTGATATTCTATATTTGATCCTGTTTTTGTATCAAAGCCTGATATATCTTATTCCTCTGTGACATAGAGCTCCATTGTTGTCCAAAAACTATTTAAAACACATGAATGAGCCACACTGTTGCACTGGGTGACATGTTCCTTCATTATCATGAACACACACACTGTAGTTTATTTCGACTCAATCCCACACACACCGCCCTGCTGCCAAATATACTCACTAGAGCAGCAAAGTGGATTCATCTGCAGCTGAAAATAGTCCCCAACAAATGCACTATTTGCTCCTATTGGAGTAATGTTTGTTAAAAACTACAGTGGCCAGCTGTTTTAGGAAATAACGGAGCCTTTAAAAAAATAAACTATATACATTTATTGTCATTAGATTTGTGGCAAAAAGAAAAAAAAAGAATAAAACCACCCTAATTAATTTAATTAGGAAAAATATGAATAAAAAACAATATTTTTGAAGGATGCATTCCAAACAGAGAAGGCTGGGAAATATGATCAGTTCTCTGAGTCAGCCTACCATCAAGATTCAAGGATTGTGGACTGGAATCTGCTGTCACTAAGTTATGAATGTTTTCTGGTTTTGGTAAAAATTTGTATACATTTGATATGTATACAATTTGATTGGTAAACTGATACATAAACTATTTATTTATTTTAAATTATCAGCTGAGAAGCATTTAAAATACTTATTTTGAATCTATAATTTAACTTCTGTGATTATGTTGATGTACCTTTAACTGACAACTACTCAAAAAACCATCATGGAAAAGTTATGGAAGTTTACATGAAGTGAGAAAACTTTTATTTAAAACCACAAGCTTCCCTCCCCTTCTTGCTGGCTTGACAGCTGATTGGTTGTGTGTTGTCATGGAGATGAACGGACACGTGAACAGAGGGGACCTAGGGGAGGTTCAATTGGAATAAAAGCCAGAGAGTATTTATGATGGAGAGCAGAGCGGCTGACCTCAACTCACAGCAACATATCCCGGACACTGGATAGATTCCTCCTGTGTTGTCGAACACTGCAACTAAACTTCCCTCTTCTTCTGTGACCAGATATGACACATTCATGAGTAGTTAGAATGACAGTGACATCCCCTCTGTGAGCTGGGTTTTCTCCTTTGAGCACTTGCCTCTCAGCCTGGATGATGAGCTGCTCTCAGCGCCCGGTCAGGCTGCTCCTGCTGCTCTGCTTCATGACTCTGCACAGCTCGGCCATCGAGACCGGTAAGACTTCAACTATTGGACACGCAGACTGGAGACACTACTCACCTACTCACTCACTGATAGATGACCTTTTGTTGACACACTTGTGAAGTGTGCGCAATTCATTTTCTCTGTGCGTAAAGCTCTAACTGTGGAACTGTTGCTGAACTGTGAGCAGCAGCAGCAGAAGTAGCCCAGTAGTAGAAAAATGACTAGTAATTACAGTAGCAGTCATTGTAGTGACAGTTTGCTCGCTATTTCTGTAACTTGACTGTTGTTGTGTATAATTGAAAATATAATTGCTGTTTTACCCAAATCTTTCACAGTGTCTGATCTCCAATTCTTGAGGAAAAAAATGTGATTTATTCACACAAAAAAAGAACCATTTGGCACAATAGAATGAATATGAGACACTGAATACTTGAGTATAGATATTGTAACATATGAGATAATGCTCTGATCATTACAGCTTTATGATACAGTATCGCCCACCTCAGCAGTAATTATTGCAGCTGCAAAACTGAAAAAAAATGCAAAATTAGAATATGTTCAGTTTTATTTTACATATAAGCATTATTATGTAAATTTGCACTTACTCATAATATGAGTTCTGACTTGCTGTGGTTAAGTTTAAAGGACCATACCAGTGTTTTAGCAAGTACCTTTTCAACTACAAATCATCTGTACTTTACATTTTTGCCAACCATGTTGAGTACAGCCTATAATTTACTTTAGATGTATTTTTCGGCCATTTGTATCCATTAATTTCTGTACAATACAAAAATGGACAGATGTGTCAACAGATGTGTGCAGTCCTTCCAATTGACATCAAGTGATATTGATGTTCACTTTGGTGGCTTGTAAATGTATCTGTAAATGGGTTAAAAATGCAAAAGCACTGGTAAACTTCTCCAGTGTTTTAATTAGTAAGTAAATAAATAAGTATATACTTTATATTGCTATAGGATCTAATGATGTTGAAGTAATTTGATCAACTTCATTTAAAATAGATCATAGTAGCTCTCACTGTAGACAATTGTCGACAATGTTGCAAATCACAAAGCACACTAAGTACTGCTACAAGGTAATATTGGATTTACACGATTGTTGTATCAATGCAATGAAGTTCCTTAATTTTTCAGGTATTTAATTTGCTGGATTAAAAAATCTGACTTTTTTTTTACACCTTTTTTGGGAAATTAAATAGAAAAAACTTTTTTATGTCAACAACAGCACTGGAGAACGGCAACATTATTGCAGGGCACCATGACATCTACATGACATAAACACTTACTTATTTATGTTTCCCAAAAAATATATCACAATATATCAATATCACAATATACAATGATATATACCATGATAGAAGATATTTTTCCATATCAGCCTGTATAGTGTCTAATGTAGGTCATTCGACCAGTTTATTAATGTGTACTCACTGGTGTGTTTATATACTCTATTTGGTGCACAGCAGGACTGAATCAGTGTAAGTCTGAAGTGATATAATGAATGCCTGCGTTGAGTCACCAGTGTTGGGATAACACATGGATGGACAGTGAGGCCGCTGCCCTTTCAACACAATACTGTCTCACAGGCATTTCTCACTACAGTGTGTCACCCAGGACCTTGACCCTCTCCCACCCTCTGGATTTGCTCTCTGAAATGGACTCCATTTACAATGATGGTGTTTAGAAATAGTTGAATTTTCAGCCAGTAAAAATCTTTACTGGGGACTTGGCGTCCTCTGGTCACCCATGTTTTGAACACTGTCCTCTGGTACTTTGTATTTACTTGTGCTGTGTGGAGGGGATGAGCTGTTTCCCACCAACAGGGGCTCCCGGGCTCTCCTCTTTGGGACATTCCTGGAGGTCAGTGCAGGAGGATCTAGTTGTCTCCCAGGGAAACGGAGCTAATAAACTCCAGGGGTGGTCGTAAATTTTCTCATTATTTGGCCTGTGGCCCAGAGGCAGGGGGTGGTGGGCAGCTGGGTTGGGGCTGCTGGAGCCGGATCTGCCCACCCATCTGTCCTGGTCCTGTCTGTAGATGAGCAGTGAGCTGCCTTTCAAATGATGACCATGCTGGCTCACATGGCTGATTTAGCAGACAAGGTTTACACTTTGAGGCTCTTAGAAATCTACCAGTGTGGTAAAGACAAAATCTGTGTATCAAAAGGATAACTCAGCTTCAGACAGTTTGCTGCTAATGTCTCTTAACTCTGTATGTCTGTTAGTGTGGTGAGACCTGGAATTTTTATTTAGCTGCAAAATATGAAACACAGAAAAGCAGCAAATCTTTATGTCAAAATTGCCATCAGTTATCCACCAGTTTTTTTACTACTCACAAGAATTTCTTTTCAGTCTTTCAAGGCTAAATCAAAAACGTGTATGTAAACTTATGTCTTTATCTGACACCACTTTTGAGACATTTTTTTCCAATGTTATGATGTTTTGATTAATTTTCGGTTCTTTTCAAAATTCTTTATTTGTCCTTCAAGAGACACAATGCGACTAGGGGGTTTGCAAACATAAAAACACACAAACAATATATTCACATGCAATTAAACAGTCTAAAAATACTAAATATGATGGAGGAAAGATAAAAAGAAAAAAAACAGCTGAAAGACACAGAGGGTTAATGACAGTGGAAAGTCCATAGCTGGCCAACAGTGTCCAACACCATGAAGGCACATTATGTCAAAACCTCCAACAAGTGCAAATCCATGTATATTCTGACTATGTATCAGTATCAGAGGATTCCATCTCATGTGTCTTTTCCTTGTCAGTGAACGTAGTGGACTTCTGTGGCCAGACCATCCGTGGAGACGGCATGATCGTCAACTCACACCAGGAGTCCAAGAAGTACTACTTTGTGACCATGGGGACCGACTGCCACCTCACCATGCAGGCCAGCTCCCCGAAAGACAAGGTCCAGTTCCACTTCCGCTTCTTCCTGGTCTACAGTTTGCTACGAGTGGCCCCTCTGAGCCCAGCCCCTGCCTTTCCAGAGTCCCCTCGTGGTTCTGCCCCTCTCAACCCCAGGTTGGAGCCCACCTCAGGTGAAAGCCCGGGGGACCCTTGTCACGCCGGGTCATACGTTCAGTTTTATGATGGACGGGACAGGAGCTCGCCTGCCCTTGGGCCTCCTCTTTGTGGGAAAAGTCCACCACGGCCGGTGCTGTCCACAGGAAACTACCTGACGCTGAGGCTGGTCACCCGGGGGACTCAACCCAGAGTGGACTTTGTGGGGGACTTCACCTCCTTCAGACTGGGTAAGACAGACAAAAACAGACACATGTCCATTCCACAGATGCTTAGAGTCTTACAGCCACTGTGGTGGGACATACAAAAGCAAACAATAATGTAATGAAACTAAAATGAATGAATAATGGGGCTGGTGGCGTTTACTCCTCTGAGTCAATTATTTTCTGTAACCACACACCTCCAGGTGAATTAGTATTTAATCATCATCAATTCTTTGACAGTGTGTTTGTAATCAGTTGGTTAACAAATGTTTGGGTTAGTTGTTAATTGCCATTTAATTTACCCTGCACACTGATTTAGAATGGGGTTTAAACTGCGGGCCCTGAGTTTTAGGATTTTAGAAAATACCCCATAATTTTATTTTAATTTAACTAAATGTTTTTGCTTAATAAAGCAGTAATTTTTATTTGACATTGACTCTAAAGATTATCATAATCAGCCACTAGTGTAGTAAGAGGTGCTATAGGCTGAAGTAAGATTTAAACACCTGCCAGCCAGTCAGAATCAAGTATTTTCTGTGGCCAATAGACAGTAATCAGTGAACACAGAGAGGCTTAAAACTGACCACAACTTCGAAACAGACAGTGTATGGCCACAGGTCATGTGCAGTTTGTGGTGATAAAGATTCCAACCCTTTAATATTTCATAATTATAAGATAATTTACCTTATTTATAATGAGTAAACTTATTTAGAAAAGTAAACAAAAGCGAATTGTAAAATTATTACCTAGTGTTGTAAACATCCATCACAGTTTACACAGTTTTCCTGTTCCAACTTTGACCTCCTGTACTTTTGAGTGCACTCACTTTCAGTCAGAGTTCCAAATTAAGTGGTTTAGATAATCTGACAACCTGTCTGATTGTCTGACTGCCCATGTTTCTTGACCTGTCAGACTTAATTGTGTTCCCAGATCTAACACTGATCTGAATGATCCATTTTCTCTCCTTCCTCCTCAGGCTTCAACCAATCAGAGTGCAGCAGCGAGCCCTACTTCACCTGCAGGAATGGGAAGTGTATCCCTCTCAGTCTGGTGTGTGATGATAAGGGCATTGACAACTGTGGGGATGGAAGTGACCTGGAGGAAAACCTGACCACCGGGTGCAAAGGTCAGTGAGGTGATAGCTGGCACATGTGTGTCGGGATGCTGATACTGCATCAGCATCCCTGATTTTATTTAGGGAGTGTGTCTTTAAACTACAACAAATTTAATAGTTGACACAAATTTGTCCTTCATCAGCAGGTCAGCTTTTACCTCCCGAGCCTCCACCGCCAATAGCAACCCCACCCCCACCTTTTGTGAATCCACCCACAGTACCAATTCCTACACGCATGAACTGTGGCATGCCCGACAGCCCTCCCAGTCATGAGTCAGTAACAGGTGAGTGACATAATAATATTTTTAATTCATCTGACAGGAAAACATTCCATTAGGCAGGAATAAATCAATGTGTAAAGCACTATGGTTATCCTGCAGCTGGTTGGTTTGTAAACAAATGAACTAAGTGCCCATTTGGATGCAAAGTGGCCCGATGAGTGGGCATAAAACTAATGGAGGCGACCATTGAGTTGTTAATTTGAGCTAAAGACTCATAAACTAATAAATGGTAATGGATTCTCATGGCAGAGAGCAGTCTTTTGAGTGATCTGTCTCTATTCCAGCATCAGAGATGCAAACAGAGACTGTCTGAGCCGGCCTGTCAACTTCTGAGACCGGGACAAAAGAAATCTAAAACCTAACCTAAATGAAGTCAATATTTGGTGTAAGCACACTTTGCCTTTAAAACAGCAGCAGTTCTCTTCAGTATACCTGCACACAGTTTTTCAGGTACTTGTTCCTGCATCTTGGAGAAGACTCTGGCTGGGTGTTTGGGGTCATTGTCATTCTGCAGAATAAATTTGGGATCGATCAGATGCCTCCATGATGGTATTATATTATGGATAAGAATCTAAAGATCTAAAGTGCATAAAACTTTTGCACAGTACTGTATGTATTGGACACAGATTAAACTGATATTGATGTTTTTTAGTGACTCTAGCTAAAACAGCATAGCAAAGCACGTTTCCCAATATGTTGGATTGTTATTGTTTAGAGGTGCTCTGTCAGGTTTGTCTATGGTTGCTGTAGAGGTAAGTTCTTGATTGTTATCAACAGGACATCTCCTGTTGATTGGTGGCCAAAGTAGTAACACCAGTATTTTTAACAGCAAAATTCTGAACCCACATTCATCAATTTCCATGAAATTGACCTGATAATTGGATAAAGTAAATTTGAGTGGTGCTGTTGCGTTGAGTTAAACTTTTGTGAAGTTTGACAGGCAAATCCGTCTTTTGTCCAGTTGCAAAGCATTATGATAGTGCTGATCTTTGAGGGAACAGAAAGGACCAGAAAGTCCAAAAAAAGGATGCTATCATATTAGCTGTGTTGCATGACCGATAATTAGTCACTACATCACCAAGCTTCTAGCACCACTTATTTCACAAGGACACAGGAATACATTTCACTGTGCCGATTTCTGGTGTGACAGACCACAAATGTCAGTGTCATCATGGCTCTTTACTGTAAAATTGTGTTGTAATATATGACAGTACTCTTAAAGGATGAGGCTGATTTGTGTTTTTTATTGTTAACCAATTCCATTCCAATATGTTAGTACACAGTATTTCCTGACTTCCCTACCCTGTCTGTGACTCGCAGCCCCAAATCTGTTGGTTCCTACTGACAAAATAAATCTAAACATAGACATAAATAACTTTCTTCTTTTTTTTAATAGCTTGACCAATGTAGTTTTAAGCAAATGTACCTCAAACAGGAGTAAATGTTGAAGTTGTTGGGGATTATTTTCTGAAGAAGATCCACATTTCCACATTTGGTGCTCTATAGTGAGGTTTTGTACATTTTGTACTGGTTACAACCACTGCTAACACTCAGGCCACTCAAGCCTGTGTCACTGTGGCTCCTTAGAGAATGATGGTGTAAAATTTGAGAGTGGACTGAGCATTCTCCCATGTACTTCTCTTTATTTAGACAGTAGGAAGGCAGAGAGGGAGTCAGAGTTGGACAGCCCAAAAAATCAAACATATGGTGGTGGTTGTTATTTTATCCCATGTACAGTAGTTTGTCACAGTGGAAGACAATAGACACCTCACACGGCCCCAATGGAAAGATTATCACTTCAGAAATGTTTTACCTACTTTCACCTAGTTTGATGTTTGATACAACATGCTTCATGACATTTGAAAATCATCATTTTCACTTTCAAAACATGAGTGAAGTCTACAATATACTGTACTGTATGTCATCCCTACAAATGAGCCACTGGACTGTACACCAGCTAAGGACTTGGCAGAGCTAGAAGCGGCAATATTTTGGGACTATTACTTTGATGAGGCCAAGCAGTGAATGGTGTGTGAGCCTTCCTCAGTCAGTGGTGGTCGTGGATAGTTTGAAGAGTTTAAACCCATAGTTTGGTAAATCCAATTCCATGTGGGAAAAGTGTGTACAGTTCTTTTGACAGTAAGTCACTGGCGTTATATATACTGTAAGTGTTTCCCACAAGCATTATCATTTGCAAAGTGAATATGGCTGCAATGTGAGTAAAGATAATTGTATTTCGTCCCTCTCATTTTCAGACTCTCCCGCCTCCTTGTCTTTGTTGGTTCTCTACATCATCCTGGGTGTGGTAGTGGGCAGCATGGTGCTCTGCTGGTGCTGCTGGTCACCCGGCTGGTTCCTGTGGCGAGTCAGTATTTGTCGCTTCTTACCCTGCTGCAACTCAGCCTGCGCATCCTGCCAGCTCTGCGCCCGCAGCTGCACCCACAGCAAGGAGCACCGACTGGCGAAGGTCACCCCACACGCACCGGTCAACGGGACACCAACGGGCACAGCTGCTACCACCAACAGCGCTGAAGAAAACGTTACCACTGCTGCTGTCTAGAGCAGAGGGGCTGATCAGTTGACCAGTTTGGGCATACAGAGACGAGGGTACAGTATACTGATGCTGAGCTGTGATCAGCGATGAACGTTGACACTTACTGCATTACGCAGTGCAATCTTTGTGAAGGTGGGATTGATGTGGTCCAGGGTGAGATGAGCTGAATGCATTTGGTTTATGGATAAACTGTGGTTTGTGTGCTTTAAATATGATGATGCAGGGTACAGTATGACTATGGATTGTATGAAAAGTATGAATGTATCTGAAAGGACAGGATTATGGGGTTGTGTTCGCAGCACGTTTTGCCTCTTTTAAAGTTGTCTCTTACAGACTGCTTTTGACATTTGAGAAATTGAGAACAATGAAAAGAGTAAAGTTGTTGGTGTGAACAACTTTGAGTTGTATATTTTTGTTTATTATATACATGCCTTTTCAGTCTTAAATCAGCCTCAGTCTTAAATGTAACTGTTTAGTCATGTAAGATTTTACTGCAGTGAAATTACACCTCCACCTCACAGCTTTGACCAAAAGTATGCCATGGAAACATGCTGGGGAAGCAGCCCCCAGAACTACAAAGTCACTCTCCTGGTGACAACAGCTGTTCTCCCTGGGAGAAATTCCTTCAAACTTTCCACTCTCAGCAGTCCACTGTTGTTCTACATATAAGCCAATCACTCAGTGTGGACTCTGGACCAGTGGAGCACAAAGTCATCCAGTCTGCAGCGGTCACCATCTTGTGGGGGAAAAATTCTAACATGCTGTTGTGTGCACACAATAAAGGACAAATTACTAAAAGAATAATTAGCAAGAAAAATGATTGCTAATTATTGCTTAGACTGAAATAAATCAGTCAAGAATTGTCAGCTCACATAAGTAGATATCACTATAGCAGAGAATTATTTCAACTTGGTATGATAGTTAGCCCTGTGACAGACTGGCGACCTATCCAGAGTGTATCCTGCCTCTTGCCCAGTGTGAGCTGGGATAGGCTCCAGCCCCCTGTGATCTTGCAAAATAAATGTGCAGATTTAGATACTGGCTGGATGGATCATAAAGATATCAATTGTTTACCACAACAAAATTGTTATTGCCTTTTAATGTGCACTGGCCAATGTGTCAATCATAAATAATCCTTCAAGTGTTTGAGCCCAGCTATGATTGCCGTTTCCTCAACTAAGTAAGTCCTGGCCGTATTTTAGCCTTCCACCAATGTATAAGGGCAGTCTGTGTAATAATGAAGCTCATTAGGACTAGTAAACTCTTGGAGAGCCTCTTCAAACATTTGTTCATCTTTCTCATCACTTGCCACCACCATGTGGCTGTCAAATCAAGTCGGTTTTTCTTTTTATTGTTTTTATTTTGGTGAGTTCTACCCCTCATGCAAAAGTATGTGGACACCTGGAAATTCCACCTACATGTGTATGTTGAACATGTCATTCCAAAACAGTGTTCGTTCATTAGCTGCTAGAACAACTCTTTTGGTTTCAGTTTTTCCAGCAGATGCTGGAACCTGGCTGCAAGGAATTGCTGCCATTCAGCCACAAGACCAATCAGCGTGGTCCAGCACTGATGTTGGGTGATAAGATCTGGCTCACAGTCTGCATTCTAGTTCATCCCAAAAAGCCACAAAGTTGGAAACACACTATTGTCTAAAATATCATGGTATGGTGGGATATTAATATATTTCACAAGTACATAAGTATGCATCCAGGGGTGTCCCCATACTTTTAGTGTATTATTTGTTTGTGTGAATCATGAACTTGTATGCAAAGAGAAAGTAAATGAGGGAAGATACAGTATGTATCTAATGCTGTGAAGTCAATTAAAATGAGGGATTTCTAGTAAAAGCCTCTGTTCACTCCCAGGCTTCATATACAGTAAAGAGTACAGTAGAGTCACTCCCTCTATTTACCCAGATTGATGGTCCATGAGGGGCAGCCTGTGTTCATGTGTCCACCAGGCAAACTTTCTTTGTGGCGTCCTCCAGATGGAGTAGCTTAATAACCTTTCCTCCTTCAGCCACACTGTGTGTTGTGTAACTACATTACACAGAGCCCCTGCACTGTCTTTTTAGAGATTTTGACTTGTGTTCTTGGTAAGGCATAAGGCCATATGCTTAAACTAACACTGTGTTTCTAACTTCCAGGTTGCCAGGCTGCAGCACAGTGACGTATGTAGACTTCTTTATCTGTCTCACTTTCTGCTGAGACTGTACAGGAATACATGTGCATCTGTACACCCATCAGACACACACACACCAAGTACAGTATACATCTACTCACTGAGATATGTGTGTTTGTTACTCAGTAGATAAGTTAAATCCCAGTGTTACGTGCAGATTTTATAATATATGTGTCCAATAAACATTGTGAGAATCTCTGAAAGTCAAAAGAATATTGGACTTACTTTCATCAGGTGGACACAAACATGACTCCAAATGAATGCTAATGTTGCTGTGTCTGCTGGGTGTGTAAATAACAATTGTTCACAGCCACATTCACTGTATATAGTGATATTTATGTCAGGATGTTGTCTTTTCAGCTTGCCACTGCCCTCATGTGGCCAAAGAATTCAGTTAATGAAGCTCTTAAAAGGGTTCATTTTATTTCTAAATATATGTAATTAAAGATTTTGAATGATTTGGTTTGTTTGAAAGGAACATAGTTTTTACATGTGTCACATTACATCTGAAATTCATGAAACATTGTATACAAGCAGAACAGAGATTTTCTCAAACTGTAGGATAATGTAAATGGTGGAGATTTGCTTGAATTATTAGTGAGATAGTAGAGAGAGATGAGAGAGTTTTCTATACTAAAAATTTATAGGCAACTCTGTTTTCTACTTTTTTGACTATAAGATGCATACAGTTGAATGAACTGTTTCTGTGTCGGTCTTTGTTTGTGATGAACATACTGTAATGTTTTAATAAATGTTGCAAAGTAGAATTGTTTCTTCTGTCCTTTTAGAATCCCAGGTCTTCTTTTAAATATATCTTTAGCTGCTAAAAAAAAGTTTCTGCATTCTGTGAACTATTCTGTGTCAGCTTGGTCCATCGCTCACTACTGAAGCAAAATGAGTGAAATATTTAAAGTCAAGATGTCATGTTTGTTATAGTTACACCATCCAATGGGACAAACTCTCCTCTAGACTTTTAAAATGAAGTCTTGTGAGTTTGAATAAGCATTGTCCATACATTCGTTTGTACTGTTTGTCCCACCGGCAGACCAGTTTCAAACATTGTTAAGGTGGTAAGAGATACCGTATATTTCCAATTGGCTGAAAAACAACCTGGATGTAATCACGTCCTCTACTGCAGTGAAGTGCAAAGTCTCTGTTGTTCTTCATGTGACTCAGAGGGATCACAGGCTGCTCGGGAGACGCTGGGGAGGGCTTGGCAAAGAGTCAGCAGTTTCACACTGTGTGTGTTGCCTCTGGTATCCACTGGCAACCTTTCAAGTTAAATCCCTGTTTCTATGAAAGACAGAGAAAATAATCTTTCCCAACCCTTTTGTCACTTTGATTTGACTTTCTATAAGTGACCTTTTAACCCCCAGTTAAATTAGTATGTTGGGGGTTCCTAATTTTGTCAAATGTGTTGACACAAGGCAGCTTCCTGCAGTGGCACTTACGTCAGAAAATCATTTTTGACCTTTCTAAGCAGAGAGTAAAAGCACTTTGATGAAGTAAATATAACCTCTAAATTTGAATTAAATCCCCCATAACCTTCATAAATTATGGTGAAGGATAAGTAGAAAGTAACCTAAAAGACTGTGCTGTAATCATTAAGGGGTTAACCATTTAACTAAAGGTATATGGCCTATCTAACCTTCTACAGTAAGGAAAAAGTGAGGCATTAAATTAAGTGATTAAAGGGACCATGAGTTGATATTAAAGCTGGAGTGTGGGACTTTTGTCTCCCCTTTCTGGCAGTGAGAGTAAAGGGGGTACTCAGCTGTCATTGCCTGACACAAGCATGCATCACGCTCTCATGTGCACCCTGAATGACAGGTACACAGAGAGAGCCGATAAAAAGAAATATGTTTTGACGGTCACAGCGTCACACAACCCCCACAAAATGATTAATTTCACTATCAGAATTTGATCCATCTGGTCTGATAACATTTGGAAAATCTAGAAGAGCCGCACGATTAACAGCCAAACAGCCAGCGCAGGAATGTCGCCCCCAACATGAGATTTAAAAACTGTGAAATACAGAGATTTATCTGGTGGTGATAGACTTAATCAGCGTTGTGTGAACTCATTTGGCAAGAGCTTGAATGCAACGGACGTTCATTTATATGTAAAAGTTCCACACTGCAGGTTTAAATTGTGTGTGAAGAAATGATTATGGTGTTTTACAGCAGATCTTTGTCTCATAGTGATCATAGTATAAACAAGGTTTGATGAAGGGAAAAAAAAAATTTGGAAATGATATTGCCTTTGTTGGTTTGCTTTATGTTGATCAGCTGAAGGTCATGATTCACACACAGTTGCGCACAACTGTCGCTGACTCTGACCACAAACAGTTCATGGTCACAGTCAGTTTAGCTCAGCTGTGTTCAGAGATTTAAGGGTTATCCATTTCATCCCTTGCATAGGCCATCACTCAAACTATTCTTAGACCAAAGAGTATCATGTTGACTCAGGGATATATTGGCCTTCCACCCATGTGTGTTCACTTGTCAGGCAGCATTGTCCCATTGTCCATGTGCTATCTTAGTGAGCCATGCTGCTGGATCCATTAGTGATTCGACTGAGCCACCCTGTGACCCTATAAACCTTGCAGTCAGCCATAAAAACACCAGGGGATCAGGGCAAATATATTAACACAAGTATGGCCAGTCAGATCGCTGGCTTACCACCTACTGCAGGCTTGGTGCTCAACTGGAGCCCACTGATAATGGGATATGCATTTGGAGAGCATGCTGCTCATAGTGATGATGAGGACAGCCTCAGTTTTAGTGAAAATAATAAGGATGTTTCTTTTCTTAGGATGCACATAACTAACACCCTGCTGAATAAATTTAGCCAATACCTGAATAATTGGGTCACACTTTACATTACAGAACACAAAACTGTGAGGTGTTATTAAGGAGAAATCAGGAATAAATCAGTAACAACCTGATAATTGAGCACCATCAATAGTAGTTCCTGAATCAAGGATTATAGTAGATAATGATACGTTACTAGAGAACAGACTGGGAAATATCCTACTGTATTAATGAATCATTAGGTAGGCTAATGATTAGTTCATGAATATCAGTGTCCACAAAAAAGGGGGGATGAATTCCCAAAAAAGTCAAAGCACACTGCTTCATTATGGTAAGGAAGTTTAAAAGCTTTTATTATAGTGACCATGGTCTTCCTTAGGGTCAAACTATTTGTCAAAATGTTTGACCCCGACCCTGAGGAAGACAATCAATGCGGTCAATGAGCATTGCTCTTCTGTGCATTGACTTTTTTTGGATTTCATTCCCCCTTTTTTGTGAACTTTGGTTGCTTACCCGTGCATCAAGAGCATCTGTTTTGAGTCACATTGTTGTCATATCCAAAAAGTTTTCATGTGTTTTTCACAGTTTGTAAATATCTGTAAATCATACTGATCACTTTCTACATGATTAATGTCTGATTAACTCTGAACCAGACACTGAGCAGCACAAAACTACTAAAGACTCATTTATTACTAATTACTTAAATATCAGTTACTTTTTTGTGCTCCCTCAACATCATACTGATTAACTTATCATGATCTTACCATTACTTACCCTTTTTTTGCCCCCTCAGTTATAGCTCTGATGTAGTGTTTAGCCTACCCTGCCCTTGACAATATGTATTAAGAGTTACTGTTTTCAGGACCCCATTTAACAGTATGACCCTTTCCTGCAGCTGACTCAAACACAGGTGTAAACATTAATAATGGCTGCATCCTATTCAAGTGTTGCAGAGCCCAGAGCCCTGGAATTATGCATGCTGGCTTACTGGCACATGCTTAAGTGGTAAAAGGAGGAGTACAATACATAAACAGTATATATGGAAATGTACATGTAATAACATGCCACATATGAACTACTAACATAAAAGAGTTTATATTGTCCTTCTACAATAGTCTTAGTACACCAGTGATATAAACATGTCATTTATAATACTCCTATCATATTTCATCCATAACAATGGCCTACATCATACAGCTGGCTCACAGAACTACTAGCAACAAGCCAATGTTTTATCAGTTGAATAAAACTGCAGGTATCTGATCAGACACGGTGATCAAACTGCCCAAACTCTCAGCTGCAGTGAATTACAGTTAATTAGGAGAGCAGAGAGCACACGACTAATGTCAAATTTTTCACAATTCACTGCTTTATGTGAGTAAGCTATATGTAGCTACTGCTAATTAAGTGATAATTACGGGACATGTCCCCTGCACTTTTTCATAAGGCAGTATTGGACCCCTCCACTTCTTACAGGCCGAAAACTAACATTGTATTAAAAAAAAACAAAAAAAAACAGGATACACTGCATGCACTAGGACCACATGGAAACAGCGCCTGCTCAAACTCCCAGTCCCCCTTCCAGCTCCCCCTCCCCTCTCTGTCAGTGTTGACAAACGTTGACTGCCAGCATTGATACACTCTTGCTAGGTAACATTGTTACTAGGGGTGTCGCAATATACCAATATTAAGGATAACTGAGATATTTAAAAAATGAAATATTGATACCATGTTAATAATACACATATGATACTATAGTGTAAATAATCCAACATCTCTTAAAAGCCCTTAACATTCCGACGGCCCGTCACACTGTACACAAGTGGGTACTCATGCAACACATCTTTGGAAAGCTAAGATTCTTGTGATTCGATTGATGCAAACCATCAAGATACAATCACAACAGCAGGTACCATCAATGCCTCTGTCAGACCACCAACAAACAATTACAAAATTCACACATCTCACCTATGAAGCCTGACTGATACAACTCCAACAAAAACGGTCTTGTTATATTGGCAAAGGTCCAGTCGATCCAATCCAGTAAAATATTTAGTCCACAACACATTATTACATCAATAAATATCCACAAACAGCTGTTGCATCGTTTCAAAATTAACCAGCAGATGTCCTAATCTTCCAACGTATTCTCCGTCATAATTCGCATTAGCATGTAAACATTAGCCACATCTTGGTATCAAAATGGCGGCTGCACTCTGACCTTTTGATTGACACCTCACTTGACCCATTAGGAGCTTCCATGTCCTGTCCACAGCCTACAATAGCCAACGACAGTCTGCATTGAAAGTAAGTGCCTGCCCATCTTCTTTCGTGTAAAGTCTAAGCCAATAGGAACAGATTCTGCTGATGACTGGCACTTCGAATAGCCAATGAAATTCCGAAAAATGACCATATGCTGCATTTTATTGCTTTTTATGAAGCCACAACATGGAAATCATGTAAATATAAATGTTTTATAAAACTATGTGGAAAAGCAGTTCATATAAATATGAACTGCTTTTCCACCATAGCACTTGTTTTGACTCTTTTTTTATGCGCAGTTTAGTTTCAACAAGGGAACAAAGCACTATAATGTGTTTATGCTTCTCTGTTTATGCTACTCTGAAGCAGGGGTTATTTGGTGTCCCTAAATGGCCTTTTTTTGGAAGACACCTAGACATACCCTTAGAAAAACATGTGTAAAATATTCAGTTTCCGTGGTATTGTTATTAAAATTGAACTTGGACTAGGTAAGGCTACATGCTGTGGTCTCATTGTGTTTTCCAGCTAATAAGTCACAGTCACAGCTATAGGTCATCTGCAGGTATCTGTTTGAAAAAAATATTCAGGCAGAAATAAAAACCCTATACTTCAGTGTGTTCAAACTTCTTTCAAAATTTGTACAGTTATGGTTACCGGCTCTCTCTCCATCTCCCTACACTCGTATTTTGAGTTTAATTCATGTGCCAGAGAAGAGGCAAAACACACAATAAACAAAGTTAAAGATGATTTGACTTTTCTTTTTTTACATTTTTCAAATTCTCTATAGATATCACAATAATATCATTATTTGAATTCTTTTGGCCATGATAATCATGTTGTGAAAATCTATCTCTAGATATTGTGACAGCCCTACTAACGTTGGCTAGTATACACACATATATGTACACAATGATATAATAATGTTACTTCTTTTGCAATTGCTAAAAGATGATAATTTGTAATGTATCAGTAATATAGCCTACCTTTTTACAATACATGTTGTTTTTTCAAGCATAAATCCATCTGTAGTTATAGGAGTCATAGGATATTGACTGATAATGACTAATAAATATCTAGCAAACATTGGGGGAGGCAGATCAAAAGGCAAACCAGAATTTCAAAAATAAAATGAGCTTTATTGATATGTAAAAATGTGGTATATTTACAGTATTTGCAGATAGCACATTATTTACAACAAACATTCCTGTCTTTCAACACAGTGGGATGTGGGTGGAGTGGCTGGACAGATACATCCACCAGGCAGCAGGCGGTGCTACACAGCAGCTGAATGCAGCCAGTCACACTGGCTATTCCTGTAAACTCCTAACTTCAAGCTCTGAAGTTGTGAACTTTTTTTTTCTTTTGAGACCAAACTTTGTGCTGCAGCAGCAGGATGTTTTATTTCACGGGTCATCCAGTGTCTTGAAACCCTGACTAGATTCATATTAACCTACAGCCAGCTGTTTGGTGAAGAAAGCTTGTTTGGCAGATGAATATGGCAGGCATTTGAGTTATTGTACATTTCACCGTATACTGCATTATTTACATGATTTCCATGATCTCATGATCATGGGCCTGTCAAAAAGTCATAACTCTTCCAAGTAGACTGCTACTTTGGGCCTTTTGGAGTCTTCCGCATGCACCCAGTGCATAAAGGACTACTGAGAAACCTTTCCAACAGCAGAGTGGCAGGCATGTCAGATGCTTCTCATTCATCTGTCTATAAAGCTTCAGACTGTGTGCATGTTGCACAACGTAGTGGTGTGGCAGGAGCAGTTCCCTAATAAATAATTTAAGTCTCTTGAGGTTGCCCCCTCAACTTTAAGAAGCGTGCAGCCGGTTGGCCATGCTCCTTTGGCTGAGTCTATGGGTCTTGGAGGGGGTCATACTCTGGGTTGTAGCCAGGTCCTTCTCCTCCTCCCCTTCCTCCTCTTCCTTGCCCCCCACACTGCGTTGGGTCTTGGCCTCAACGGTCCTCTCTTCCTGGGCCAACATGAAGATCATCTCTGCATCCATTGGCTCGCCAGAGGAGAAGGGGTGACACACAGTCTCGACCAGGCCAATGACAGTCCCCAGAACCGCAAACACCGATCCCACCAGGTAGACCTTCAGCAGACCCCGGCTGGGTTTCTGACTCAGCATCTCTTTGGCAAAGGGGATCAACTCCTGCATGCTTTCCATTTTCACTGGCTCTGCTACAGCTGACACACAAGGTGGGTTGGCAGTTGTATTTGGGCCTATAAAAAAGGACCAGTGATAGTTAGTGAGTTAGCTGACTGACAAAAATATTTATTTAGGACTATTTTTAAAATTTGAGTGATGACCATTTAAATCTACCAAACATTAGCTGATTCCAGCTTCTCAAATGTTTTCTGTTTGATATCATTAATACCTCTGCCATTTTAGACTGCCAGTCAGACTCAAGAAGAAATTTAAGACATCACTATGGACTCTGGGAATGTCATCTCATCAAAACAATTGTCTATTTTGCTAGTGAAATGTGTAATCCACAAGAAGAGTCATTTTAGTTGCTGCCCTTTGACCAGGTCACATAGCCCAGCTCCTCAAGTTAGAGATGTAAAATGCCCACCCACTACACCCAGATACAGCCATAACAATGCAGCATTACAAACTGACCACTTTATTGTATTTATGTATTATACAAAATGCATTTAACATGGAAATATCGAAATATAACGTACAACCTTGAATCCAGAACACATTTTAAAAGAACTATTTTCAACACATTACAAAATCTTGTGATAAATAAAATGGTCTACATGCAGCTCCTGGCTATTTGAAAATATACTCATGTAGCAGCAGTGTAATACTGCTCCCTTGCATTAAATATACAGCATATACAAGTTGACCACTAATGTCTAAAATGAAAACTTACTGTGATGTAGTTTATTGTTTGTTCTAGCCAGAGGTTCTAGCCAGAGGTTCACCCGCTCATGAGTTCCAGTTTGTAGCAAGAACACACCTTTACTGGATACTGTGGTCATTTATAGTCCCACTCTCTCCACCCACACACTAGCAGCTGCTGAATATTCATGAGGCATGGAGGCTAGTCTCTGGAAACAGAAAAAAACTGGCTTTGAACCAGAAAACTTTCACCCAGTTGTGTGTAGGACTATTACACAGTCAATCCATGTAATGCTGATTTTTTACTAATGTTCTATTAGGGTGTCTGTAGTATTTAATAGTGAGTTGTAGTGACTATTGTACTTTGTGTTAAATTTAATTGTGTAACAGTAACATTCATAGAATTTGTGATTTATATTGTTTGTATCTACTGAAGTTCATACAGGAGTTAATACAGTACAACAAGAAATGTACAGTACCATACCAAGCTGTTATTTTTGTATGGAATACTGAAGCTGATAAAACTCAACACACTGCAACTTAAGAAAACACAAACAAATGTAGAAAACATCTCCACCACTTGGACAACACATACTGTACGTTGCATTTAGAAAAATGCTGCTAAGAGGACACTAAAAACTTATGGTATAATGTTAGGTGCATACATGTAGCCTATACATCCATAATATGAGAAGCATGTAATCAGGATGTTGAAACTAAAATAAACAATGTACAGCACATGTTTTGATGTTTTCTTCATTTGCTTGTGTTTTGATTGTGTGTTGATACTGGTCAACACTCAAAAAGTATTAAGGTTCCATTGCCTTATATCCATAGCATTACACTTCCTAGCCCAACTACTGACATTATTTCTGTGTCACAGAAGTGTTTAGAGAACCAAAACTATGATATCTATCCAGACTTTTAATTTACTAAATGTGTTTCAAGGACAACTATACAACAATAGAACAGGAAAGAAAAGAAAATTAGAAAAATGATTGCACTATTCAGTTAAAGGTCAAGATGATATTAAAAGACCAAAAAAGAAGGAAACCAAGATGTCCCTCAGTTGTTTGTTGTCATGTAGAGAGTAGGTAGGCTAAAAGCCATACAGGTGACCAGGGGTTTCCCATCTGCTGATGGAGTCCATGTGAATGTTCCACATCAACAGTCACCAAATCAGGAGAAAGGTCGTGTAAACCCAGTTAACCTGCAGCATTTCTGCTACTGTGACACTAATGCTGCTGCTGTGAACTATGATCAGAGTGGAACTGGACAGTATAGTGGACAGAGTCAACCACACGTACCAGACACACATGATGGTGACTAACACTGCAGAGATGTCTGAATCACTGCATCTGCTGACATCAGACAAACACTGTCCTCTAATTCTCTGTGTGCCAAAAATAAGGCAAACCTGGTTCGAAATGGCATACAATTGAAAATCCTCTCTACATACAGCAATTTAACTTTATACTTAAACTTTTTAATTTTTTCTAAATCTAGCCTTCTAGTTTAGTGGGCCAATCAAATTGCTTCTGTTCATAACATTGTTTGGATCCATAGCAGACCTATTTCATCTCAGATTGAAGCAGGTATAACTTATATCCTCAATTAATATCAGCATGGGTATTGCAGAGACCTGTTTTTATACATGCCTCACTGGGAGTGCTTCCTGGCACACCTAAATGAAATGGAGCCATCATTATACAGTAATTGTCAGTATTAGTCACACTTGTAAATTTCCTGTTATGACATCAAATTGACATCTTTGCTTTTGGCCCACATCTTGCCTCAAAACAAGTTTTTTTGTTTGTTTTAGTGTTTAGCATCAGGTTTGGGCACATCATACACATGTTCTGGTGTTCAGATCAAATAAGGAGGACACATCCATACCATATGAAACAAAAGATGACATGTCATAACAGGACTCAGCTCTATTCATTGCAGTATAAACCTTTCTCTGTTTATCAGTGAGAAATGAAGCAAAGCAAAAATCCAAAAACTTTTCATTGCTTTCTCCTTAACATTACATTTGTTATCTGCATGGAACCATTCATTCAACTAATCAGAATAAAGCTAAATTAGAATAATAATGCCTCATGTAAACAGTTTGATCAGAATAAACTTTCTAATAAAAAATTATATTATAAAATTCTAAATAAAATTAATGCTATTTGGAATGCACATGCTAACCCACATAAATTGTCCATGAGGTTCTCCCAAGAAGACTCGCCACACTCTTTTCTGTTGTTGGTCATTTACAAGCACTTTGTGCCACTGTTCCATGTAGTTTATCTTTGCTTGGGACAGCCTCTTTAACAATCTTTAAATAGGAGATATTTTCTATACTCTTTGACTAGAGCATTGTGTTGTATAAATGCAAGACAAAAGTCCATGTATTCAAAAGTTATACTGATATTTTTATCTCATTAGTTGTTCTTGACAACTACCAGTCCTCAAAAATGTCTTTTTCACTTCACTAAGTATTATAATTATAGGTTGGTATATCTTTATCAGATCTATTTTTTACTCTCAAATATTGATATTGATATCAGCCTCAAAACTGTACCCATTAGTAACATCAGTTTCATCTGTGATTCCTAATGTCAGTACCAGTTCCACACAGCTCTATCATCACTGTGTCTGTGTCATTTCCTGCATCAGCCACCTAAACTATTTTGACCTGGTTGTTTAAAAGGGTTTGTATGGCAGTGCAACTAGGCCAAGAAGTGGTGGAAAAGCATGTGTATGTCTAATATTAATCTTATTGTGTGAAAGCAGCTTTAGCGGGAGCAGAGAAAGTACAACCTTAAGTCTGGCTGATATTTAGCATGTGAGTTTGCAATGCGGTACTCTGCTCACTGTTGGTTTGTATACAAAAAGAACCTTTGTCAGGGTGTTCATATAGTTTTAGTTTGCGCTGTTGGAAAGGTCATAATGGTACACACACACACACACACACACACACAGGGAGCTGATACACACTAGTTCACACTGATAGGGGCTGATTAGCTTGACTCGATGGACTGGGCTGACTTTGCCCTGTGGAACCATTCGTATAAACTATAAAGTCTACAGTCTCACCATTTTTAAACCCACCATAAACTATACATAAACTATATACACTGCCCACAGAGTTATCAGATGATCCTGTTAGTTTAGGCTGCATGAATGAGCTGATGGGTTGTCATGAGCCAGACTTATAGGAGCCAGTAGGTGTGGGTTGGCTTGAGGGGCATCTTTCCTTCCACATGCTAATTGTTTACAATTTAGCTTTAAACCTCCTATGTGTGATATGAGAAGTTACATTTAAAAAATAAATCAAACTTACATTAAAACTTAAATCAAGGGCTAAAGAGTAGTGGGTACATTTGAATTGCTGTTGTATATTTGCTATTCTCTTGTCACAGTCACAGCTTCTTGTCTGGGAAGGTTATTTCTGCAGTGTGCAGTAAGCACTCTTTGATTAATTTCCCTTCTGAAAGTGGCCTGCTGTTGTTGACACCTTGTGAGCTAGCACATACTGTAATGAGTTTCCAGCATTGCTAGCAATTGCTCTTTTTTTTCCCAAAGTGCAAATTTAGGTTGTAATCTTAGAAGAACATAATCTCTTTAGTAAAGAAATATTTAGAATTGTATACCTTGTTGCAATGAATGTCCTGGCTTCATTATCTACCTGTCTCACTTTATTTACAGTAATGGAGATTAGGGTTTGTGCCCCAGCTACACTTGTGCGACTGTCGCAGCCGCAGCAGCCTTAAAACATTGGACAGCACACATAGATGTTGCCTATATCCCTCTACTTGACAGTAAAAGTCATATAATTTCTTTCAAGGAGAGCAGATATTGCATACATTTCTTATTTTTTGTAACAGCATCAAACAAAGTTTTACTTTGGCTTTGGTTTGACCTTACAGGGTAAAAGGGACAAGTCCTGCCCAGGTGCATTAAATCATGTGTGTGTGTGTGTGTGTGTGTGTGTGTGTGTGTGTGTGTGTCATAAGTCTGTTAAAAGGTATTAAGTGGTTGTAATTGTATTTAGACTAGTTTTTATTTCCCACTATCTGAGGTATTTCTCTTTCTCGCTCTTTGGTCATATTTACTTCCTCATGATACCAACAACTCCAATAAAGCAGCCTTGACTCCATCTCAATGTAACCAAGGGCTAGTGTTGAAAGAGAGCAAACATCAGGCTGTTACTAACAGCTTCTATCCAGGCATGATAGTACTTGTCTGAAGTTATATGTGCACAGTAGCCTGTGTGTATGTGTTGAGTCAGAAGACACACCCTGTACTTGGACTTAGTAAGTGTGTCTGCTGGGAATGGAGAAAAACATGCCCTTGGGCTACTCTTTCTTTATACACAGGTGATGATCAGCAGGACTCCAGCACACAGATTGTGTCTGGGGAGGGAGGAGTGGGTTTGTCTGTGTAACAGTGTTTTAGCCCACAGACCTGTGTTCTTTTCTGAATGGAAAAGACTGGTTTTAACCAGTGTTACATAATACATTTTTAGAATAAATAAATAATGGAATCATTATAAATCAATACTTCTCCATTATGTCTATGGAAAAAATATGTATAATGTGACATGGTTGGCATTTGTCGAGACATGCTCATTTAAAATTCTGGCATTTTAGGAATTTTAGTGTTTCACTCTTCCAGTCTCTGTCAGCAGATCTGTAACAGAGTCTCAGCCAAACATACACTGTGTCCGCTTCTATAGTACATGCTGATGCTATTAGATATACTTTGTGAACTAATATTGACATTTTTGGCATTTAATACACAAAAAAATGAATGCCTGCTGATGTCACAATTTATCAGCTGCTCTCCCCATTTCCATTCCATTCCATCATCAGACAACAGTCCGTCACCCCCACTCTCTTAAATTGAGCTATTTCTGTCTGCATACAGTATTTCTAATTTCTGCATTCTTCATTTTGACAGTTTACTGGTGGGAACTAGTGCAAACATAATACACACTCAAAACATAGTTACTAGTGAAACACTGAACTATTATTACTTGCAGGAAATAACAATGCTTCTTAGCTCTTCTTCTATCACATAACTGTAGGTTTTAAAAAGCATCTTTAACTATGGCAAACAACAGCTTTGGTTAGGTCACCATTACAGAGAACATGTCCCACTATATTATTTCAGTTGGAAAACAAACTTTATTAAATTTTGGGTTTTGCTTTTAAGTTTTCATGACAATGTATGTTAAATATTCAACTTAGTTTTTTGCTCATTATGACATTCTTTCAGGCTTTACTGGTTGAGTTTTGTCTTTATGTTTCTACAAATATTTTAGCTTAGCTTTGATTAAGTTTTAATTGCAGTTTTAATAGTTTGAGACTTTCTTACAGAAGCTCAATGGAAATGTTTGAGTTTGTATGCATAAGCTGTTACACATACAACATAACTACTTATATATACAACGTATCTTTAGATATGACATAACATTTTGTCCATCATTGAACAGCCAAATTATATTTACACCATACCCTGTAGCTTCTGTACTTTTTACTTATGTGTCAAGGTATTGTGTTGTGGACACAATCTCAAATTATTTTGAAAATATCAATATTGTTGAAATTGTATTTAGCATTTTGTTTGGAAAAAAATCTATAGATATGCTAGCTGCTCTGTGGGGCTTACCACGTTCACCTTAATTTACAGTGTTAGCATGCTAACATTTGTCACATAGCACTAAACACAAAGACACTGATGAGGATGTCATTAGTTGTGCAGGTCTTAAAGTAATTGGAAAAAACAAAATCAGGAAATTACAATGGCACTAGATGAAAAATTAAGGGATCGTCAAGTTATTAGGATTCATCCTTGGGGACCCTGAATGTCTGTTCAAATTTTTATATAGACAGTCTTTTTTAGCTCAAACACTAACAGGTATACAAATCTAAACAATCTAAAAACTTTCTTTTTACTTAGTTCTACAAGAACATAGATGGAATCCTTTTAGGTCAGTTTTATTTGAGCTCTGAAAAACATTTTATTACGTAGTTTTGTCTTTGTTTGTGATACCTTGGAGTCTTTGTGTTGACTATGCGTTTACGTCTGCCTGGGTGTCTGTATGTGTGAATGTTGATTCATGGAGTGAAGGGAGTGGCAGTGAAGGGTGTGACTCTGACACACACTGTATCATGCCATCCAGGTGAGACGGTGTTTATAAAACAGCAGCCAGGCAGGAACACACACTTAACAGCATCGAGCATTGTCTGCCAAGTGAGTCTCATCAAGAAATATAATCAAGTGGCTTCGATTCTGTTTCTATTTTCTGATATTTTTTGTTTTTCTCATCTGTTCCAGACTTTTTGATAAGAGGAACACGAGGAACATGAGAATACTTTTACTACTAACTGGTAAGATTTCATTCTCTTTTGCTTTTGATATTATTATTTTTCTGCATGTTATCTGTCTGTCCTCCAACTTTCAATCTTAAACAGATGTTTACATTGGAATAGATGTTTATGTAAACAGATGTTTACATAAATCATTGGAAGTTGACAGTATGCAGGTTTCTAATCCAGTGAAACACTGCAGCAGCTGATTTCACTGATCACTCAATTTTCTAGCAGAGAGGAGAAACTAACCTGCATACTCTGGTCGTGATGGCACATGTTTGAGCTGTAAACCCTGAAAGGATTTCATCAGTCTGGGCCTGTATCAGAGGTTCCTCCACCCTGACAAGAACATTACTTAAGGGAATACTCTGAAGTTTTTGCATTAAGATATTTGTTAACAGCTTATTGGTATCAGTCTTCAAACCACACATAATCTATATGAATGCACAGTTCTAGATACTGTGACTCTCTGGGACCCTTCTGTTGGTACATCCTATGTTTCCTTTCAGGCACTTTCTTTTGGCTTCTTTTGGAAACACAATACAGTGGGTAGTATCAACTAAGGGATAGACAAAGAGCACATCCTATTCAAAATTTATAGTTAATGGAAGCCCTGCAAAATTATGGATCTGTGGTGATGAGCAGAAGCTCTGTCATTGGCCCATCAACAGAAGATTTAGTCAAAATGTTAAAATGGTCATGTTTAAGTCTGTTAAAGCCTAGAATATGCTAATTTTAATTACAAAGTTGATTGGGGTATTGTTGAGGTTAAGTTTTGAGATGGTTCGGTAATCATATGATTAAGATGAGCTACATCTATAAAAATGCTGCTACATCTATAAAAATGGCAAGGTTTACTTTTAAAAAAGTAGACAAACTGGAATAACAAACAATTTAGAGTTGAACCATCATTATAGGATCTTTCTTTCCTTCCTTGTGTTCGGGCCTCTGCCCACATGTCATAATAAATGTCAGTATTTATTGTGAACTGGGATACTAATGTAACTCATGACTGATAGAGGTCATATAATTACAAGGCTCTGTAATGTTTCATTTCCTGTTGTACTGCCTTCCTCATGACAGCCATGGCTGCAGTATCACAGGCCCACACTGACTGCTCTCGAGGGGCTTGTTACCCACCCAGCAATGACCTGCTGCTGGGCAGGGCTCACCAGCTCCAAGCCTCCTCCACCTGCGGCCTCACTGGCTCCGAGGTCTACTGCACCCCATACCAACAGGTAGGAGCACAGTCATTCACCTCTGTTTGTCCAAATCATAGTAACACTAGATACAAGATGTGTTAAGATACAGGTCTACTTTTACACTATATACACTTAATGATAAAAAATAAAAAGGAATGTATCCTTCCTAAACCTCCTTGAATCAGATTCATCCTGCCAATCAGCCTGCCAATTCTTTATCCATTTGGTATTAGTATTAACCTTCAATCAAGGGAGACCTCTCTACAAATTAAAGGTGGTTGGAAGAGCTGCTCTATTTAAAATGTGGAAAAAGACAGTTCTGAATTCAAGCAAAGGTTTGTGAGGTAGAGAAAGCAAAAAAAAGTTAATAATTATCAAAAAGCAGCAGCTTTAACTCTAAAATACTGATATTGGCCTCATACAAACCCATATCAGTCAAACCCGAGCAGACACACAGTCACTGTCTGAGCCAGCTATGTTCACCCGGGCAACACATGGATCCCTACGTGGGGTTTGCACTGTCAGAAGGCGAGTGGTGCAGAGGTCACGATGTACAGACAGACATGCAGGACGGAGGCTGTAGTGATTTTGGCTGGACTGATTGCTATCCATTTGTGAAACAGTCTGATTTCAGTGCCAGAGCATTATGTTGCAACTGTACTCTTTGACTGTCGTCTGGCCATGCAAGCATTCTGCAAAACCACTCTCCAACCCATCTGCTGGTTCAGCACATCCTCCCATTACTGGATTTAATGTTGATTTTGAAATAAGACTTTTACCGTCCAGAGCAGAGGACATGCACTGAGCATCTGTAATGTTGCAATGTGTACTATATCCAAAAAAAAGAGAAAAGTGCCTCAATACAGATCAACTTTTTTCTGTTATCAAGTGTCATACTGAAACTTGCTTTTATAAAATCCACTGAAACAAGTGAACACATGTATACATGTTAGATTTAATGTGGAATTAATATTTTAATATTTCTTCAAAACGGAAGTTGTATTCCAGTGGTTAAATCTGTGATCACCTTAAGACAGACATACATACTCATTCCCTCCCTCTCTCCGACTAATCAACACTTCCCCCCACTTTTTTACCTGAGCCACACCTGGTCCAGACAGAGAGGGGCAGGAACACTCAGCCATATCTCAGAGCTGACACACAGAAACAAACACATTCACATGTATGACTACCTAAAGACCAACAATGATCTTTATGATGACCTCAGTCATAGGAAATTAGTCAGATCTTGATGGATATGCTTCATCAGACTGGTGCAATTATCAGATTTTGTAAATGAATGTATGAATGTATGGCACTGTAATGTAGGTGGTTTAGAGTTACCATCTCTTACAATAATTTGATAGTAATGTAAATAGTATTTAATGTTGATAGTAATGTGTAAAGGTATGAAAGACCCAACAGTGTTTCCACATATCCTGGAAAACCTGGGATTTTGTAATGCAGATTGCCATTACTGCAGTCCACCTAGACTTAAGGTTCTGAAAGATTTGGAGGGATGGGACATCCTCTCTGAGATTAAATCATTGACTACATTTCAAACCAGCACCTGGTGATGAAGGACAAGGTGTCTCTCTCTAACCCATGCAGAAGAAATAATAAAAACTGCATTTCAGTCATATGCTGTCTATATCTGGACCTACTAAAAAGACTAAAGAAAGGCAGTTTGCATGGGGTTTTTGGGTAATATCAATTAATTTTCATTGGGAATGTTATATCATATGCAGTGAATATGGAAAGTGATTAATATTTTTGACGTGTCTGTCAAAAAGTATACATTTCAGATTTCATCAAGGGACCAAATCATTTCAGACTTGCTACACATGCGATGAGGGTATTAAAGGGAAACTGGAATGTAAACCTTAAATTCAATAATGTGCCCATTTTTTTTCTGTCTCAAAAGCTTGCAAAGATTCCGCAGTTTCATCCCAGCAATTCAGAACTGCTCATTGCAGCCAGAGGCCTTCTGTTTGACAGCTAAATATGCCTTATGCACCACTATACATATAACTATAACCAATATAACCAGTTCCTGCTGTCTTTCTCACACCATGCATTAGAGCAGTGAACATTTTATCATAATGTCCACTGCAGACTTTATACCCTTACTAAAGATCAATACATGTTCAGTTGATGCAATGGACTGCTGGCAGTGACTAAATGCAAACAGTGTGTGTTTAGAGTGACACACTGCAGTGCCAAAAGCCACAAACCTTGGGCAAAAGCCTCCACGTTGCAACACTTTTCACCTATATTTACAAAGTTAAGAAGAATCCCTCTGTCATGCTTTACAGGGGTAACTAAGGTTAAGTAGTGGTAAAAATGACTTTAAAGCGTTAAAGATTTATCACCTGAGATAAGATAAGATTCACTGTTTGCAATGAGAAAAAAACTGAAAGCATTGAAGTTGAAGTGAGCCAGTGAGGTCATTATTAAATGGTGCACCTATAAGGAATAGTGTTATTATTAAACATTATACAGCTGGCATCAGTTCAGGAGTCCATGAAAGTGCTATTTGTGGGTTGAGGAGCTGTATCTGTGAAGAAGGGTATTCTGAGTGTCAGAGTTTATCTGCTGGGCTTTAGCTGACTGACAAGTCTGTGATCCTGGTTGGTAAAGAGATGATTCAAAGATAAAGTTTTTTTTAACTCATACTTGCAGCTTCCTGCTTCATATTATATAACTCAAGCTGCAATTTACAGCCATGGACTTCTGCAACAGCATGACCCATACACGTGACTTATGCACATACACATTCTCATAGTCAGTGATATTACAGCTGGTTGATATATTAAAGAAAGAGGCATTTTAGGTTTAGTCTTTCTTAGCACAAAGATCAAAAGTGGGGGAAACTGCTAGCTCAGCTTCATCCAAAATTATAAAATATCTTTTATATATATATATATATATATGTAGCTGTATGTGCTGGGTGTAGGGGATAATCCATGAAAAGCCATAAAATAACACAAAGATTGATTGACCTGGCTAATGTGCCTTAGATGAGTCATTTTCAAGTGCACGTGGATTTACCCATTTGCATCACAGCCACCTGAGAGGGCTCAACATTTAAGTATTGTTTAATCATATTTTGAAGCACTACTTGTAAAATGTAATTTTTGTCACTCAGTATAATCTACTGACAAGTAGGAGAGGCTGTAGCCTCATAACAGCTGAAATTAACCTTCAGGCTATGAGAATGCCATGTCATTTTGTATGACAGCTTTACATATTATTACTTTTATTAATAGCGCCACACAAGTCCACAGTACTGTATAATAATTTGCAGTTATTGTTAAATCAAAGGTTTGTCATAGGGTTTAATATAGCACCAGAATAGTGCTGCCCTGGCCTGTGAAGGAATGCCAGCGTCGGCCCTTCCTTATTCATTCAGAAACAGGTTGAATTAATGCTGTGCTGTGCAGCTGCCACTGCATTATGAATCATTGTACTGAACTAGTTATTAGTCTAGACACAGTCTAGAGACTTTTCTCTGTCTTTACACTGTTTTACTTTGTTGCTAATGTTTTCATTTTGATTGACTATGATCAACAGTGATGCTGTTACTGCACACAGATGTTGGATATCACTTTAACCAGTTTTCATTCACAATGTCAGTCTCACTGATGGGACTTTGATGTTGTAAAGTAGCCTATACATTCTTTATGATGATACAGTGACACTGTTCTTTGTTTTTAAAAATCACAGAAAATTAGCCGTGTACCATGTCCAGCATGCTAGTTGTGTTTTGGGAATGAGGTAACATAGACACAATTTGTGAAATGTTAGAAAAGAAGTTATTCTGACAACATTTGCATAATTCAAAATGTTTCAAACTGTTTGGAGTGGGAGAGTGAGTTGAGACACGTAGCTGGATGAAAATTGTATGTTGAAACAATGAGCAACCCAGAGGGAACTTTTCCCTACAGGGAAAGCAGCCATGGTCTGCGTGCAAGATTGGGAGCTACTAAATATTGACTTGGCAGGTGAAAGCTGTGGCCCAGCTGCCACTGATGTGAGCATTTGTGTGGGGAATTGTCCAAGTGCTACTCGGGTGTCTTCATAACCAGCACGTAGCTCAACAGAGGTGGAAAAGGTCAATAGATAATCACCTAAAACATATTTTTTAGATGAACTATTCCTTAAAAACTGTACTAGACATCTACAGTTATTGAATGGAATTGTGCTGGTGCAAAGATTTTGAATTTCACCAACATGAAAATTCTGTAAGGTGGACAAATTCTGTTGGAGACTGTTTGCATTTCACAAGTAATCAAGTTCCACTGCTGCCACAAAATTGTATTTATGCATAACATAGCCAAAGCTGGGGCAGCACATATCTTTCCTTGTCTTTTACTGTGGCAAAGTTTATCCCCTTGACTTGTTGACCAGCTCAATCAATCATTGTTATTCACAGTGTAAAACGAGAACTGTCAGCAGGCTTTCCATCTGACACATATTGATTTTCTGTCTCTGTGGCCATGGGTGACCTGCTTAGTTACAGAACTTATCTACCTCTCATGGCACAGAGACAGAGCCAAATTTGAAAGTGGTCATAGGTCCATGGGTCAGTTTTAAGACAAACACTTTGTAGACACACTCATTGTAACATAATTACATCCATCCATACATACATACATACATGCATATATGCATGCAATATTACAGTGCAACTCTGCAGAAAAGTCCACTGTTACTGATTTTGTTTCTGTTTTTTCTCACAGAGGAGGATGAAGTGCTGTCCATGTGACTCCAGGAACCCAAATAGTCAGCTGGCCCACACTGTCCAAGATGTCCTGTCCACTGCTGGACCAAACAGATGGTGGCAGTCCAAAAAAGGTGGGCATTACAAGCCTTTATTACAGACAGTAGAAAGATGAGGGCAAGAGAGGTGCAATAAAGGTCTCTTTATCCCCGGCTCTGAAACAGACATGTTGTACTTCATGGTCAGCATCTTAACCTCTGAGCTACAGGGGCCCATGGAACAAAGAAACAAAGAAGGAAATTCATCTGTATTTATGTTAAATACTAAACAGCTAATTAATTATTATTCATTTGCAGCAATAAATATTCTGTAGTCTTTTTTGTAGCATTTTGTTATGTAATGAGTTGGAGGGACAGTAATCAGCAGCGCTTTCCTTGTTTTTCTCACATTCTTAGCTGCCTCACCACCAGAGGCCCCTGTTCACGATAAACTGTGCTGAATAGGCAGCAGGGAACAGCTGAGAATCAGTTTAAATCAACCAGTTTTGTAAAATGTAAAAAACAAAACCATGAACCTTATTTTACACTTACTATGTAGTGTACTTGATGAAAATGCTGTTCTGCTTGTTTGTCCTGTAGAGGTGAATCCAGTCACTCTCCAGTTGAACCTCAACAATCTGTTCCAGCTTGACAACCTGGTGCTGAACTTCAAGGTATGATACAGTCTGCTAACACTGCTAGACCACATGATCACCATGAACCTACTCACTCACACAGAAATGCTCTTATTACTATCAATCTAAAGTACTGTGTTTGAAGACACATCTGGTTTTAAATTCATATATATCAATATATCGTAGACATAAAATAGGAGAGGTAGAAATAAAAGATGTAGATCAGTAATACTATTGCAAACAGATATGGAGGATTTGCATACACAAATCCATTTATGTATAAATGCTTTGGAACTATTTTGTTAATTTAATAAAACCTGGTGTATTTGTGTTAGTTAGATCTCAAACATAATTTATGAATTTTGAACCTGAAATCTTTTCTTTATTGATCGGCTTTTCTCTGCAGGGTCCTCGTCCCAGCGCCTTGGTTATAGAGAGGACACTGGATAACGGGAGGACATGGCAGCCTGCCCTCTACTTGGCTACAGACTGTCAAAAATCATTCCCTGGTGTCCCCACAACAACACCTCTTACCCTGGACCAGACATACTGCTACACTCTGCCCCCTACTGGAACAAACCCATACCAAGATCAGACAGTAAGCACAAACTATCTTCTGTGGCAAAATATCTGTTTTAGTGTGTCTTCAGTTAGAGCTCATTATTCTCAGCTTTGACTATTATCAGATTTAGAAAACATTATTTGTATTATTATTACTTTGAACAAACAGCAGTTTATGTGCTTTTTCATTTTCCCCACACTTTTCTCTACTATTATTGAAGCATATTCTGAGATCTCTAAGATGTCCTCTCCACATGAGGACATCATTTCAGTGTCTTTTTGCAGTAGAAAACAAACATTTTGGATGCATTGGGAATAAAATCTGGGCAAATTCTGTTTCAGTTAGTCCTCAAATATTACATATTTGTGATGCTTCATATGTTATATTCACCATCAATATACTGTCTGATAAAATATATTATATATATATTTCTTATGAAACCTGCATCTTATTTTTGCAGTTCTGGCAATCATTACTATCAGTTACAATTAAGTTTCATTCACCAATTACGCTGCTGAGATCTGTGAATTAAACTACATCACCAGGACTAGAAATTACATCCTATAGGGCAGCAATACAAGTGATGAGACAGGTTATACACAAACCTTCACTGTGTTATCTAAAAGTGGAGGTTATTACCCAGTGTCTGCTACAAAGTTTAACTACCAGTTTAACTTTGGTTAAACTTCCTTCTTTAACGCACTGTACTTACTGTAGTTGTCAATGCAAATGTTATCATAACCGATCCAGGTAACAAAGTGGCTCTTCCACAAATATTGCTATCTTAGTATTACTAGCAAAAACACATGAGACTCTAGTGGAGACAATTGTTGGCATCTGTGACATACAGTATCTGTTATACTGTTAGTAGTGTTTCTCCAAATTAAGACATCATTTCCAATAACACCTGTTGCTTTCTTGTTTCTTAAACAGTTTAGGTGTCAATGATATATGTTTTATGAATCATTTATCACCTTTAAAAATAGATAAAAACTCACACATAACACATATGACCTGCCAAAGCCTTCTGAGTAAAGTTTGAAAAAAATGGATGACAGTATTGTGAATGTTTGTGAAATAAGAGCTAAATATTCTGAGATGGAGAAAAAATGATAGTATATACAGTATAAATTGATTGTACATTTCTCTTCTCCAGATCCAGTTCAGTCCTTTGCGTCAGTATGCTTATGTCCCAGGTCCCAACAGCCAAAAGATTGAAGGTAAGTCTAAGATCATGACTCATGGAGTATAGACCTGTTTAAATGTTGTAGACCGCTGATTGACAGTTGTCTCATTCACAGATGTGTCTGGTTTTACGGGGCTGAGGGTGCGGCTGGCAGAGTTAGGTGATGTGCCACATCTACCAGGCAGAGCTCTCAGTAGGTTTTATGCTCTGAAGGAGATGAGGGTGATCGGCACCTGTATGTGCCATGGACATGCCAACAGATGCCTACCAGAAACCTACAACAACGCTCTGTCCAACAGCATACAGGTGTGTATCCCGGTGTTTTGGGAATTGAAGGGTTTGGATTTAAAAGGTTTGGAGTGTTTGAATGACACTTTTTGTCACTTTTGATGGCTATCCATCTTCTCCCAGTGTTTGTGTTAAGCCACGTCCTGGACCTACAGTATCTCTGTACTGGACACTCACATGACAAACATATAGAAATCTTATTATTGGACTCTGGGTAAGACAGCAAAGATCAAAAAAGCATATAAAAGTGATATATTCAGCAGAAAGTCTTCACAAGGTTTACATAAGAGAGAAAATATGTTTGAAGTAGTAAAATTATTTTATAACACCTTATCTCCTTGTCAGCAAGTGCAATGAAGACTTAAATCCTTTCTGTTCCAGCTGATACAGCTGGTTGTCCATGCAACTAATTGATGGCATAATTGATGTAAACTTAGACATGTTGGTGCTATGTGCTATACATAGATGCACCGCATGATTATCAATTAACCTGTTTATGAACTCTTTTGAACTGATAGTGATACTGACACTATTGAATTTACATTTCCACTTTCTAGGTTTTCATCATTTTGTTCAGGCAGCTAATGTTTGAGCAAACATTTCTTTATACACGTTTTTTGTGCCTCCCTGTAGGTGAACCCTCAGTGTGACTGCCAGCATAACACAGCAGGTGTGAACTGTGAGCGCTGTGCTGATCTTTACAATGATCTGCCCTGGAAACCTGCAGAGGAGGGCAACACTCATACCTGCAAACGTAAGACTTTACCCACCTACAACTCTGTTTGATCACTTTTGATATGCTGAGACACCTGCAAACAAACACGCTCATCTGTAAGCAAAAGACTTACCTAATGAAGTAATAATTCTCAAATTTACTCATATGTCAAGAAGTGATGGACTGAACTTCCTGTAAAAGAAAAAAGAGAATTACATACCAGAATTCAATACAGTTAGAATTTTTTAACTACCAAGTGGGATGCTTGGGATGTTCTGTTTACCTCTTACAATGGAGCAGAAAATTATTACTTAAAAATAAATGAAGGAGAGAGAAAATGTAATGTAATGTTTTGGAGCCTCCATCCATTGACTCTCTTTTTGTGCATGTACTAATACTTCTGACCTCTCCTCAGGCTGTGAGTGTAACAACCACGCCCAGCGCTGTCATTTTGACCAGGAGGTGTACAAGGCCAGTGGCTGGAAGAGCGGAGGTGTGTGTGAAGGTTGTATGCACCACACCACAGGGCCAAAGTGTGACCAGTGTGCCCCAGGCTACCAGCCAAACCCCCACAGCCAAATGGATCGTCCTGATGCCTGCATACGTAAGTGGTTGATGAGCAAAAAAGGAGAACACCAAACTTATGACCTTAACAAGCCAAAGTTTACTCAGAGCAACACAGCAAAAATCTGAGATAGCACAAGGCAAGATGTGGCAAAGTTCAACTTCAGCAAAGTCCAAAAACATTTACAATATGATATATGAAAAATAATTAATTCAATAATAGCCAGTTGAATAGTGACTGTTTCAGATAGATATATATGACCTCATTCTATATATTTTCAAGAATTTTCAACATTGCTGGTTTTTTATTGCTTTAAAATGTATAATATCCTCAAACTTCTTTGCTTACTTCTTTGCTTACTTTATTTCCTATCCCGAAGTATCTTCATAGAGATCTGACCTTTTTTGAAGTGGCTCAAGTTTGTATTGTTGTGTTACTGCCAGGTTGTATCTGCAGTGCTGAGGGGACAGTGAATGAGGGCCGGTGTGACGACAGCACAGGCTTGTGTCAGTGTAAAGTGAATGTGGAAGGCCCCCGCTGCGACCGTTGTAAGAGAGGCTACTACGGCCTGAGCACCTCTAACCCTCTGGGCTGCTCCAGTGAGTCATCACACACCTTCACATCAGTTTGATTTTTCCTTTTTTATGCAAATAACACCACATTCTTCTTTTGTTAACTTGTAGGTACATACATATATACACATAATCCTCAAAATATGTGTGTGATAACTTTCACATGAGAGATGCCTGTATGGGTTTTTGAAGACACTGATGCTAATATTCTTAAACTGAAGCTGTCACAGAAAGAGTATCTTGATTTGCATTGTTACCACTGCTACCACTGCCATCAATACCATACAGGAATCATGCATATTTGTGTGGAATTTGATCCAAGTACTTCTCACTAACTCCCATGTTACCCCTACTCTGCAGAGTGTTCTTGTTCTCCAGACGGGTCACTGTCAAACGTTTGTGACCCAGTGACTGGCCAGTGCCCCTGTCATCGCCACTTCCACGGCCTGACCTGTGAAGTGTGTGCAAAAGGCTACTGGAAACCATTCCAGTCAGGACGCTGTGAGCCTTGCAGCTGTGACCCCACCAGGTCTCTCAGTGATACCTGCGACCAGGTATGACCTTTTCCCCACACCCCTACAGTCAACACCAGTGAGCTCCAACAAAGGTTATACATGTAGGAACTCTTCAACATCTGGGAAACACACTTCTACACACAGTCAGATGAAAAGACTGATGTCAGTTTCAGACACAAGCCTGAGAAATGTTTAGCCTAGCTAGAAGCAGGAGGAAACTACAAGTTTTTTCCAAAATGTAGCAAAATAAGGACAAATTGGGACAGCTTGGTGCAGCAGCATCAATTATTAGGTATTATTAATTATTAGGTATTAAGGCAAGGAAGAATGGCTTTCACTGAACTGACTGTGGCCACAGAAACAACTGTTAAGTATAATTTAAAAAAGAAAATTCCAGTTAAAGGATGTGTCACTGCTACTTCACTACTAGTTCAACCAGAAGTGCTCATGCTGCTGAGTTTATATCTGATTTGTATGTGTGCAGTTGATGAAGCTAAAGTCATTTTTGTTCCCTTTTTTTCAGTGGACAGGTCAGTGTCAGTGCAGACCAGGCTTTGGAGGCCAAAAGTGTACTGAGTGCCCAGACAACACATACGGAGACCCTCTCATCGGCTGCCGGCGTGAGTCAGCTCTCCTTCATTGCTCCATTTATTGTTTTCTTTTTTATCTCAGTCATGGTAGAAACCTTATCTTGTTGCCTTGTTTGTATTTGGTTTATTTATGGTTCACACAAGAGTGATTACAAGTGAACCTGGCTTTTAAATAAGACCACTCTCACATACAAACCCTGTGTAATATACAGACATTAAACATTCTGGCTATTCATTGATGTTAAAATAAAACATGTAGAAATGTAGAAATGCACACATAATATTAAGTTTGGTGGGTAATCCAGATGTCATCAGTGTCCTTAACATCAGTCCTCAAAGGTCCTCTACTATATGGCTCACTATAGTCAATCCACTGTTGCTGTTTTTTCAACTCAGTTTTTAGATAGCTTAGCAACATCTGACCAAGATTCAACAAAACTGAAACAGATCCCTTGAAGTCTTTGATACACAAATATAAACTGATTCAGTCTGACCAATTGCATGGTGGAAGAATGATAGTAGTAGTATTATTAGAAAACCTTGGTAGGTGGCACTGTTGCCCCTTGTAGCAGCCAATAATGTAATAACTACCGTTAATGTAATAACTGCCATGAAATCATTAACGGTAGTTATTACATTATTGGCTGCTATGCCCCTCAACAAGACTGTTTAGGGCTTGATTTCTGTCTGTTGTACTTATTTACCATCTAATTATGTAGATGAGTGATTCTTAAACTTTTTTGAAGAAAGATTTTTCCACCTTATCTGATCTGTCCACAAGTGTAGAGTTATAATTATTTTCTTTTGTCATAACAAGTGAATATAAATTTTACTTGTATTATTATAACACAACATTTCTATAACTTCATAGAGTTTTATGACAGCAGTGAAACAACTTTTGTAGGTGCTATTTTAAGGCCACAAGGGCTTTGAACCCTCTGGCTGGTGCTTCAATTTATCTTTCTTGTGATCTTTTTCTCTCTTCCTCCACAGCATGTCTGTGTGATGCTGAAGGAACTCTTCCAGAAGTTTGTGACAAGCAGACAGGAGCTTGTCTGTGTCGGCAGGGCGTCACCGGGGCTCGCTGTGACTCCTGCAGTCAAGGACACTGTGACTCCTTCCCTGCCTGTGAGACATGTCCCTCCTGCTATTTCACCCTGGATGTCCAGCGACAGAACCTCAGCTTAGCTTTGGAGAGACTCTCCCCGAGCTTCCCTTCTCGTCCAGGAGGTGCTGGCGATCTTGGAAACTTTGGGCCTCGCATCCTCACCCTGGAGGCCAACCTGAACCTGATCCGGGACTCTATCTCCCTTCCACCTAGTACTGCCAGACAGATTGATGATGCTCTGTCCCAGCTGGACAAGCTCAGGTGAGGGACTGCTGAGATCTGGACAACAGACAGATGAAAACAGACAGATGAAAACACTAATCAGCTTTTAAAAATATTTTCATTATTGTCGTGGATGTATTTTCTGATATTCACAAATGTCATATTTTCACCCAATTCTAATCAATGGAAACTCACTGAGTTTTTTTTCTCACTGATGCCTAATTGAACAACTCTTGTTATTGTCTCACAGGGACCAGGTGGACAAGGTTAACGATGACCTTTCACCCCTGGACAGAATACCCGGTCTGGGCTCAGAGTTGGACAAACTGCAGGCTCTGCTGGACAGTCTCCGTGTGCAGTACAATGCCAAGAAAGATGCCATGACGAACTCCATCAATCCCAATAATGCAGGTCCGAGACAAAGACACACAAATCACTGCAACTCTCTGTTTTAATAATGGATTGATTGCAGGTGCTAGTTTTGTACATAAATTTAACAACAGCACCCTCAAGTGGGTCTAATTAACTGAAACTATAAATCTACGGATAAAACTTTTAACATTCTATTCAAACGAAAATGTTAAGTATGTTTGTGCCATATTTTGACTAAACCGCCTCACCATCACCAATTGTTGTTTCTCAAACAGACATTCTGATACAATAACTGCATAAAATATATTCATGTTGAGTTTTTCTCTGGATTTAGGAGCATTCTCTGCCATCAAGAACGCCTACGATGAGTCTACGGATGCGGCTAAGAAAGTAACTGCCAGTGGAAACACAGTGAAAGAGTCAGCTGATGTCAGAGAAGAGACTAAGGACCTTCAGAACCAAGTACAACCAGCCAACACCAGAGATCTGGACAAACTGAACCAAAGCATGGCCTCCCAACCTGACCTCACTCCTGTGGCTAAACAGGTACATGTACCCGCCAGGCCTTTCATTTAGAAGGGAGCCAGATTTTAGTGGCATGATAATTCGAAGCCTTGAAATGTGTTTCAACAAACACTTGAATGATTTGTAACACTTGGAAGTTATTTGAATTCTATGTAAATCTGCCACATCTCTCATTTGTAAAGAAAAACACTGGAAAAATTAGAAGCGTAAAGTTGAAACATTTTCATCCTGAGCCAGCATGTCTGTTCATTTTTTTATGTCTGCGCCACCTGTAATTTTCTTTCTTTTTAGAAAATGTGAGTTACTAAAATGTCAATTTATCTCCTGAAGTGGCACTAGAGAAAAATTAATTGGGGCATAAACGAAAAAAGGGTGAATAGCTTTCAGAGCATCAATATAATCAATATAAGTTTTAATATAATCAGTGTGCCAAATTAACAATTTGCCCTAAAGATGGCACCAGGGGAATATGGGCTGTCCAAAATGAAAGGTTCATTCTCTGTGGAGCATGAATGTACTTCACTGCTAACAAGGTAAAAAAAAACAATAATCTGGTCTTACCATGCAAATGGTTGAACATTTTTTGTTCTAATTGGAGCATTGGCTAAAAAATTAGCTTCAAAAGCAATTTGTCATCCCTGCACAAATGTGTAATGATCATCTTGCTCTGTGGCACAGTGGTACTCTTATTTCTCCTTATTTCTCCTTTAAATCATGTTGTCATATTAACATTATTACCTGTATACGTGTGTGTGAGTGCGTGTGTATGTGTGTGTACTTTTACATTTTATCTTTTTTGTTGTTGTTGTTGTTTTTATTGACTTGTAAAGTGTACACAGACTCTCTGGGTGATGTGCACTTTAAATAAACTGAAGTTGAAGTTGAAATCACCATGCATCTATATGTTGTTCTGTTCTGTTTTTCCAGGTATGTGGCAGTGTTCGCTCAGAGCCCTGCACTCCTCTCCAGTGTGAGGGTGGCGACTTGTGTCCACCAGAGGGAACACCACCTTGTGAAAAGGGAGAAAAGTGTGTGGGTGCCCTGCCTCTCAGCAAGAGGGCAAACACTGATGCTAAGGATGTGAAAGACCGACTGGACAAGCTCACTGGCAAAATCACAGATGCTGCAGAGAAGGTACACACACTTAATGTCACTTCTGTCAGCACCACAGGCACATCACTGCACTTTTATGACTAAAGCATGAACAAATTTAAGATTATTAGAATTACAATAGTACATATTTATATTTAAATTCATTTCAATTCCTCACAGCTCCAAAAAACACAGGAGACAACCAATCAGGTGAGACAGTCTGCAGAGAAGCTGTCCAATAAGATGAAGCAGACCAGAAACGAGCTGGAAGAAGACTTAAAAGAGACGCGTGATGTTGTGAAAGAGCTCAAAGACTTTCTGTCAGGTAAAGTTTGTTTTAGTGCAAAGGGTAGGTGGATGGACTAGTGTATGGAAGAAGGGTGGAGGTTAGCTTGGCTTCAATACTGATGACTGATTGTAAATGGATTCAGCAGTACTGTATGTGATGCAATGTCTTTTTACATTTCTGTGTGTCCAGACCCGTCCTCCAACCTGGCCCACATCCAGGAGGTGAGTGACTGGATCCTGAAAGCCAAACTGCCTCTCAGCCTGGCCGCTCTGAAGAGGAAGCTGGAGGACCTCAAGAATCTGGCAGCCAATCTACCAAACAGCGCAGCCGTGCTGAACGAGGCCAAGCCGCAGCTGGACGCTGCCAGGAAACTGCTGCAGGAAGCCCAGGACACCAGGTAGACCCCATCAGACTGCTGTGTTCTAAAATGTTATATATTATAGATCTATAGTTTTTCTTTGAATAAACTATAAACATTGAATACAGTTTTAATCAAAATGTATTGTACCCTCACTAATTTTTTTCACAATTTCTTAGAGTGGATGATTGTGGAAGATTATCATTGTTTTTAGCATCAAACCCCTTTTGCCTTTTTCTGCTTTTTGTAAGGTCTGGTTCAGAGTAACCCATCCAAAACCCAAAATGACCAATGACCACTTTACTTACCAAAATCTAAAATTAATGTTGATGCAACTAGGCTTCATACACTGACCCTTTTGGTACACCCTGTTCCTGACATGAATAGTACCAGTCAAAGGTTTGGACACACTTTCTCATTCAAGGGAATAGGAAGGTGTGTCCAAACTTTTGACTGGTACTGTATATGTCAGTCATCTAAGAGTTATTATAGAGTTGTCCTTATGGTTTTTATCATTATTATCTAGCAGAACAGAAACTGATTTTGGGACCAGATCACAAAACATTGTGGTCTCTCTGAAGACATGTAGTGGGTCCCTCTGAGTGATCTGTTATGTCTTTGTAGTGATGGTAAATGACACATTGTTTCTTTGGTTGCACATCCACAGGGACACAGCAATGGGGGTAAAGGCTGATGTGGATGGGCTGCTGGCGGGCTTTGGCTCGGTGGAGGACTCCCTCTCTGACCTGGAGGACAAACTGCAGAACAGCACGGCTCTCATACATAACCTGTATGACAACCTGATGAAGGTAAAAAGCAGTGACATGTTAAACAATGAATGGAGTGTCTGAACATTGTGGCCTATTCAATGCACTAAAAGCTATTCTTGCAGCGTTATTGAGTTTCAGACTGATTTTCTTCATCCAGGCCAAAGACCAGCTGAGCCCAGCAGAGAAGGCTCTGGATGATGTATCAACACTGGTAAAGCCAATGAAACCCCAGCTGGACAAGCTCAAAGACCTGCTGCAGAGTGGAAGCCAGCAGGCCCAGGATGCACAGGAAAATGCAGACAAAGCTGAGGATGAAGCAGTCAACGCAAATAAGGTAAGAGACCTGCTGTAGCTGTTCTACTGTGAAATATGAACATTCACTCTTCACACTAATTCAGAATGAGGACTTGGGGTAAGGACTAAAATTATGGCAACTGGTATTCTAGAGTATCTTAAACTGCAATGTTGAAGGGAGCATTTGTTGTAACCAGAACAAATTCAAATGAGCTTTAACAAAATGGCAAGTTCTTTTTATAATTCTAAAGTTTAAAAAAAAGTCAGTGAAAGCCTTTTTGCAGTGCATTTCAGCTGCACATGTCAGCATGTAGAGTAAGTCATTGAAAATGTCATGAAAAGGCTTTGTTAAAGGCATGTAGTGGAGAGTTAAAATGAGAATGAATGTGGTCAGCGGATTGTCTTCATAGAGGTACTAATACGTGCATGTGTGTGTGTGTTTGTAGGACCTGTTGTCATTGCAAAAGCAGCTGGATCGTCTTAAAGATGAGGCTGCTGCCTCTGGGTCTAGTGGAGAGGCGGGGCCGGTGGGGGATCGACTGGCAAAGCTGCAGCAGGATGCTGGAGCCCTGGTCAACACCACTGAAAACATGATGAAGGCTCTGGAAGGTAATACTACCTACGGAAACGTATTGCTGCCACGCCAGAAAAAAAAGTTTCAGTATCATGTTATAACGTGAATAGTTTATTGTTATAACAAGATATTTTCACGTTATTACAACATACAAAATTTTCACGTTATAATAATATACTATCTGTTATAACGTGAAAGGTTTCACATTATACCGTGAAACTTATATTGTTACAACGTGAAAATGTTTTACGTGATAACGTGATAAGTTGGTCTCGGGCGGAGGTGGACTCCCCTTGATGTACTCCGGTTGGGAATTGGCACTTGGCCTTTTGCAAACTACGAGACAGCTCGATCCTACACTTTCTCCATCTACTACGGCCTCTTACGCACGAAATGACCCGCTTTTCGGTGCTGGTGTATGGCGAGAGGCACACATCGTGTCCTCTATCTCATGTGTTAATTTTCCTCCAGCTGCTAGTAGATAGAAGTGTGGCTCTATCTATGATTAAAACATATGCTGCGGCCATTTCATCCTACCATGAAGGCTATGGAGAGAGATCTGTCTTTGCGCACCCTCGGGTTAAGCGCTTCTTAAAAGGAATCAGAAGACAGCGACCTATGCGCTCCTTGGCGTGTGTGTAGTACTTCTGGACTCTGGTGGCTCCTCCAACGTCAGCTGATAATGACCCTCCATCTGATCAATGAGAAATGACGCTACCTCCAGAGCGTCGGACTCATTCGTCCTTCTGTGCAGCCCCATGCATTTTATAATCCTTCATAGTGTACACATACTTATCACAATATTGCCCACCGTGCTCAATAACAGCAGAATCTTGCGGTCATTTCGTGCGTAAGAGGCCGTAGCAGATGTAGAAAGTGTAGGATTGAGCTGTCTCGTAGTTTGCAAAAGGCCAAGTGCCAATTCACAACCAGAGTATCAAGGGGAGCCCACCTCCGCCCGAGACCAACTTATCGCGTTATAAGGTGAAACATTTTATGTTATAACAATATAAGCTTCACGTTATAATGTGAAACTTTTCACGTTATACCAAGATAAATAGTATAGTGTTATAATGTGAAAAGTTTGCATGTTATAATAACGTGAAAACATCTTGTTATAACAATGAACTTTTCATGTTATAACGTGACACTGATCCGTTTTTTTCTGGCGTGGCAGCAATACGTTTCTGTATAATACAGCAAAACCACACCACCAAAGTGTTTTTGGAGTAATGTTATTCACTCTCAAATGAGAGAGCATCATTAATAAGCCCTCAAGAGGTGGAGAGGCCTGTGAAACAGAATTTCCTCTAATTTGGATTGATATTGCAGGAACAAGATTTTAGGCAGGCAGTAAACTAGCAGAAAACGTGTTTTTTTTTCTTTTAATTTACAGTATCTGTTCAATTACATTTGCTGTGACTTTTATTATTCATTTAAAGTCATTCACGGTTACACTACATGATCTGCCAGAAATAAATGTCTGGTAGGGAGATACTGAATACATTTTAAATTGCTTTTTCTTAGTCTTCAGTTAGAAAAATGTTGGTTATCAGCTTTTAAAACCTTTCTAAAACCCTATATGTGAAATCCAATTGTACATAAACTGACACCGTTTTTAAAAACCCCAAATTCCCCAGTGGGAGCTCTGGCCCTTTAAAGGGGTATTAGTTTGACTGCAGCCTTTTTGTTAGATCCCTGATCTCTCATTGTGCTCTCTATCTTTTTCCAGGTAAAGCAGATTCCCTGAGGTTGCTGCAGGGTGAGATCCTTCAGAAGTCATCAAAGCTTGAAGGACTTGATGCCAAGCTTAAAGACCTTCTAGCAAGCCTTCGAAAGAAAGCCAAAGACCACAGTATCTGCCAGGGCTGAGAGAAACCAAACAGGCCTCAGAACAGCATTTGCAGCAGCTGTCACTGTGTCACTTCCACAACATTCACCTTTTCAACTATTAACATCAATCTTCACCTCACTAAAGGAGAACTACTCTTGAACACTACTGTAACTCTTCTCTGTAACATTGCACCTCATCTCCGGCAGTTGTCAAAGAATTGTGGGAATTATAGGAAATCACCATCTGTGGTTTAAGGAAGTAGAGGGAGGGTTTAGGAAGACATAAATGACTACAATTTATTATAAAATGATTGCTATACATATACATTACACACCTATACTATACATTGAGCATTTAATAATAATGTTGTTGTGATATTTGATTTTGTCAGTATCATTCTCATAACATAGCAATTTATCTAGAAAAGGGCCACTGCTTCTAACATCTCTGGAACACAGCATGAAGAGCCAACACAAACTTTTGTTTGTCAGCAGCACCACACTCCACTGTGAACATGGCACCACAATTATTATATATTTCTGAACTGGCACAAGGGTGAATATTGCATTATTTATTTTCATTTTTGCATCTGTTGCAGAATCCATAATATTTAAATAAAAGCCTTTTTAATACTTTGATTTGTGTCTTAAAAGCTTCATTCGGGTGGCCAACAGGGTACTACAGCTATTCATTCCACACAAGAAGCAGAAGACTAGTTACTATATATTTATTGAGAAAATAATACAAAAAAAAAACATGTAGGTGACTACATTTGTGAATTCGGTATGATCCATGACATCACTAGTTTTAACAGCATCTTTACACCGGCTTGTGGCACTTGATGAGTTCAGTTGTTTAACAAGAGAGCAGCTTATGTACATATCACAGAAAACACAGCAAACACCCAGTTACTGTGTATCAGTGACTCCACCTCAAATTGAAGTTTAATCTCATAAATGAAAGCACGTTTTCTATCCATTATCTTTGTGCAAGTGGAAATTGGATTTATAATCCATCAATATAATCCAGAAAAGCATAAATGGAAAAATATTCATATGTGTCCAAAAAATGGCCTGCAAGGTTCAAAACAGTCCAAACACTACAGGTAAAGTTACATTCCCAGATCCTGTTATACTGCCCAACAGTGAATATCTCAATAAGTATCTCAATAAGGACATACAAAGGATACAAACAACATGACTGACATTTCAAAGTCATGTCTATAAGCCATCAGAATTCAAAGTATATGTATATGTATATGTATATGTATATGTATATGTATATGTATATGTATATGTATATGTATATGTATATGTATATGTATATGTCACCTAAATCTATTCAAAACAAATACATTTTATTGGTTTATTTAGTAACATGTCAACATTAATATACAATAGATAATAATTTGAGGAAATAAATGTCATCAGCGTAAAAGCATTTTGTATGAATTCCTGCTCATGTCTGTTTAAATGTGGTGTTCACTGGATGATTAACAGCCATTCCTGTCCACATTAAAGTGTTTTTTACAGTATTGATACTGTATGTGTCTGTCTATGGAACGTGTTTGCTGCAGCAGAGTACCACAACAGACATGAAAAGGTTGAGCAGCAGGTGTGTCGACACCGTCATACCAAGGAGAATGTCACTGAGTGCCATGGACTCAAAGAACAACTAAAAAAAAAAGAGATTTTTTAAAGTTAGTTGTTTATCAGTTACAGGCTGGTTTGATAAAGTAATTTGTATAGTCGACATCTAAATTCCCAGACGACTCGTTACCTGCATGAGATTCATCTCAGGTTATCCAGCCAATCACATGACAGAACAGACTCCAGACTGAAGTGGTTGGTCCTTCCCCTGTGCCACAGCATCCAGACTGCAACACAACACACATTCAGTAAATGATCTCCCAAATGCAACAGATAAAATGTTGCCACTACTTTTTGGCGATGATATTAATCTCATAATTTTAACATGATGCTCAGGAGTTTATTACCAAAATAGCAAAGAGATCTTTTGGCATAGTTTAAAATCATGACCTGCTGGAAGAGGGCAGCAGCTCTCACCTCTTGGATGGCCTGAAATGAGCATCACTGTCTGAATGGAAGGACTGGACTTCTCTTGGCTCCTTGGTGGTGAGGGTGTGGCCAGGCTCACTGTGACTGCCTCTCAGTGGTGGACAGAGACTCCTGTTGGGCTCAGAGTTACTGCAGGAGAGATGATTGGCAACATGGACGGGATTTCCATTTGGGTCGAGGGCGTGAGCCTCATCATGGCAGGGTCCCAGCACCTCTGGGTCATTCTGGGAGGAGGACTGTACTATAATGTTGGGCAAGGAGAGGGCCGAGGGGGACGGTTCACAGTGGGACAGTTTCTTCATGTGGTGGATGGCAGAGGCTGTGTTGAAGACTTGCTGTTGGAAATTCACACACAGAGAAAGAGAGTTATACTGGTGCTGCCTGCCTCTGTGTCTCACGTGTCATCAATTAATGAGGAGCCTTTAAAATACGTAGATAACAGTGCCCATTTTCAGACAGTCTCTCCTGGAAGGCATTCATAATGTTGCACTCGGTTGTTCACATCAAAAGTGACAGAAATAATTATATCACAAATGAAAAAGAAGAGTTTGAGAGTTGAAACCCTGGCTCCTTTCTCACCTGTGAATGTTGGATCATCAGTTTCTAAAAGTTACAGAAATGGTTGAACACAACCCTCGCAAAGAGAGGTGTGTGTTGGGTTGGGGGGGGGGGGGGGGGGGGCGGTGCCTTTCCAAAGCTATTGAACTGTCTGACAAGCATTTCTGACAGAGTATACCGGCCCCTTTATTCTGTATGATTAGGTATCATGAATAATTTACTTGACCTCATGTAAATTGGTACATTTTGGAAATATAGTGCAGCAGCTAAGGTCAGTTTAGTTTAATTACAACTGATGATGAATGGATGGTGGCAGGTTTTCAGTTTTTATAGTGTAAAAAAAAATTCTCAAACCACTGCTGCAGCATAATTCACTTCTGCACTGTTTGCCAATAATAAATAATATAATATAATAAAATATGGCTACACACACTGTTTCTGTTATAGCTTAATTGGTGGTGCGTTTGCCCCTAAATAACAAAAGCAAATGTAGTTGCAATATAAAAAAGTCAAGAGACAGCAGCACATCACTAACCTTCCATTTGGATTTGGCAAAGTTTCTCTCCATCTGTTCAGAGACAGACTGAAAAATGTCCAGGTCTTTAGCTGTGTCTTCAGCAATCCTGCAATAAAGTCAGGGACATTTGTTAGTTTAGAAAAAATACACAGTGTATGTGTGTGCGTGCATGTGTACCCTGTATTCCTGTAACATGTATATGTTGTGAGACATACTGTAAATCTGTGTACACAGTCACATTGTGGGGACTCACCTCCCTTTTGGGGGAGAGAGAGAGAGAGAGAGAGAGGAAAAAACACTAACCAGGGGTGTCTGAGTGCCTGTTCGGTGGTGAATCGTTTTGTGGGGTTTTTCTCCATCATATGCCTGATAAATTCTTTGGCTGTCGAGACACAGGAGAGAGAGATGTTAGCTTCTGATTACTATTCTGTACACTGATCTGCTTTTGTCAGTTTCAGTCACATTAGGAATGGTTCCAACTACATGTTACACAAATTGTACATATTTGCAAAATTAAAAATCTGTATGTGTTTTCATTAATTGCTGTCATGTGAATACTATGATATGGATGGCACTAAAAGAGTACATAACCAAAAGAACCCCTGTGACACCTCTGTAACTTAACTTTAAACTTAATTATCCCAAAGAAATCTGGCCATAGAAATGACCTATAAAGCATCTTAAATATCATTTTCTAAATAGAGCTAAATTAACAAAAGACACATGGGGACCCAGACATGGGTGCTAAGTAAAATGTCCTGCAGAATACAGTCCTTTAAAAGAAAAGCTCATGCTTGTATGTTGGGTATTGGATAACTGTTGGTGTGAAGGAGACTTTACTGCACTGTGTCTTAGTTTAAAGCATTCTAAAGCAGCAGCCTAATAAAGACTATAGATCTTTTTGTGGAGCAGATTATCAGAGCTTTCAAGGACAAACTATTTTTATTCAACCTATTTTTATTTACCAGAGCAAGGAAACTATACCAGGCCACAGTTCAAAAATTAAGAGCTTATTCAATAGAATCTATACAAAACATTATAAAAAAAAACAATTTGTAATCTTAAACATCCTCGACCTTCATGTGGATGACATGAATTTATGCAGTCAATAATCCTGTTTTCTGACATTTTTCTTTAGATTTGAGTTCTTACAGAACTCAAGTCATCTACCACAGGACTGCTCAGATTGATCATCATATTACAACAAGTTCCTGCAAGAGCAGCAACCCCTCTTTGATTCATTGCAACATTTTATAGCTTCTTCCTACCTAATAGGCATTTACTTTAACTTAACTGGAAATAAAACAAGAAGAAAAAGTTGAAAGAAAAAAGGTCTGGCAACCTTGTGTTTTTTGTTTTTGTTTTTGTTTTTGTTTTTGTTTTTGTTTTTGTTTTTGTTTTTGTTTTTGTTTTGTTTTCAAAATATCTATCTGCCTTTTTAACATCCCTCATCAATATGCCAAAATTTTCAAGTCAGCAAAAAGTTTTTTCATTAATTAATTTATGTGCATATTCAAACTGTAGATAAAAACAGGTGGATGAAAGCATACTCATTTAGTGTTCAATGCTAGATTTTCTTTAGGTTTTTTAGGTTAGGAGGACGTTTGACATCTTAATGCCAGCTAATTTAATCCCTCACTGCTGGCACATTCAGTATCTACAGTAGCTATATCTGACCTAATCCAAATAGGTCAAACGACTATAGCTGTCCTAAGGGCTGATGTCAGTACGTATGCTGGTCTATATTAGGTTAAGCTCTGAGGTTATATGAACAAATCCTGATCTATAATTAGTTAACACTGAGGTCAACCATAGTAATGGAACTATTTTTGTCACATTTCATGAAGCACCCAGAGTTGGATTTAAGTCTTTCATAACAAGTCACAAACCAGCTCAAGATTTTAGTCCAGTTTTTAAATCCAGATGCATGCTGACTTTATCCTATGTAATAACACTACACATCTGGACTTCAGCATTTCCTTTTAAATCATGTAACAGTGCAATGCATGTTAATGGAACTTTTATTTTTTTTAAAAGTGCTGCAAAGCAATAGTTACTAGTTACTCAAACATTAATCTCATCCGTGTTACGGTGACTGTCACAATTCTGGACTGTACAGAACTCAGCTGCCAGGCTTTTAAACAGAACCAAGAGCCATGACCCCATCAAGCCTGTTTTAACCTCCTCTCACTGGCTACCAGTATGTTTTACAATTGATTTTAAATCTTATTAATTACTTTTAAATCTTTTTAAGTTTTATTTCTTTTGTCTTACATTATTAGAGTTGTTTTATTTGGTTTATCATAAAAACTAATGATTTAAATCTGTAATTATTATTTTTATTACCATTATTAGAATCATTATTATTATCATCATCATTATTATTGCTATTATTATTACTTTATTACGTTTTTTTTTTTTACCTGACTCAGAGATATCGTCCCAGAATGGTGAATGAAAGGCGTACTCTGCTCTCATGATCTTTGAAAACAGACGAGTCTCGTTATCTTCAAAGAATGGAGGGTAGCCACTCAGCCTGCAACACAGAGACAACAAGCTAGCACCACTAACCCCTTTGTTTGTAAATCGCTTACCATCTACATTTTGGATCAGTTTAAGATAACTTTAGCAGCTATGGTGCAGTGTTCTGTTCTTGGTTACAGGAGTAGGGTAAACAAAGTGTTGTAAATATGATCTAACTCTGCTTTCACAGATCTGGTTTTTCACCATAGAAACAGTCACTGACCTGTAATAGTGCCATTCCTCCCATAACAAAGTTGGAGTATTTACTGTATAACCTCTAGCCTTAACATACTGAAGTACCATAAATTATACAGGAGACCTCTGTTTCTGACATTTAGGTTATTGTTGAAAGTAAATGTTCAAATATAAGTTTACAGTGGGTAAAATATCTCCAGAACTGATGAGTCCTCTTAGTTCTCCAGTCTGTAATGACTTTTTATGAACAGTCCTATAGGTGCTATGTTGTTAGAGAACAGAAATGTACTTACAGGATATAAGTGATAACTCCGATGGACCAGCAGTCCACTGCTTTGCTGTACGGTTTCTGGGCCAAAACCTCTGGGGCTGTAGAAAGACATAAAACACTGATTATCATGCAGCTAAGAGCAAGAAGAAGCACTGCTTAAAATGTATTACTTTTACTGTGCAGGTCGCATAACATTTTTCTTTCTATATGAACCACTGGTGTGATAAAGGATCATCAAAATGCCATATAAAAGGTCAAAAGGTACACTTCTGCTTATGGCTGGACTAACTTTTTTTTTTTTTTTTTTTTTATGAAAACCACTCCTGAAGACCACTCCTGTCCTCTAGTGTCCTCCAGTGTAGTGTCCTGCACTAAATACACCACTTAGGTAACAGTGAATCATAATTTACTCTTCAGTTTTAATGGAACAGAAGATCATTTCAAAGTGACAGTGATCAGTTCTGTTGTTAATGCACATTGTTATATCAGTTAAAGAAAGTGAAGGAAAACTGCAGAAAATAAAAAAGGACAATGAGTTGCAAATAGAAATGAACATGTGATCATTTTAGACTGTGAGGTGTATTTGCAGTGTTGGATTCATGTGCATGACCCTCTCTCATTAACTCACCAACATATCCTGGTGTACCACAGGCTGTGGACATCACACCGTGCTCCAGCGTCTTAGACAGACCAAAGTCACTGACCATGATCTTAGCATTCTCATCTGTGTTATAGTACAGCAGGTTTTCAGGCTGCTCAGAGAAAGAGAGAGAGAAGGGGACAGAGCAAGAGAGATGATCAGAAAACCACCAGGTTTATAGTAGGATTATAACATTCTCACGAGTAATGTCATCTTGATAATGATTCTAACATAAAATGTTTAAAAAAAGCATACAGTACTTCAGTTACTTAAAAAAATAAATTCATATCATAAAACATCTCTGTTTAAAACTTGTTTTATTGTAACATATGTATAGAAATGTATTTTGGTAATTCCAGTAACTATCTTTTAATTTCCCTTCTGGCTGAAATTACTTTCCATGTGTAAGTGTGTGTGTGTGTGTGTGTGTGTGTGTGTGTGTGTGTGTGTGTGTGTGTGTGTGTGTCTCACCTTCAGGTCCCTGTGTACGATGCCGTTTTCATGCAGGTAGCTGACAGCCTGCAGCACCTGTTTGATCACTGTGCTGGCATCCTTCTCTGTGAAAACACCCTTGTCTAAAATGCGGTCAAATAGCTCCCCACCTGACACCCTGTACACATACACACACATATCATCAGTGTTTCTATCTTTCTAGGGATCCTGTTGCCTTCTTCAAGCCCTTTGACAAAAATGCTGTTGGCCAAAAAAATTTGTTGTGGGTTTGTAAACCCTCAGAACATTCTTTTACATTTTAGTGGAGGTCCCACAGTTTCCAAATATACCAATATACCATATGTCAACTTGAATTTTGTGAGAATGTGTATTAATTATACACAAGACATTCAGAATTATTATTTTGATGGAATTAAAGCTATAGGGCAAACAAAGAACATGTATGTTGAGGGTTTTATGGCTTTATGCAGCAAGCAGATGCACAACATCCAGTATACAGTATGTGATGCTGTCAGTGTTGACTTTTTGGTAAGAATGATACTAACTTTACACTGATGTGAAGGTACATTATGAGAGAAAAACCAGACTTTTCAAGGTATTAGTATAAAAAAAAGAACGTACACTGTAAATTGTAAATTATGTGACTGAAATTATCATTTTCACTTAATGTTCTCATATCCTTCATCATTATTATTGTCATTGTCAGATTTCATTGCACTCAATATGATATCCATTGTCAATATTTTTTCTACCAAGGTAATCATTTGCAAAAAATGTGATAATAATGAGTCCACTTACAGTTGCATGACCAGGTAATAGTGTGTTCGACTCTCGTAGAAATCCTCCAGCCCCACCACATTCTCATGCTTTATCCTGAAACAGTGAGAAAGAGATTGAGAAGGCATGTTATAGGCACTCATTTGTTGTTTGTGTGTAAAGAGTAATGTTGACTTCTCTGTTGGATAAAACATAATGGAAATCACTAGTATGCATGTGTGTGTGTGTGTGTGTGTGTGTGTGTGTGTGTGTGTGTGTGTGTGTGTTTGTTTTTTTTACCTCCTCAGTACATTTATTTCATTTTCCAGGTTGGTATGAGCAAGGTGTTTTTTCTTCAGACATTTCAGAGCGTACAGTTTCCCTGTGTTCTTCTCTCTCACCATAAAAACCTCAGAAAAAGAGCCCCTACACAAAAGAGCAACCACAGAGACATAAAGAGAAGAGGGGTTAATAAAGAGACAAATATTATCCATCTATGGTAATGCATCCTTCCATCATTATAATATATACAGTACCAGTCAAAAGTTTGGACACACTTTCTCATTCAAGTGAATAGGAAGGTGTGTCCAAACTTTTGACTGGTACTGTATATATAACTATAGATTAATACTTTCTGTGCTGGTTTTATATTCCTTTACTTATACATTCCTGTCGATTGCAGTGCTGCCATCAGATGTAAATGAAAGAAGAGCTTTAACAACTTTTAAGGATGTTTTTCCCAAGGAAACACAAGTGTCTTTAAGTATTTCATGCCCATTAATGCCTAGACCAGCTGAAATCTCCACCCAGTCCTGGCAACAGAATTGATTCATTTTTTCCAGAGTAACTGCATGTTATATAGGCCTATTGAATAAAAGACATTACAGAGAGAGTTGGATGAAGTTTCAGTCTAGTGGAAGCTGTCAGCACAAAAGTCATGTGCTTGTTTAAACTGATTTTTCATCTTTACAGAGCTGTTTTTAAAGTAAAGCACTTAAAGGACCAGTGTGTAGGATTTAGGGGGATCTATAGGCAGAAACTTGTCTGTCCCCTACTGGCTATATGGAGACATTGCTGTGTTTACAGAGAATGCTTGCTTTCTTACTGAGCATCTGTGAACAGTGCTTTCATTTCTGACACTCTCCCTCATCATATTTTGCCTCTTTCTTTAGTGCTAAGTGCTGATTGCAGTGGTGGTTTTGCTTTGTTAATGTGTCTCCATATGTAGTACTGATCACTCTTGTCTCAATACTTAGTGCTAAACATTCATTAATGTGGTGTTTGTTCTTATTATGTCTCCATATGTGGTGCTACAGTAATTGCTCATTGCTGTGGTGTTTCTGCACTGCACTTCCCAAATAGATACAAGTGATGATGATAGAGCCTTCAGGTCATGACTTCAGTGTGCAGAGTGCAAGAACGAAAGATGAAATTAAAGAGCATTTTCTATGCTTGGTTTTTCTGTGCTGTTAATTTATCTAACAATATATAGGGTGAGTATTTGCACATAGCACTTTTTTCTGTCAAACAACTGCACTTTGCATGAAAAGCATGTAGATATTAAAAATGGCACAATGGCAAAATCAGCTTATTTATAACTTTAATTTAAAAATTGAGTCAAATATGTTGGCAAAATAACATGTTGACTCCAACGCGTTTCTACATCATGTTTGCACAAACATAAGCCTGCACCTGCTTATACCACCTCTCTTCATATACATTCTGTACACTCACACACCAATATAGCCAGCCAGACTCTTAATCCTATAATGAAGTGGTGTTAGGATGTTCTCGCACTGCTCTATTCTGACGTCAGTGCTCAGGAACCTCAGACCCACACACACACAGAAGCCTGACTCATTCACAGCCAGTCAAAGAGGGAGCACTTTAAGCAGCTTTGAGACTGCAAGACAGCTCTGAGGCAGCAACACCTTCAGTTCATTTAGCAAGCATCTGTTACAGGTCATTCTATTGGCAGGTGTTGTGAAGCCAATCTGGTCTCACAAATGTCCTGGAAACAATGCTTATAATGCAAATAAAAATGTCTGTGCAGGAAAGAAGAAAGATAAAGTATGCCTCTCCACATACCTTAACCAAATTTATTTCACTTATTAAACCTTAAAGAGCCACATCTGTATGTTCCCATGTAAGCCTGAGTGTGGAACTAATATTAGTTAGCACTGAATTCTTTTTCAAATGTTTATTTAGTTATTCACAGTGACCCCAAACATATAGCCAGAGTCATAAAGAACTGTCTTCAGTGACAAGAAGAACAAGGGGTCCTGCAACAGATGCTATGCACACCCACAGCACCCCCCCACCCACCCCCCACCCCCCCCCCACCCCCCCCACCGCCACCTCAACTGCTGCTGTTTTAAAGGCAAAGCGTGCTTATACCAAATTCTGATTTAATTTAGGTTTCTCCTGTTTATTCCACTTTGTATGAAGTTAATTGATAAATAAAAACTATTTATAGCATCATTTTTGAAAGCATCCTCACTTCAATTTTTGTGCCTAAAACCTTTGCACAGTACTGTTAAATCATCATTTTGTAATGTTATACTGTATCTAATGTATTTAAAGTTAAATTATATTGTTTACAACTCAATTTTAATTATAAAATTATATTTAAATGTAAAAAAGGGTGAAGTGCCTTTTTACCTAGAAAAAAATAGAAGCTTTTTGAAAAGCTCATTTTGTTATTAGTACTGAAACTGAGGTATCATATAGGCACACGTCAAAACTGCTGTTCTTGTAACAAAATCAGGGAGTGCATAATAAAATTTAAATAAGCTCTGAAATATTTCTCTACACAAAACAAAACAAAATTGCACCTGAACAAAAGGCAAAGTTATAATCATGACCATTATATGATTCATTGTGCATCTCTGCTGTCTGCTAACAGGTCAAAATGTAAAGTCCCCTACTGTCAGGTTCAGCTGTGAGTGGATTACACAGACTGTATAAGAAGCTCCATTGATAAAACTGAGGTGATGAAAGGATTATCCTCAGACTGTGTGCAGATCTAAGCCTGGTCACTGGGAAGACAGAAAGCAGTCCTCCTTCCCATACTCTCAGTCCAGAACAGCCCTCTGAACTAGGACAAAATAATTTAATATTACTGTAAAACAGCAGCTGGAATCAGGAATGTGGCTGCAACAAAGAGAGATGTGCATCCCATCCTTGATGATGGTTCATAGTATTACTCAATACTCATTATAAAAATCTGGAGCCAAGCATGTTCCCTGAGGGAAATTTCAACCTTTACCAGGAGATGAATCAAAAGTTGTGGTAATCGAAAAGGATGCTCTGGGCCTGCTGTTTTCAGTGACTGTGTGGGCCTGGTTTTTAAAGACCACACCCACCGCTTGTGCTGCTTGTTGTGCTGCAGGAGAATACATCTGCAGGGTGTTATGACACAGCCCCTCATTCCCACAAACCACTGTACCAAGCCTATCTGCAGTCTGAATTCTGTGCCAGTTACCATCACCAAGTGACTCCAATGAGATTCCATTAAATAGAGCAAAGCAGTCAACTGAAGCTGCACTGCTACATATACACATGACATGCCTCACTCTCCATATCATCTACCAAATGCATCCTCACAATTTGGCAGTCTATTAAAGCTGCAAAATCTCCCATCTGACCCACTGATATGCCAATGCCACTGCTGCGCTGCACCACAGTATTGCTGCCTGCTCCTTTAGCCCCACCACCACCCCAGCATCCACCTGCAGAAGGGAAGGTATTTACTCATCACTCCCCAGTATCTCTGTGGAAATGTAATCTGCAGGCAGTGGTGAGGTCGGAGCCTAGATGCCAAACTGTAATTATGTTCTTTTTGCTGTAAATAAACGTTTCGAACATGAGTTGTCTGACTGAAATGTCTTGCTAGTGTGACAAAGAAATCACCCCACTGTTTCACAAAAGCAAGCCGTTTTGTCCAAGCCTGCAATATTTCCAAATTACAAATTTCTTATGATTCTCTTACTAAATAACTAGAAAACTTGCAAACCTTCTTCAAGTGCATCACTAACTTTCTCCTTCTCTTGTCTGCCTTTATTTTCAACAGCAGTACTTACGATCCCATTTTCCCTTTGAAGTCAAACACATCCTTAATGTTACTGATGCTTTTCTTCCAGCTGCAGATGATCTCTTTACGCCCCATCTTGGCTCTGACGTTGCCGTAGACTCCTGAAGCACAGATGACATGAATTGTTTATGTCATTATATATTTCTTATGGGTTAAAAAAACACTGAGGCACCATCATACATCAAGTTGGAAAGCCACCAGTATTGATTTAAAAACCTGGAATAATTTCAATTTGATCAGTATCACATAAATGTGTATTTCTTTTCAAAAAAAATTCTCGCACTGAGTATTATGCACCCACTTAAGCATGTGTCTGTACTAAGTGCTAAGCTAAAGTTTGACCCTGTATAAATGAAATTGTGGGCAGAGTAAGAGATATCTAATGTACTGTATCTTTGCAGAAAGAATCTAGATTAAATAGCTGATTAAATCATTACAACAGCAGTTTTTCCTTTTATATTGACTTAGCTCTAGTGGCTTTCCACTGCAGGAAAACTTTTATATATAAACTATATAGTTATTTGCAGGATGGATAACCTCAGTGTACATCTTCAGATGCAACATCTGTTAACCACCTGTTTAAATCCGGTTCTGTGATGCTCTCAGATCAGCTCCATGTACCTGTGATTATAAGCATGTGCTGGGTACCCAGATCCCTACCTTCATTTTTTGTAGTGACAATTTTTTTATTAATAGATAAACAGCAAATCTGTTCCATGTTTAATAATCTATTATCCAGCAAAAATACTGAACATTTGCTTGTTCCAGCCTTTCAAATGTGAGGATTTGCTGCATTTATCTGTTAATATCACAGTTATAGATATGCTGAGCTCTGGTAACGTGTGATTTGTATTTATCAGTATATCTAAAACAAATATCTAAACACAAAATTATAATGACAGTAATTGTTAGTGGCAGTCCAATCAGTTATCAACCACTATTGGACGGAGGTTCTATCCCTGTAACTTTTCTTGGATTTTTGGTGTTGTAGGAACCTAGAGGGAGTTTGCATTCTTTGATTTTTTTGACTCATCCAATTTGAAAACTTAGGCAAATAAGATGTCCAGAGAAAACCATGAATCTCCAAATATAAACAGGACTGTTTTTCTTAGCTCATGAAAAGTTGATGTTTGGGAAATGTTTTTTACAGGACAGAGACCCTCATGTTGGGGTCCCTCAGAAAACATTACTGGACAGTTAATTGAATAAATAACATGATCAATCCAAATAATAAAAAATAGATTTTATTTGTGGTTTCTGGTCAAATTCTTCTAGGGGAGGGTGGACCTGCACTCATTACCTCAGTATTTGTTCGATCCTGGCTGCAGCACCAAACATACCTTATAAACAAAGTCAGTGTGGTGGGACATAAGTCCTACCCTGACCCTAACCCTTGCCTGTTCCACGACCCTTTAAGATGTCACCCTACCTTCCCCTTGTATTCTGGTTACATAAACAGTTGCATGTCCATGACTGAGGTCAGTCCTAGCCAGGTAAAACCCATCTGTACCTATCAGTTACACAAGATTCAACAAAGCAGAGGATTAGAGAGGTAAATAGCAGTGGTTAGTTAATCTTCCCATCTATCCCTCCTGCCCTCCCTCCTTCTCATCTCCTGTACTCCCTCCTTGTGTCTGCTGTGGGAACAGATTAGCAGCTGATTCCCTGACAGAACAAGAACTGGGTTGTTTTATAATCGTGGCCTTGAAAGGCCACTGAACTCTGGTCTTCCAAAAATCTTTACTGAAATGCACCAAAATTAGGTATTACATCCTAAAATAGATATGCTAAATGATGAAATTCATGAATGTTACTATATCAGAAAACCACAGTTCATTTTCATTTTGGAGAGACTACAATCTCAATTTGTATTCATGCTGTTGTTAGCCTGTGGAACAGAATCCATTTAATTATTTGTTTGTTTGTTCGTTACTTTTCCTCTTCAGGCTGCAGTTATGTTAACATTTGGGGCGTTCGACCATTTATAAGGAAAAACTGAAGCATAACATTATGCCATTTAGTGAATCCGTCATTAAAGAGGTATAGATTAAAAGGTCGTTTAAGCTGTTTTTGTCAATCAAAAACCAAACACTAAAGCTACACTACACTGTAGCAAATAGTGTATCTAGAACTGACATATTGAAATAAGTGCTGTTCATCTAAGCCAAAGTCAAGAGTGTCTCCCAATTAAATTAAAATTACAATTTCCATATTTTATTAACAAACGAAGTTTGGTTTGACGAGAGAATAGTTTCCAGTTCAATAGTTTCAGCGAAAGTAGGAGCCAATTCGTGTCCTAAATACGCTAGTTTGGTATCTGTTACAGTTCAAGTTTAAACTACTATACAACTAAGGATATGAGCATAAGGGATATTTCTTCACTAAGACTACCTTATTTTATCCATACAGCTTGAACATGTCAACAAAATTGTTTACTCTTGTTGTTTACTTAGCTGTAAACGGCCCGGTAATAAAGATACTCTTACCTGAGGAGCGGAGCAGAGGTGCACGGTTGAGGTGTCTGGGTGTACCTGGCTGTTTGTCACAGGCTGCCGCTCCTCAGCAGCAGGGGGGCGGAGCCTCATCCATTCACCTCCTCAGGCTCAGCACTAATGATACATTCTGCTACATGTGTGCTGCCAGTTGCAAAGCTGAAATACAATCTATGCTATCCATTTTATTAATTACGACTCTGTCTCCAATACTTTTGGAAATACGTTCCTCAGATAATTTTAGTATATAGTTTTCTCTCTGTCATATCTGTAATGTCTCTGGCATATCTTATATCTATTCACAATGCTTTTCATCTATTTTCTTTATGCATGGACAATGTGTTTTATATGTTACCCCCTAAACATTGCGTGTTTTCTTCATTTTTATTTTTATAACACACATTTGATTCAACACAAGCTGGACATTTTGTCAATGTAAGACAGTTTGGAGGAATCCGTGTATTGTGGTTAAATGAAACAAAGTCCTCTGAAAACCCTGAATTTGGGTAGGGCTACATGTAATGATCATTTTAAAAAATGACTGTGATCTTCAGCAGTACTTGTGCAGTAATTATTGGCAGGTTTAATCAGTATAATATAATGTAGGTATAAGCAATTTATGAGACATTGAGCTTAAATTAAGGAATTAGAGAAGGGTAACAGCTCAGTTGTTTGCCATCCTTCCAAATATTCTGTCATGCATGCAATCTACTCACAACCTCAAAAATGTACAGTTCCACTTCCAAGTCAACATTTTATCATAACACTTAAGCCTTGGAAAGGACATGCTGATGTGAATTTCAACTGTTTCAAAATTTCCATTACATCATGCTTCACTTTAGCAGTCTGTACAGCCTGAAGATATGCTTCAATACAGCATAAGCTGATTATGTATAGGCTATGAGCAGCTAATGCAAAGAGATGCCCAGAGAGGCCGTATACAGTAACTGCATCATTAGCTGTCATAATAGACAACTTGTCAAAGCACGGTATAAACAAATCTTCTGAATACAAGCAGCCGAGAAAAGAGTTTTCTTTAGTTCAGACAGACATTATTGGGGTACACTGCATGAAAAGGTTATGTGTTAACAGGGCAGAATGCAGAACAGAACAGATTGAAACAGACATTTAAATAAATAACAAATAGTAAAGGATTTCAAATAAACACTTGAATTAAAAGGAACAACAAACCCTAAAAGACTTTACATTTGTAATGTGCTTATATGGCAGCCTTGCTTCAGGCTGGCTATGGTTACATCATGAGTCATTAGCATTTAACAACATGGTCAATAACTCGAAAAAGGCATCAAATATTCTTTGACTTTCACAAACTTTTATTAATGACCCATACACCCATATATAGACTTTGGTTTCCTCTAAAATTTCACTGACAATACAAAATGCACATATATTAAGTGGTCATGGAAATTCATGGATAAATAGTATAGCTTGAAGTAAAACAAGCTGTATCAGCATCACAGCGGGCTGTACAGCTCCACTTCAGTCTAACCATGTTAGTCCAGGATCTATAAACTATGGATTTAAAGAAGTTTTATAATAATGCATTACATTTTCTTTATATAAAAAATAACCAATTCTGTAAGACCACTCAGGAGTGAGTTTCTATCCTTTCATGTTTTATAATTTATTCAAAAGAAGTATATATTTTTCATTCCAAATAAGTCAGGTTTGGCCCTCCACAGTAAAGACAAGCACTACATCACAAGATATAGGCATAATAGAACTAAAACACATATTTCATTATTAAAGTAAATAATAAGTATTGAGTAATGAATAAAGAAATAAATATATTGAATGCACAATAAAAAATCTTGCAATGAATCTTGAGTCAACTGAAAACAAAAAAGAAAATTCTGTTTTCAAGTGAAACAGGAAGGCAGTGTCCGCTCCCTCCTCACGTCACAACAAAGAGACGTCGTCTGCGTCACTTATTGACGTCGTGTTGATTTTGAGCAAAGAAATAATTTATTTATAAACTGACGCAAGGGCGCTAAATCTAAAATAAACCGTGAATAAAATGTGAAAATACATAAAATATTTTGGTGAAGCAGCTGCACGCATGAAAGGTTCGACAATATTTGACCTTAACACAATAAACTCGTTACGTTAGCGTTAAGTAGCGTTAAATGGAAACTTAAGGGGAAAATGACTTGCTAACACTGCCGGTCGGGCTAGCTACATCTTAGCTAGCTAGCATTAGCACTGGATAGTCCGCACTTCTGACGTGACCCTGCAAATAGTGATTGTCGTGGTTTCTTGTATTTCAGTTGCTCTGTGTATTGTTGCGATGTAGTGTGATATGCTGACTTTTTTAGGTTCAATGGAATAATGAGAGAACTACGAAGCTAACATTAGCTGGCTAGGTAAAGTAGCACTACTTAGCTAACGGTAGGTTGCTTCGTAAGAGGTCTCCAACCTGCTACAACCTATTTAGCTCCTGTTAGCCGGCTATGTTAGCATTCCTGGAACTAGTTTGGCAAACCTTAGGCCATTGCATTCTTACTTTCTTGTGTCCGTCCACTCATATATCTGACTTTGTGGTTAATGTTACATCGTAGGATTATGGCGCCCCGCTTACAATTAGAGAAAGCGGCTTGGCGTTGGGTGGAAACTGTAAAACCAGAAGAAATCAGCCAGGAGCACATCGAGCTAGCATACCGCGTCCATCTCCCGGCCTGCAAGAGAGGAACCTGCAGGTACTATATCAACATTTCTTAAAATACCTTCGTTGTGCTAGCATGTTCCAGTGAAGAATACTAGCAGTAGAAGTTGCATTTGATTTGATTTTAAAGCTCCACAGAGATGCCAAGAGATGTATATCAAAAGTCAGATTCATTTAAGTGCTTGTGGACAAGCCCTCATAGATTGTAGAGCAACTTTACAGACGCTGTATGGAAGGTCATGAAGATCCACTCTGCTTTTTAAATCGGTATACCAGTAAACAGCTCTAATATACACCACGGTAGACGGTGGGCATCACAGAGAATTCAGTTCTACTGTTGAAATGTTACTGAACTTTACATATAAAATGGTGTGCAGAACATCATTAACCTGCCACATTTTAGATGGAGTTTGACATGGCTTTTGTTGCACATATGAGAGCTGCACTTGGATGTTACTTCTTAAGTATGTAGTGGAACTGTAAGATTAATGATCATGCCTTGCTTTTGCAGGAGGAACTGCAAAGGGAATCCCAACTGTCTTGTGGGTATTGGTGAACAGGCGTGGCTTGGGGAGATTGATGAAAATGCTTTCCACAATATTGATGACCCGAATTCAGAGCGTCGAGACAAGGTATACTATTCATGTAAATTGTTCACTCACCTGTCTTTTTTTTTCTCATGCTGTATCACCAGTCTGTTGTCGCTGAAATACTAAAATCCTGGGAAGTTATCATCAGGCCAGAGAGGGAAGGATTTCTAAAAAGACAGTTCATAACCCCTGTCTCACTCTGTCTCCCTCTCTTAGAACACATTTGTCGGCCTGACCAACCTGGGTGCAACATGTTATGTCAACACATTCCTTCAAGTGTGGTTCCACAACCTTGAGCTGCGAAGGAGCCTCTATCAGTGCCACAATTCCCGAGCACAGGAACACAACATTGAGTCTGGTAAATACACTGTCCACTTACTAACTCCGTTAGTTCATTGTCCTGGTTTAAGTCAACATGTTTTAGCCAGATTTTGCATAGTGTTTTTGTGCATATACCTAAAGCAGTGGATGTACCGCCAGCTACCAGTATTATCCTAGGGTTTCTCGGTCACCACTAGTGACATTCAGGCTTGTCTACCCAGTGCTCAGTATTGATTAGTGCAAAATGTCTGCATAACTTCTTCAAGGCAAAGACTGTAGACATAAAATGTCTATACAAACCAAGACCAGGATTTATCAAATCCTTCACCAAAATCCAGATTTATCCTGGCATACATACATTGGCATACCAAATTAGGATGATGCAATATTTAAAGTTTTGAGTGGATTCTAGTTGGAATTCAGTACATTTTAATTTTGGATGTTGTTGTTTGTTTTTCCTGTTTTTGGTAAGATGTCTTTATAAGCCCTTTTCTGTTTTTTAAAATCTCATCAGCACACTCTTGTTTTACTCCTTATATGTATTGTTTTTGAGTGTGTTTGTGTCTTATTTGCAAATAAATAAACTAAACTAAACTTTAAACCCCATCTAGAACATTACCCAAACAAATATGAAATCATAAGATTTTGATCAAGTGTGTGACTGAAGCTAGCTTGACACTGCAGACTAATACTTAAACTGCTCTGTTAGTTGGTACTTTTTTCACATGATTGAAGAATTTTATCCTCTCTAACAGACTTCTCTATCTATTTCAGATTATGAGCCTCAGTCCATCTGTGAGCATCTTCAGTATCTGTTTGCACTACTGCAGAACAGCAACAGAAAATACATCGACCCTTCAGGGTTGGTCAAAGCACTGGGCCTGGACACAGGACAGCAACAGGTGAGTCACTACTTGAACACCTGGCAAATTATTTTATTATAACTTATAAGTACAAGACTGCTTCCACAGTTTGAAGGACACAACTGGGTTGGTACTTACACTAAGTAGTGTTGAGGTTCCATAACAACCCCTATTGTAAAACTGGCCTGTAGTTTTTGGAAAATGGTTTGTAGGAAGAACACAGAAAGAGAGCTTCAACTAACATTTATTTTGTATTATTTATTGATAATTAATCTAAATGTTTATGTTTATTTGTCTATAAAATGACTAACATCCATTGCAGGTTACCAAACCCCCATGTGATGTCTGGAAAATTATTAAGCAATTGATTGATTGTCAATGATTGTCAATCATTGATGAGTTTTCTGCTGATGAATAATCAATTGTTTCACCATTGCACAGGATTAATAACTTAACGCACAGAAAGGGAGTGAAGACATGTTTATCAGTGGTAATGTTGTGGAAGCTTGGTTTCTTCACAGAGCATTGAATTCAGACCTTTCCCTTTCAGGATGCCCAGGAGTTTTCAAAGCTCTTCTTGTCTCTATTGGAGGACACGCTCTCCAAGCAGAAGAACCCCAGCCTGCAAAATGTCATCCAGCAGCAGTTCTGTGGACAGTTCTCCTACGTAACAGTGTAAGGAAAGCCAGAACTCAAACCTGACACTGGTTAATTATACTTAAGTGGAAAAAGTTTCATGTGACAACGTGCTGTCCATCAGCATCATTGTTTTGTATTTGTAGTTCAGCAACAGTGCATTTTGATACTTTAGCACCCACAGGCCAAACCAAGCTGAATTTTATTCACATTTATAAACAAAATGGGTGCACATTAAGTGTTCAATATTTTGAAGTATTAGGACACTTATGTTTATCTTTGTTGAAAGGAGGAGGGAAGAGGGAAGTGTAGTAGATAAATTGGAGATAAAAGGAGAATGCTGGCTTGTCAGGCAGGTGAGGGAAACATCTTTCTTGACACTTAAACCACTCTGGTGGATGTTTTCACTTATATTCTTGCCATTTTTGAGAACTTTAATGCTAAGAGCAGATGTCAACATCTGTTGCAGACACAAAATGTTTTGGCTTTATGTGAGTGATGTATCAGGCCTCGGCTCATAGCCGGGACAACTTTATATTTTGGCCTTTTTGTTGTTCACATAAAAATAAGTGAACATTTCTTTACATTTGGATGGTTACAAGTTCCTTTTGATATTGTACTTGGTCAAGAAATAATTTGTAGTATAAGGATAGTTACACAGCTTTTGCAGAGGGGATGTTTTCTTGTTGCTCAGAGAGATGTGCTCTTCTTCTTTCTTAAGGACTTTTTTTTTTTAAGTCAAGCTATCTGGTATGTAACACTTTTATCAGATTTGGTGCCAGTCAGAGATGAAATTAGATTTAACAGCCATTTATTTAACATTCTTGAGGCAGATAGAAACCTTGTTGTTGTCACGTTAATGAAGCATGCTGGATACCAGGTATTTTTATAGGTTTGGTTTAGTGAATGTAAAAGTTAAAGTTTTACTAGTTATCATGTGGACCAGAATCATGCAGTGCTACATGAGCTTACTTGGTTTACTTGATTTTTTTTATTAGAACAGTAGATTGATTATCAGTAATGAAAAATATGGAAGTCTATAACTGGCAATATTGAATTGAAATCATTCAATCTAAGTGACATTTCAATGGCCACAACACAATTTTAATAATCCAGTTTTCATCAACTTTTCAAACTCATTATTACTACCAAAACTTGAAAAATTAAAACAACTAATAATATTTTACCATACCATACCAAAAGACATTTTCTGAAGTGTGGTGGTGGAATCAGTTGTCTTGGTTTGGTTGTTTTCCAGCTGTAACCAGTGTGGACGATCCTCTGCACTGCCGTCCAGATTCTACGAACTGGAGCTGAATATCCAGGGCCACAAGAACCTTACAGAGTGTGTCACAGAGTTCCTGAAGGTAACATTCATCTCCTACCACATTGTGTTTACATCCACAGCAGTCAATTATATTTGGGATACGAGCACCACTTTATTCATTAGTTATGATGAGTTTACTGTATTTGTTTAGTGTATCAGTAATTCACAGGTAATACAGAAGTTTGTATGATGACAATGTAGGGTACATACAACAAATACAGACTTTTACAGTTCTGTCAGTTTTTTTTTTAAATCAATTTAATACATGTAAAGTACCTATATGATCATAATGGAATGCTTTCCCAAGAGGTCATTTTGGCCATTCAAATATATTACACACAGAATAATAAACCTGTCCAGTTTGAATTTGAATGTCTTTTTTTGTTGAAAGGTTATACTGTAGTAAGCACTATGCCTGAAAATGTGTCATCATGGTAAGCTGTTCCACTTTGCAGGAGGAGAAGCTCGATGGGGACAACCGTTATTTCTGTGAGAGCTGTCAGAATAAACAGAGCGCCACCCGGAGGATCAAACTGCACAGTCTCCCTCCTACCCTCAACCTGCAACTCATGCGCTTTGTTTTTGATAGGTCAGCCACTGCTCTGTACTGCACTGTGTAAAATCCAGACAGTATTGTTAAAATAGAATAATCAAATTAAAAACAGCCAAGTTCAAGATTGAATCAAATACTGAAGCCATTAGTGTGAAATGCCTGCTGGTGACAGCCAAAGTTTGACTTAACATTTGTGTCTTCTCTAGACAAACGGGCCATAAGAAGAAGCTCAACACTTTCATCAGTTTTCCAGAGCAGCTGGACATGGGGCCTTTTTTGGAAGGGAAACAAGGTATTAGGATGTATGAATCTGTATGACACACACACACACACACACTTTGTACATGATATGCTGCCAGTGCTAAGTCAGTGAACAGTGGCACATTTCAGCTTGTGCATCCTCTTCTACATAATGCAGCTTGTCTTTAGAAAAGTTCAAATTTATTGGGAAAAGCACATCGGAATATCTTAAATTTACTTTTTTAATACAGTAATACATTAATGTGAAATTCATTATAGATTATTATATTTCTCTCATTGGCAGCATGACATTTGTGCAGTAATGTCCCCTTGAGTCGTTTGGTATTAAACATAGTTTTATAACTTAACTCGCTATTAGTAACCTGTCAGTAGCCTACCTAAAGGCTTCTCCCAATAATTTCGGGAACATTTTTCAACTAGAATACAGAATGTTTTTGTAGAAACAAAGCACATACACTATAAGTACATGCATACACTACTGTTGTATATGTTGAAAAGACTGAAATGTTCAGTGAGGGGGCGGGCAGGCGGATGGATGACTGTGAAAGAAGAAGCACAAGTTGACAGATTGCTGAATATGAATCAGTACAATACATTGCTTGCTCACTTAAACAACATTATGTCCTCATTTTTTGTTGATGACTGGTGATATGTTGAAAAGTAAACATGTTTTTATTTGTGTGTGTGTGTGTGTGTGTGTGTGTTTGGTCCGACTGTTTCTCCAGACCAGAAGTGTGTTTATGAACTGAGTGCAGTGCTGATCCATCGGGGCATCAGTGCCTACTCAGGACACTACATTGCCCACGTGAAAGACGCTCGTACCAGCGACTGGTACAAGTTCAATGATGAGGAAATTGAGAAGATGGAAGGCAAAAAGCTGCAGCTGGGCATTGAGGAGGACATCGGTGAGTAGCATTAAATGGACAGTGTATAGTTCCCACTTCCTGAAATCCACAGATATCTTGTGTACTGTTGTTTTGTTTTTTTTTTGCGGAGAGACGGCCCAGTGTGAAAAGACTGAAATGAGTGTACTGCTTTCAATGTCTGACAGACAGACATAGTACAGGACAAACCAGAAAATTGGCATAATTAGGAAAAAGCAAGTCTTTAGAAATAAAGACAGGGCAGGACTGTCAGTAGTTCAAAAAGAACTTAAACAACTCCTTACAAATGCAAGGGAACAACACAGGCGAGCGATGGAACAGAGCTTTCAAACTTTAAACACTAAAAAACTTTGGGACACAATCAAATCAGTTACTAACATGAAGCCTGCATAGAAACAAATTATTACCTTGGATGAACAGCAAAAATCAAACAAGCTGAATGACTTTCACTTGAGGTTTGATTCACAAAACTTCTCTCATGACTGTGACAATATGGTGCAGTCTCTGTCAGACACTGATGCCACCTGCTGGCTGGAAGTGGACCCACCTAGTGTTCAGCTTCTTTTCAGTAGGGTGTGTACTAATAAGTCTTTTTTGCTTAAAAGCTGTGCAGAGGAATTGACATCAGCATGCTGTCCCATATTCCAACGGTCCTTAGACACTCAAACTGTCCTAACTTTGAATCAATCATAATGCCAGTGCCTAAAAAGCCCTGTGCCACAGTCAATAATAATTATAGTCCTGTAACTTTGACCTTGATTGTCTTGAAATGTTTTGAGAAATTTGTAGTGTCCCTGCTCAATAAGGAAGTTGGGCCAATGTTAGATACATGTCAGTTTGCCTATAAGCATGAGTGCAGCACTAAAGACGCCAGCATTTTGCACTTTATCTCCAAGCACCTAGAGAACACAAAAGCCTATGCTCAAATTTTATTTATTGATTTTAGTACAGCGTTTAATACTGTGCAACTCTACCTGCTTTTAGAGAAGCTGAAAGACATGAGTGTTAACACTACCCTGATTAGATGGTTTTATTCTCTTTTAACTAATAGGGCACAGCAAGTGAAGGTCAATGGGGCACTGTCAGAGACCAAACAGCAATACAGGGGTCCCACAAGGTTGTGTGGCATCACCTATACTCTTTACATTTTACAGCAATGACTGCAGTAAAGTTTACTCCAATAATAATTTAAGATTCACTGATGATACTGTGATTTTGAGCCTTCTTCACAAGGTCATGGACCCTTCTGTGTACCGTGAAGAGATAGACACCTTGGGGGGTGTGACACCAACCATCTCATACTAAATGTCACCAAAACACAGGAGCCAGTGGTCATCAAAAACCAGACAGTCATTCAGATGTCCTTGTATAAATACTCTTTCTTTGCTGGAAAACACACATTAATAACCTGTGCAACAGACTGCAGCAGAGACTTTGCTTTCTAAGGCAATTTAGGCTGTATAGAGTGAGCAGCCAGATCATGCTGATGTTCTATTGGGCAATCCTAGAGAGCATCATTAGATATGGAATTATAGCATGGTTTAGCAACCTAACAACCCAACTGAAAAACAAGCAAAATGGTTATGAAGGTAATAAGGAAGAAAGAATATGACCCAATACAGAGCCTGTACGAGCAGGAAGTCATGAAACAAGCAATAAAAATCAGTGTGGACTCAACATCCCCTCTTCTCTGAATATGAACCTTTGCCATCAGGAAGAAGACTCTGTGTGCCAAAGTGCAAATCAAACGGCTTGAAGCTACTGTTTGTTCCAGCCTCCATCAAGCTGCTGAACTCTATTGCTAAATCTTACTGCAATAGAGCAATGTGCAATAAATACACAAGCAATGTCAAATGTATAGTCAAATGTCTTTTATGTTTTTAATCTGTTTTTATGTGAAGCAATTGTCTAGCATCGTGTCAAACGCTTCCCATGTTTTTGTGACGTTTTTTATGTGATGCAATGGACTGTAGCACTGTGCCCAAGACAAATTTCCCCTCTGGGACAATTTACTTTACTCTGTAAGCTCTGCACAAAATTTTATACTGAATTAGGATGTCTATAAATGTATACACTTACTCAAAGTTGTTGATCTTCCTTCTTGGTCCCTAGCTGAGACAGTGAAGTCCCAGACACGAAAGCCCAAGTGCAGTAAAGGCTACCACTGCTCCAGAAATGCCTACATGCTGGTGTATAAGCTCCAGGAAGAGGAGAGTTCAGATCCCTCCAGGACCATAGTCGAGGTGCCAGGTGAGTAGTAGTAGAGTTTTATTCCTTGACCCAAACAAAGATTTCAGCCAGACAAGGAAACAGCGATCATTACTGGTTTCTATCTTTGTTTGCATCATGGAATGAAGACATGTCTTGAGAAGCACATCATAATCATAAAAAACACAACCTGCAGCCTGATCTATGTCTGTCAGCTTGTCTGATGGTTTCTTTTAACTCTGTCCTGTCTCCCAGCCTTCCTTCAGAGGTTGGTGGACCAAGACAACCATAAATTTGAAGAGTGGTGCAGTGAAATGGCCGACATGAGGAAACAGAGTGTGGATAAGGGCAAGGCCAAGCATGAGGAGGTGAAGGAGCTCTACGAGCTTTTACCTGCAAGAGACGGTCGGTAAAAACATTCCCTAATCACCCACAATCCCCTTGATAGAAACATTAAACAGAGTGTACTTGTATGTTGTGACTTCCAGTTCAAAACACACTAGAATTACAGACAGGGTAGTACAGGGACAGTCAAAGTAATGGGGGGGGGGGGGGGGGGGATTTACAACAGCTCCCCTGTCTGTAGTAATACTGCTAATGCACCACATCACTGTGTTGATTCAGAGTCAAGTGTTGTTATATAAATATCAGGGGATCATGTACAGAGAGCCAGATGTTATCACAGAAGATTTAATGGATTTATTGAATCAAGATCAGAGGTTACATGTTTCTTTATGTGTGATGTTTTCCTCTGTGCTTCCTTCTCAGGTGAGCCGTATGAGTTTATACCCCTGGACTGGTTGAAGAAGTGGCTGGACGATTCCACTGCCACAAAGGAAATTGACAACTCCTTCTTCCTGTGTTCTCATGGCAAACTGCATCCAGATAAGGTGGGAGAGTCCAAGAGGGTTTCCCTGCAAGCTGGTCAGCTCCTGTATGAGCGATATGGTGGAGGTCCGAGACTGGATGGTAAGACAAACAGGGGGTCTGACCTCTGCTCAAATCTTGGGCTTCTGCAATACTGAAAGTTTTTATCACAATGATCAGTTTATAGTTGTTGGAATTAATTATTCTTATCATAGCATTATTGTGTGTAAAGTTTGTCAATTAAAGTTCTTGACTGTAATTTATCAGATCACCAACATGACTAGTTGAAAGTGAAAGAATAGCTGTATGTTCTAGGCCAATTATTTGTGCCAAAGGGGCATTCTGTTACATTAAGAAATACCATTTTTTGCTGTCAGATGAGAACTTGTGTACTGGACACTAGGGCGGCACGATTAACCAAAATAAGATCATGATCTCGTTTCAGGTGTATCTATGTTTGTATTAGCAGGAAGATAAAGTGCATTAAAAAATGCATCTAAAATATCCCTAAGATGTATGAACAAATGATAAGTGTGTGTTTTTTCCATGTGACAAACTGTGAGCAGGAAGAGAGGGCAGGACATAGATGTAAATAAATCTAACGTGTGGGAGACTGAGAAGTAAAATGCGGTGAAAGAAAAAGCTTCTTCGGAACAACAAAAAAGTATAAAAGTTGCAGAAACCCAGCGATGGTGAGGAAGAGCAAAGTACATTTTTCCACCCCCATTTTTTAAATACAAACAGGAAAACACACACTTAGTGGATTTTTCTTGAATTTAATCATGCAGTTGCATACTTCATACCTCTCTGTTTAAAAATAAAAAAATCGGTGTGTCCCTTACTAGAAGCTGAAGGTCATATTGCTTAGACTGTCTTCATGAAGATAGTATGGAGTGCCATACATATATTTTTTATTAAAAAAAACTGATGTCCCTGGAATTGTGGAAGAAATCTGATCTCATTTCTGAGTGGAAAAGAATTGCGATCCTCATTTTGACCAGAATCATATAGCCCTACTGAACGCACATCTCCAATGCTAACTGCTCCTAAAACCACAATGTTGGTCTTTTACGTTTTTACACATGCCACTGTTGCGTTTTTGTCCAGGCTCCTCTCTGTGTCGAGAGTGTGTTGGCCAGCGATGCAGGGTGCTGCGGCTGAAGAACCAGCTCAATGAGGACTACAAGGAGGTCTCCAATCTGGTCAAACGCACACTCAGGTATACACACTTGTCAGTGTCAGTGGACTAAGTTCAAGATTAGATCAAATGATATTTTAATGATTCATTTCCTTTACCTTGTGTTTTTGGAGCTTACAATAGTTTTCTATGATACAGCAGAGAAAATTGGTTTCTAAATATGAACAAATTGTATTAGGGGTGTTTTGGGACCAATGCAATTTCTCCATAATAAAAAACCTGAGTCCTCAAGGGGGCTTACAGAATTGCTGTCAGTACTTATCACTGTGTGTGTGCGTGTTTGTCTGTCTCAGTGGTGAGGGCTACTGGGTGGGTAAAGCATCTCTGCGTAGCTGGAGGCAGTTGGCTTTGGAACAGCTGGAGGAGGATGAACACGAAAGTAAACACAGTAATGGCCAGACCAACGGACAGGGACCACACACCAACAACTGCAAAGGTTGGGAGAATGGATGTGATTTTGTTTCTTCTTTTTAGTCTGTTTATTTATGGTGGTTCTTGCAGTTTGTGTTTTTAATCTGTCAACACTGGAAAATTGTGTCTGATTTTATATAAGAGATTTTACATACAGTACCAGTCCCAAGTTTGTCCCATTCACTTGAATGAAAAAGTCTGTCCAAACTTTTGAGTGGTACTGTACATCAAATGATTAACCTCTTTATATTTAATGATAATCACAATAATTAGATTAGCTGATTAACAAAAGGCCATTAGTAACTGTCATAGGCTGGTATAGGCTCTAGAACCAACATCATTTCAACTGGATTTTTGAAGTCAGTATTGTAATGTTGATCTACACATAAGTGCTGCACTTGTGGAAACCCAGTTTATGTGGATTAAGAGATCACTGCAGTTGGTAGGCCTCTGGAAACCATGAATGTCTCTACCAAATTTAATGGCTTGAAGATATTGAAATATTTCACTAGATAAGTGAAAACTTTGCTCTTCTGGTTGCACTACAGTAAATGTCATAAGATCATCAAAGTCATGAGGATGACAAATCCACAAAATTTCACACAAAATGTGTCATATTATTAAGGGCATTGAGGCACTGGTTGATTCACATTATGCCCCACTGCATCTGTCTGTTTGATGTCTGTATTTGAGCATAAACATTCTTGGTTTGATTAGAGTTCGGCCCAGAGCTCTCAGAGGGCAACGAGGAGGAGATGAAGACTTTCAATGAGGATATTGTCTGCAGTCACGGTACTTTTCCACATGGCATCTAGAATGATCTTAGCAAGAATGACATTGTGCAATTCAAACAAAAAATAGTTTCCATTGCACCCATACTTTAATCTCAAGTCTTTGAGGCCGTCTATCTGCTGTTGGTTCTTAAATGTGTATGTTTGCTCTTGCTGTAGGAGGCCTGAGTATTCTGGAGACTGAACGGAAACTGGTATCCTCTGAAGTTTGGACCAAGCTGAGGGTGTACTTCCCCAAAGCCCCAGAATTCACCCAAAACCAAGAGCAATGTCAGCAGTGCCTGGTGAGTGGACAGTTACAAACCACCCAGTGTTGCACCTCACGGATCCCTTACCTGGATCTTTAATTTTGAATTTTCTTGCAGTATTTGTCTAAAAGTATTTTCTCTAAACCTGCATTAAAATTGTAAGTGTAAAGGTAGAATTAGCCATCCCACCACAGATGCCTCTTGAGTAGTAATTGATTTATAGCTCAGACTGGGATACCACTACAACACTAGACAGACATTATCAGGCTGTATTCCCCTTTTATTATATAACCCATAGTTATTGTGTTTACATTCTTTGTTTCACTTTGTGTTATAGAGCTACAATGTGAAAGTTTGCCTTTTTTAATTGCTGCTGTGCAACCATGAATAGCTGCAGAAATCCTGTTTATTTGATAGATTAATGATAATTTTTTTAACTTGCTGAATGTTGTCTTCACTACCAACAATCTCCACCAGCAGCACAGGAAACTTGTGGGAAAAAAACACTAGCAGACAAAACTGACCATTCACAGTTCTTGTAGTCCATGTGGTATTAATTTCCCGATTTGTAGTAAAATTTTTGAGGAGATGCACGTTAGCTACAACAGCTGTGTGTGTAGGCTCTGTTAATTCACTGACGTCTTATCTTGGAACTGTATTAACATAACTCAAGAACCCCTCCAATGACAATCAAGTTTTAATCTTGTTAACATGTCCATGTGGTGTTTTTCATATGCAATAAGACATATCAGGAGCGAAACAAGCAGTCAACACCATGGCTAAGCATTTCCACTTTGAAACAGCAGGGTACTAAGGACAGTCTCAAAAAAACTTTCTTTTAGGCTGGCTGACAGATCAGACCACTAACCCCTCTTCTGCTTCTGTGCATACTGCTTCCTCTTGCCTTTGAGCTGTTGTAGTCTGCTATGCCAGTCTGCTGCCGCAGGGCATTGTGTCCTCAGGAGCTGCAGTCTGCTGAGCGCCGTTCTAAGCTTCGGTGGAAGTGAGGCGAGCGAGTTGCTGCTGATGTTCAGAAGTTCGGTTGGGCTGTACCATCTTGGCCATGAATATATTTGCATATTCATAGATTCTGGAATTTTTAATGAGGGATAAGAAGTAGATAGCATTTTAAGGAATTTAAAGTGGCAATTATGCTTTTTTTGTGGAAAAACCATATCAGACACATTATTGTTCCAAGCAGAGTATCTTTATACATCTTAATACATGTCTGGATAGGATCTTTAAAAAAGCTTTGGTCATACAGCAAGCACAGAGTAATAAGTCATGGCATCCACAGTTGGTAGATCTGTCACAATAGAGTGAACCATCAGGTTAGTCATGGAATTAAAACATTTCCTCCTTGTGTGTCCAGACATTGGAGCAGGAAGAAAAGGACAACGAAGCTGTCAGTAAGATGATGGCCCTAGACCAGAAGAACCAGCTGCTCAACCTCTTCCATGAGAAGAACCGGCCAACACTCACCAAGTGGCCTCAGGTAGCTACAAAGCTGAACATAATAATGACTAGATATGAATGGTACAATGTGGAAATGACATACTGTACTTTGATTCAGGTGAATAAATCCTCTCTGTTTTGTCTCTCCAGGACACAGATGTGCTTTACATTGTCCCTCTGTTTTTTGTGGATGAATGGAGAAAATTCATCAGGTATGTTTGCTTCAGCGGTGAAATTAAATAGTACTACTGTTTTTGTTGCCACATTGTCAGAATTTATTTTCACTGCATACACTCAAGCTTTCTATAAAAGAGCAAGTAAAAAGAAGAGGTTGGCATAAATAATTAATAATGACTAAAACCAATTGTAATTTTTTTTTGGTTTGCATTAATTTGGACCCTTTATGATGCTGAATATGACAGTATAATTGCATGCCGCTCTTCAAATTGTAATTTTTCTCCCATCTGTGTGTGCATTTTGTAGGAGGCCCACTAAATCTTCTCCAGTGTCTAATGTGGGAAACAGCCTGCTACTTTGTCCCCACGGAGGCTTCATGTTCACCTATGACTCCCTGATCAACGGAGATGCACAACAGTGAGTGGTGCTTATTTAACTGACCAATACGTGCTTCTCATCCACAAAAAAATCCCAAAAGCATTTCAGAGAAATTGTGTTTCCATTAGAATTATATTTGTGACATGATGGGGGGAAAAAGCTTTTGGAACAGCAATTAAACCCCGCTCTCTATAACAAACAACAGTATATCAGCCTATAGGTCCGTCTGTGCTCGATCAGAACTAGTTTGTGTTGTCCGACCTCTTCGGAAATCAAATGTGTTTATGGTTGTTCCAAATGGCCACACTTGAAGGTGGAATGAAAAGCCATAGACTGGGAGTCTCTCCTGAAAAGCATTCATTGTGTTTCACTCAGTTATACACATGCAAAGTTACAACTAATTGTTCAGTGAATTAAAAAAGCTAGAGAGAGATGTTCAAACCCTGACTGACTTCTCACCACACATCTGGCCAATCACTGCAGGAAGTAGGTGTGAATGTCAGATTGTCAGTTTTAGAAATTGTCAGTTTTACAAAAATTGCTGGACACAGCCACTGTCTGACAAGCAGTTCTGACAGAGTATATTGGCGGTTTAATCCTGAACCCAGTGAGGCAACATTGGCCCTCAAAGAGATAAATGTGATATAAGCATTTAACGTCTGTGTAAAGCAGTAATAAATATTTTGTCACACCACAGAAAAATGTGTTATTAATCACCCAGCCAAATTTGAATGATTAAAAAATCGCCAAGTATATAAAATTAGGTTTCAAAATTGTAGAAAAACAAGCAGTATTCTGAGCTCTGAAATGCTGGGGGCGTGTCCACTGAAGGCGCTGAAACCACGGTCCAGCTGAACAGCCTCTGAGTTAACAACATTCATACCATATACACCTGTTTAAAAATACGCAAGTTAAAATAAGCCTTGTTTGTAGGTGTAAGGCAAGCAACATGGATGATATTTTAAAAATAGAGTAACGTTAGGAGTCACTGTTTAATTCAGCACATACTTTGTAGGTAAATGTGGACTTGTTTCAGTAAAAATGTAACTTAAATGACTAGTTAACAAGCGATCCATCACCAATCATCGTTATGTTAAATTTTTTTCAATGGAGTTCAGTGCACTTAACTTTAGTCACTTCTCTGCTGAAATGTCCTTGGCAGCTTCATTGTGGCCGTCACCCTTGGAGCAAAAGCCTCTCATGCCGTGCTTTTTGGTGAAGTTCTACTGAAGCCAAAGCTGCGGGCAGCGGCTGGTGTCGGCATGCTAGCAACCCCTCATCAAGCCACCATTTCAGATCCGCGCAAAAAATCCTGAACACAGAAATGGTGAAAAACAGTTTAACAATCCACAATTCAGGACTACATAGCTCACAGTCTTTTCATGTTTTCAGCAATTATGTTATTATACATGTTTAAAAAGAAATCTCTCATTTTCCTTTATACAGACTTTAAGGCTTTGATACTCTGGTGTCTCAGTCACCAATCAGGCGAAGTGACATAAGTCATTCATGTTTAGGAGTTGTTGGAATGTTCAGTGTTATAGTCAGCTGATAGCAGCATATATCACATGGTCACCTGGATTTGGAGGAAGATTATCAGACTTTGTTTGCAAAAACAGCAACATTATCAAAAAATTAATTTAAAAAATAATTTTACAGCCTACTGCAGTACTTAAGAAAAGACATTGCCACTGATGATTTCCTAATCATGTAAAACCAGTGTATTTAAGTGATTTTAAGGTTATATCATATCTACATACAGTATATATTGGCGGCTTAATTATAAACACAGTAAGGCAACATTGGCCCTGATACTGTGTGTTCACCCTTCATGCATGATACACTTTGTCCATTCATTTAATATTCTGAGTTAAGCCTGCACAGATCTGAACAACCAGGCAAACTCAGCTGTTGTGTGATGAGCAAATAATCCTTATTCTTCACTACAATGTCAAGTCAAATTTGAATCAAGAAAGAGGCACAGCTCTTAATCTAACTGGGCAGGTTGCTTCAAAGTTGGCCCCTCCCCCCCGGCTCAGAGAAAGAGAGAGCGAGAGAAAGAGCAGCGGTGGTCGAGAGAGCTACAGAGTGAAGAGAGCATGAAGAGAGCGAGCGGCACTGGCAAGAATAAAGCCTTGAATCTGATAAATAAAATGTTATTTTCTGATTGTTTCACGGCGGTTATGTTCTAAAGCATAAATAAACACGCCCACACCTCCGCACAACCCTGCAGAGGAGACAGACAGAGACAGTGATGTAACCTGCTCGCTATGCTACGAGTCCCGACCTCACACCCTGCACGCTGTTATTGGCTGGGGGCTACACACCCACTGCCCAAAGGCTGACACCCAGAAGCATCCTGAACACAGAAAGATAATCAGAAAATACAGGTAGAGGGCAGCGTCTCTGTAGATACGTACACCGCCACACACTTCCAGTGGGTCATAAGTGATGATTGAGAGGGATTATTTTTGTGCAAGTCTATACATTGTTTTTAGCAAAATCCTGCATAGTTTACCTTTTTAATAAATTCAATATGAGAGCCCTGAACTGAAGTTTTTGAGTGGACATTATTGTGGTCTCATGTTGTGCTGTTTATCCTGCACAGTATAGCTCTGCTCTGGCCTAGCGAATGGGAAGTGATTAGCAGACTCTTCATTGTGGACCAGTCAATCTCCATCCACTGCTTCAAACAGACCACACCCACTGGTCCCACCACCCAGTACACCACTCAGCCTGGTAAGAGTGCAACACTGAAGGGAACGATTCACCTCAGATGTTCACAGCTCATTGTAAAAATGTTTATTGTATTGTCATGAACTTACATTGATACTCTACTCAAAATCTATTTTTGAAGTATCAAACACTCACTGCCTGCTGGCTTGAAAGGTGGCTTTAAAAAAGTGTGTATCCTGCTCCTATGTTGAGGATGGCAGCTGTAGTCAGCTTGGATTTACAGCTGTTACAGTGGATTCCAATAATGACTAAGATTTACAGTAAAATAAAATGTCCAAAATGTCTGTGAACACTTGTGGAACAACTCCAGCAGCATAATATACTTCTGCTGTGGCTGTTCATGTGCTCATATGTTCCAAATACAACACACATTTGAAATTTTAATCATCTGATGATTGTATGACAATTAAAATTTAGCCATGTTTTAATTGTGTATATACTTATTTTTTTAACAGTTGTTTGAAACCTACTGAGCGTATATAGATTATGCAGCAGAAGAGATTTTAGGAGTTTCTACAGACATTGATACTTTTTGTGCCCTGTGAAATTGGTCAGTGTTTGAAGCCAATACCCATCATCAATCCAAGCTGACTACAGTGGCCACTCCTTGCCAAATACATTTCTGTTAACTTGTCTTTATCGTCACTAAATGTGTGATGGTAAATTTCAGATGTACACTTCATAAGCCACCTGTCAAGCCTTCAGTTTGATACTCAAAAGGTACATTCTGAGTGGAATATTTTTTTCACCTATTTTGGCTTTTCGACATCCTGAATTCATGTGATGTTTATGTGCTCAGATCTGTGTTGGGAGTGCAGAGAGGGCTTCCTTTTCCAGCAGCAGAGGGACCTCAGAGAGTATACCCAAGCCACGATTTACATCCGCAAAGTCATCGAAGACAAGAGGGTATGACAAATACATGAAGACAGTCTTTTTCACTCAAATGTGTTGGTGGACAGTAGACTGACATCTACCACCTAAACCATGAGTCAGCTTTTCTCAACTCATCTTCAGGGTCATGGAAAATTTCAGGATACATGAAAGAATGTCTGGGGAACTTTTAAATTCATTACCTTAGATTGCAATAGTTTGCTGCTTAATAAAACATGACCAAACCAAACATTGTGACGTCCAATATGACTTCCACACAGTCAATAATACACAGTCGAATGTGCCAAAAGTTGGGTGAGCATTCCATGGAAGCCCAGTATTCATGTTAAATGATGTTTTGACCTAACCCCAAGGCCTTGCAGTGGGTATCAGGCATTGTTGATAAAGTGTCCATGCTGTCCTCTGTGTAGATGATAAAAGAGGCTGCCCCAGAGCTGAATGCCAGCAGCTCCGAGGCAGAGGAGGAGAAGGAAGAACACCCAAAGGTGGATGGAGAGAAAGACCCAGACTTCAGCCAGGTAAGTCATTCACCATACTACACCAGTAAACTAAAGGATCACTTCAGATACACTCCACATGCACAGCACACAACAATTTACTGCTGCTAGCAACAGAAATTCTAGGAGGCAAGATAGTAGCAGCAGACTTACATTTGTTTGAATGCTTTTTGGTTTTATTTAACACTCCTGTCTTGAGACTTTTTTGACAGTTATGGGCCTTTCTTGGTGTTTGTAAGATAATTGTCTAGTTCTGGCCTTAATAGATGGTCTGATTTCCTTCTTGCAGTCACAAGATGGTGCAAAGCGGCTTAAGTTGAGTGACGACAGCGCTGCAACAGCAGCAGAAGCAGCAGCAGCTGTTCCTGTAACCAACGTGACCAAACTAGGTGGAATCAGGAGAAGCACCCGGCACAGGAAACTCAGAGGAGAGAAAGCGCTCATCGTTTCAGCTAATCAGACCCTTAAAGAGCTGAAAATCCAGGTGAGAGCCCCAAATCACCTCTGGATACAAGTCTGAAGCATTTGAATTGAATGTGAAATACAGGGTTTCTGACATATTGAGGATGGATAGGTTGGAAGGATGTCAGTTCACATAAAGTGGTTGTTACAGAATCAGTCAGTTCTACACAGGTAACCCACAATTGATTTACTGTTTTACCCTACAGGTGATGAATAGCCTGGAATCACAAAACTAATTTTGCTCTACTCGGTACCCTGTAGATTATGCACGCCTTCTCTGTGGCTCCATTTGACCAGAACCTCTCCATTGATGGAAAAAGTCTGACAGACGACTCAGCCACACTGGGCAGCCTGGGCGTCATCCCAGAGAGCATCATCTGTCTAAAGGTACATTACACAGCAACCTGCATCCTCCTTGTCTGATCATTACATAGTACTATGATTTTCTTGTGGCTTGGTTTTTGCAGAAATCTTAAACTCTGCAGCTTTAAACTTTACTTTAATCAGATCATTATGATGGTAAATACAGACATTTTACATATTTCATGCCATTGTTTCCTTACAGGCCGATGAGCCGATAGCAGACTATGCTGCAATGGATGATGTCTATCAGGGTAAGTAGTGTTCTCATTACCTCCATTTTAGCTGGTTATATTTACCTTGATAAAGAAAGCAGAATCATTATACTGGTTTCTTACATTGTGTCTTCTAATAAATTTACAGTGAGAATGCCTGAAGAGGGATTTAAAGGTGAGCATTCTTTTTTTTTTCATTTGTTTTGAAAATAATTTTCTTTTTTATCCTTCATTGAGTGGGAAGTTAACATCTCCCCATTATCTGCACTAGTGCTGTAGTAACGTAGAGAGGGACTAATCAGACTGAATTGTTACTTCATCATTCTGTTTGAATAATAATGTGGACAGTGAGTCTGTGGTCTGGAACAGGCTAGAGAGGGAAACCTGATGACTCTACCTTTGGCACAGTATTGCTACATGACTCTTGCCCCTAAAATTTCCAGTTCACCTTTTTAACATGCTCTTGTTGTAGTTTTTTTGTTGTTTTCAGCTCTTCAATCTCTTTTTATTGGCAACATGTTTTTGGTTCTGAGTTGGTCTAATAATTTCTGTCCATTTCTGCAGGCACTGGGCTTCTTGGGCACTGAGAAAATCAGCGCTGTAGCTATGCTTGAATCGGACGGATGACAGATGGAAACTTTAAAAAAGCTTGAATTTGTCAAGTGTCCATATATAAATAAGTGCTTTAATTTGTTTTAGTAATTTTATTTTTTTTTTACGTTTTGAGTAGGCTTTCTTTAATAAAACTGTGACTATGTTGCAAATCCGCTGTTTTTTCTCTACATAAAGTTAGCTGGCCTTTGGTATTTAAAGTTCCTAATCATTCTGAAGGACTCTGTGGTAGTGCTTCTGCCTGACTAATAGAAACAGGTTAAGGAAGCTAAGTGGATCTGTTGTATTCTGAAGCTTGGCTTCAGTTAAGTTCTACTGTTACTTATAAACATGAGCTTTGTTTTTGACTCTTTTTAAATTATAGCAGAATAAAAAATTCAAGATGTTCTTTCTTTCCATTATGTGGAAGCTTGTGTTCTCACTGCAGATTTTTCAGGTTTGTCAAAAGAATGCACGAGTATGTTAAGTATTACAAATATAACTGCTCTTAAATGTTAGAACATTTATTACCTCTACAGCAAATCTATATCCATATACTCCATATGGCATTTAGGAATACATAACTACACAGTATGTATAGAGGCTAATTCTTGCAGAAATGTCAGCAGTGCAAACCTCATGGGTTGGAAGTGAGAAACTGAATGCAAGCAGTGATATGTACTGTTCTTTTCACTGTTATTTCTTATGGACAATAAAGTTATTTTCAAATCACCCTCTCCTCACATACTTGTAATTATTACACTCAACAAATTGCCAGCTTTAATGCAGTATTTGTGGTACAGTATTTATTTGTATGTTGAAATGAGGATTATTTTAGTCAAACCTAATACTAATTTCCATGCATTACACTGTCTTCTAAATTACTACATAAAGGACAGGAAAAAATATTTTCCAATCTCCTCTAACAAGAAAAACATCTGCCGTTACCCGGTGCTGTCTGCTGTGGATCAGGCAATAGACAGAACAGGTGGAAGTTTTGGTGAAATATTTTATGATATTCAAAAGTGATATAGGATTGCCTTTATCAGATGTTATCCTACACTGAAAACATTAGCTATTGTCAATGTGCAAACCATGTCTCAAACCTCATTTTTGGTATGATGACCTTACTATATATATTTTTTGTATTTTAATGTTTATTTGTAAAGGGGCAACTATATAGCATGAACTTATGCCACATACCACAGCATTTATAGCCTCAGCTAGGTTGCAATGGTTGTCCCTAGATGTGCTCAACAGTAAAATACATATAAACCTTGCACATGAAACACAAAACTCAAAAAGGTACATACAAAGCAGCACAAAACACAACTCACCAACACACATACATAAAAGTATATTTTTATCTTATTTCAGTCAAACTAAATCGAAATTCAGTAGTAGCCTACTTTTATTTACTATTTTGGGGAAACATGATAGTTTACACTGTTTTTAAAAAGTCAGAACAGTTACACTTTAGAATATGTGAGCAGGTGTTTAATATTTGGAGTCTTGAAGCCCATCGTGCGTTAAATGCTGTATTATAATATACTGTATACCTTCAGTGTATTCAGCTGTACCATTGACTCATACATAATACATAATAACATGCTAAACTACTTCCGGTTGTTTCGGCGCCGCGTGCTCTGAGTGCAGCACGTTGAACCCGCCGCGTGTCTGTCGTCTTTGTTGAAGGAGAAAAGCCGGATTCCCTCATGTGTGCTCAATGAATTTCCATACGTAACTATTTAACTAGACACACTTATATTAGTGCAGCTTGAAGGACAAACTGCAGCTGTTAGCCGGAAATAGAACCGATCTCATTTGCTTGCCGTACCGACTGTCGCCATTTTCAAAACTGCCAAGCTTTATTGCGCACACCAGAGTTGTTCAGCAAAGAAGTTTAAATAAAGAGACGGATCGTTTGAATTATTCAAGGTAAATACATCCAGTGACTGGAGGCTGCAGTCAGGGCTTTATTCAGACTATAACTGCTCCTGTATCCCGATGACTTTCACTGATCTAACATTAGTTCCCTTCTCTAGAATACATTAGCATCCGAAGCTAAAGCTAGTGACGGACAGCCTGCCTGTTACAGCTGGCTAGCGTGTGTATTTATATTATATAAACATAATATTTAACAGTAACTAAACCTGAAACCGGAGAAAACAGACGGCTGCTAACAAACTCTGGACAACTTGGCTTGTAATGTTGCGAAAGCACAGTGGCTTACAAACATCTGACAGGCCACTCTTTCATATCAGAGTCCATTCAAACAAAATAAATGTCGGATTGCTTACTGGTACAGATCATAGACTGTATGTACAGTTTATGGTACAGAGCTGTTTGAATGTTTGCGATCCATTCAGAATTCGGCATACAGTCAATGCACAAAGCATGTTTATTACATAAGTAAAGTTCCAATACTGTACATGTTTGTTTATTGCTGATAATGACAAAAAAACTGTCAATTTCTACATTGAGTTTGACGTGATGTTCTCTTCATACAAAAGAGAGCAGAGTATTCTGCCCTTCCAGACCATCTAGCAAAATGATGGAGCTACCCAACTACAGCAGCCAGCTGATGCAGCAGCTGTGGGCCCTGAGGAAAGAGGGCCACTTCTGTGACTGCACCATCCTGGTGGGAGACAGTCCTCATCGTGCACATAAACTGGTACTGGCTGCATCCAGCATGCTCTTCAGGTAGGGTGCGCATGGGATTTAAAGGGTGATTTGCAAAGATTGGCCAAGAATTAAAAGCCCATTCTAGATGAATCTCAAGTCAAGCTATAAACACTGTAGGGCAAGTGTTCAGGTTTCATGTCTTCATAAACAAGTTGCAAGACAGTATGCAGGTCTCTAAATGCTGACTGGCCCCATCACAAGTACTCAGCACTTGCAGTGGAAAAAATCCCTCAAATCTTTTAGAATAATGCTTTTTACATACTGAGACCAATACTGTCCATTGCATTTCAATACAACTTTTATTGACAGAAAATACACAAAAAAACCCTGGTCAATGTAAGAATGTACAGTTTAGGAAAATAATTAGCTGCTTGCTGTTCTGCTAATAATCAGAATCAAATGGGATAAAAAATGTCCGCTGTTACCAACTCAGTCAAAATAAACAGGCTCATTCCATTTCACTCAGTTTGAAAGGACTGGTTTAAACCTTTCTAAATCAGTTTAATGTAAAGACATTTCCACTTACTTTCTGTTTTCAGAATATCTATACTCTTAAGTCCAAAATTGCATTCTGATAAGAAACACCACTTTTTCTTCAGTTGTCATTTATAGCTTTTTCTATTTTCTATCAGTTTTCAGAGTAGTGTCTTTCTCAGGAAAACCATTTTATTTTCGGGGTGAGAAACAGAAGGTTAATATAAAATTACAATATAATAAAAACACTAAACAGACAGCATTGACTCATGTCATGTCTGGTAGTCTGGTGTTGTGGTTTATGGGTATAAGGATTAGTAGGATGTGAGAATGATACAGGCAAAGTGTTTAGGACAGCCATACTAACCTTGCCTTGACCATGACATGCACTGAAGTAAGTAAACTAACTAAAGTCACAAGTACTGATCTTTGCAATGCTGGTAATGAGTTTTTTTCCAATATGATAACTATCAACACATCCTAGAAGCTGATGTCTCAGACATCAACAAACCTAACACACACCTTAAACTCAACCATGAACAACTTAAAACTGCATTTAACAGTATTGCCGAACTTTCTGAGAGTTCATCCAAACATCCAACTCTGCAGCTCTGTGAAGCCTACAGGCTGAGGTCTTCACATAGACTGTATGGTTGAGTCTCGTCACTCTCATTCATCAGTGCAGTAATCAAATTTTTTTTTGTCAAGCAACCCTTCACAAATGAAATCCATAATTAAAGAAGGATGTAATGTTTTAAGACAAAGCCTGTGTCAGTCATGTGTACACATCATCTAGAACAGATTATTTTCAGGGTATTTGCAGGTCCTGAAAAGTCTTTAAAAGTACTGAATTCAGTTCCCTCAAAAAGGGCCTTTCAGAGTATTAAAAAGTCTTAAATTTAATTCACAAAGGTCTCGAATATATCCTATTTCATACTGTAGACTGTAACATCACATAACTTTTTTTTGTATGTGTTTGCAGCTGTCAGGAGACGTTCTACATCTAAAAACTACAATTTATACTACTGCTAGCTACGGTAGCTAGGAAGCTCATCAACACACGAGCAAAAACTTAAATCAACTGAAGTTATTTTGTAATTATTTAATCCATCCATCAATTTTCAGCCACTGATCTGGGTTGAGGTCATGTTAATTGACTAATTATATTACCAGGAATTGTGTGATGTAAATGTCAATAAATTCATGTGCTTAATAAATAATTGTAGGCCATATTGTCCTGACTGGTTTTCAGTCTTTCTTAGACCAGTATGACTGTAAAAAAATTATGAAATTGTATTCTATGTGGTATTAAAAATGTCTTTAAAAGTATAAAGTTCAATTTGGTGAACACTGCAGAAACCCTGATTTTAATTATTCTAGTTGTGTGGCGGGTAAATCACACCATGTAGTTCATCTTATGTCATTTGCCTGATTTTCTGCACTTGCCCACTGCAGCATGTGGGTAAAATAACCAGGCATGTAGTATCTTTGTGCCATTAGAAGACCAGATCAAAGTCACCAGTCACCTCTAGTAATCTCTAGTCTGTTTTAAGGGGTTATCTAACAAAATCATTCAATGATAAAGACAAATAGGGTAAAAAATGGAAGATTTTTTAGTTTTGACTTGTAGCAGTAGTCCTTTGTTGAATGGGAATAGGAAAAGGAAATAAAAATGTCTATCTCTGTCAGGTCTCTCCTGGTTGGCTCCGACACCATCTCCATCGACACAGCTGTGGTGTCCTCGCAGGAGTTTGGCTGTCTGCTGGACATGGTCTACACCGGCAAGCTGCCTCTGGGCAAACACAACGTCAGCCGCATCGTCGCTGCTGCAGACAGCCTGCAAATGTTTGACGTGGCAGTCGGCTTTAAAAACATCCTCACCAGTCTTGTGAACCAGCAACCTCAGGCTCCAGTCTCCTCTACACAGACCCCAACCCTCACCCTGGTCAACAAACTCCAGAGTACTAAACCTGAAGGTTCAGCCTCACCCAACAAGGATGAGTCGAATTCAGGCGAGACTGAATCAAGGGCTGAGCTGAAGAGGGAAGAATGTCAGGGTGGCAGTGAAGACGCAGAGGGACCAGCATGTAAAAGAGCCTGTCTGGAGTGCTCTGAGTCCTCAGGTCAGTGTCAGGTGGTTGCCATGTCAAAGACCTGTTCTGTGCAAACATGTACCCTTTGTTACCAGTCTATCTAGCAACTAAAGACAACACAGTAAACTGTCCTAACACTTTCTGACTGCAGTGAAATGTGGATGGACAAACATGGTAAACTGGTAACTGGGTTTAATCTACGTGTTAGTTTTTTGGGCCAATACACAGCCAAAAAGCTTCTCTGTCTTTATCCTCTGTGTACACAGGGCCTGAAGAAGCCAAATCCTTAGAGAGTACAGTGGAGGAAAATAACACGACAGCAGCCAAGGTGTCCAATGGTCCTGCCTGTGGTCTTCTGGAACATTCCCCTCAGCTGATAGAGCTCCTCACCAACATGCCATCAATCCTGGAGCTGCTGAGCCAGGCAGCACACAGCAGCCTGGATGAACAGGAGAGACAGGTGGAACAGGTCGCTCCAGTCCTGGAAAATCCTGAAATTGTTGGCATCACTTGAGGCAGTTTATCAGATTTCACAGAGCTGCCTCTGGAGACACAAAAATACTATATACTACTTTTTTCACATAGACACTGGTACTCCCCAACACCTGCTAACACACCAAACATCAGTGGAGTTCCCTTTTTAAATGTTCAACTTTTTTTTTTTACAAGTATTAATTTTCCTTTTACCTCCTTTTGACCTTTTCTATTTTCCTTCATATTTGTTTTTATATTTCCTTTCAGCAATTAATGCATTCCTTCCTTGCAGTTGCTTATTTTCCTCCTCTATTCCATCTCTTGATGGCTCCATTCTATTAATGGTCCCAGTGAGCCACCAAATGTACATTATACTGAATTTATCAACATGTAAACCTGGAGGAAGTGTTGAGTTTGCATTAATGGCAAACAGCATTGATTACTAAATGGAATCATCAGAAAACAGGGAGGCTTCCTACTAAATTATGATGAAATAAAACTGGGGGGATTGGGGATAAAGACCTGTCTTTAATATAAGCCTGTTCCAAAGTGAGGCCTGGTTCTCTCCACAGTCAAGGTGAACGATTTAAGAATTTCCAATACATTTCTGCTCCTTCCAGGTTGTGTGTGAGTGCTGTGAGGAGGCAGATTCCAGCTCAGCGATGGAGAAGCTGATGAGCAGAGTGAAGGAGGGGCTGATCAGTGAGGGAGCGCTCCTCAGGCTGCTCCGCACTGTCCAACAGAAAGCTCCCTCCTCCTTCCCCACGCCACTGCTTTCTCTGCTGGAGGAGGTGGAGAGGAACACACAGGAGCCAGACGAAAGCCAAACTGGAGGTAAAACAGGGCGGTCTCTGTGAAAACAAATGTTAACTTTAGATAAACTAAAAAAAAGTAGTAGTTAAACCCATTTGTAGTCAATAGACTGCTGTCACATATTTATCTGTTGTTGTTGGTGAGATCAATGTTGAAACCTTCTCCATTTTTCACAGCTGATTCAGAACAGCAGAACGGGAACAGCGGTGAAGAAAAGCAGGAGGAAGAGGGAGAGGAAGAAAACAGCAAGGAGGAGACCGAAGAGGACGAGAAAGATGCAAATGCTATGACCGACTCCTCCTCCCCTCCCCCCCTCCTCCTCCTCCTCCCCATCCTCCCCCTCCAAGCCCTACTCCTGTCGCTGGTGCAAGAAGGGTTTTGCCTACAAGTGTCGAATGGTGGCCCATGTGAAGCGCTGCTCCATGTCCCAGGAGTGTGAGCAGCAGTGTCCACAGTGCCCCGAGAAGCTGGCCAACCAGCGGGCTCTGCAGCGCCACCGGGCCGAGGCTCATCGCAACACCGCGCGAGTCAAGAAGAAGGTGGCCTGTGACCTCTGTGGACGGACCTTTGCCCACCCGTCAGGTGAGCATCAGCTAGTCCAGGAGGATTAACGTACTCTCTACATCTGTATGCAACACACATCAGGCTTTCCCACTCTCATCTGTTACACCTGAAATTGCAAGACATGCTGGTGTCGTTTTGTGACAGTTTCAAACTCAACCTTTAAAGTAAGAGCGTCTTAGCGTTGCTAGCAGCATGTTTGCTGGTTGTATTTTGCACTCACACTATATCCCATTAATCGTTAATGGAGGATAGGTGTCCATATGTAACAGTGAAAGAGGTTTTTCTTCGCTGTAATCATTCCTCCTGTTCATACTGGCTATTAAAAGATCCCCTTCAAATGTGCTTTCAATGTAAGTGATGGAGACAAAATCCACAGTGTGTCCACACAGTCATTTAGTGCAAAAATGTATTTAAAAGTTGATGTGAAGCTTATATGAGGTTCAGCAGTCTGAGTTAGTCATATCAAGTGGATATCTGCCACATATACAGTCTTTTTAGCATCAAATTCCCACTTTGTGTTTCCTCAGACAGTGTTTCCCTGTTGAGCTGTGGTGGAAGTATAGTAACAAAAAGAGGGACTTTGGCACTAAAAAGACTGTAACATTGAAAGATATCTACTTGATTTGATTAATTTGAACAGCTGGAGCTTCATATTAGCTTCAGATAAACTTTTAAATAGATTTTTGCACAGAAGGAGGACTGTGGATTTTGTCCCCCATCACTTACATTGTAGTGCATTATGATCTTCTAATGGTCAGTATGAACAGGAGCAATGATTATTCAGATTAACATCTGTTTCATTTCATTGGTGAATCATTTTAAATCCATAACAGAAATCTGTATGTGGTTGTTGCAACAAGGTGGCCTTGCAACAAAGGAGATCTCATCCTATCTCTCAGTTTCTTCTGATATTTTGGATTTTTTTATAGTTTGTGATCTTTTACATTCTCTCTGCTCTCGCCTTGTCATGTAGCCTACTATAAAAGTGTGATACACACATAGAGTTAGGCGAGCATCAGAAATGTATGAGACAGAATAATTTCCTCTCCTCTTGTGCCATGTTGTCATGTTTCTTCTCCCTCTTGTCATATATTTCAGGTATGATTTACCACAAGCGCACCGAGCACTTTGAAGAGAAGCCGTTTGCTTGCGAGGAATGTGGCGCAAAGTTCGGAGCCAACTCGTCTCTAAAGAATCACATGCGGCTACACACAGGAGAGAAACCCTACCACTGCAAACACTGTGACATGAGCTTTAGTGTGGCTGCTGCACTCGCATACCACACCAAGAAGAAACACTCTGAGGGTAAGACACACACACTCTCACACACGCAGACTAACAAAGAAAATGTTTATGTTTTGTTGTGAGGTAGCTTGAAATGTTCTGAAATCTGAAAAAAAAATCTGAATATTCATCCTTTACATGAAAATCAGAAATCTCTTCTTACTGGTGTCAGTTAGTCCCGTCCTTGTTGATTCAGGGGTTTTTGTGCGTGTGTGTGTGTGTATTTTTAGGGAAGATGTATGTGTGTCAGTATTGTAAGGCCGTCTTCGCCCAGTCCATTGAACTGACACGCCACGTACGAACACACACTGGCGATCGGCCATATGTGTGTCGGGAATGTGGCAAAGGCTACAGCCAGGCCAGCGGACTGACCGTCCACCTGCACACCTTCCACAGTAAGAACACACCACACCTTCTCACAGTCTACTGCTTTTTTCTTTTTTAAGATTATTTTTTGGCTTTTGTTTAACTTTGATAGTTTTCTTAGTTTATTTGTAAAATAGGTAATGATGTAGTTAAAGCATGCATAGGGCTCAGGGACTGTATGATTGGGAGTGAGGGGGGATCAGAAAAGGGGAGGGTTATGTACTTGTTGACCGTTTTGGTAAAGTAGATGAGGTTGTCTTGGTGTCTTGGTTTTTTTTCTCATCCCTGATTTTTAATTTATTTCCTTCTGTCTTTGTCAAATTTAAATATAGCAGCATTCTGCAACAAGCTTCCTCTCTCTTCTGCACCTCAGTGTGCACTGAACTTTCATTTACTGACAGTATTAATGTGTGCTTTGATATTTAACTGTGCACCTTTTCGAAATTGGTTTGAATGTAACTGATAGTCAGACATGTGATCTAATAAATATCAGGGTATAGCATCATACTTTTAATATTTGGAATCCAGGATGTTGCAAAACCATTTCAGGCTCAAGCCCTTCAAAAGCCACGGAGCTGCTGCCTGTGTCAGGTCCACTCACAGAGGCTGTAACAAGCATAATAAGAGTTAGTTATGTTTGTCATAAATATTTTGCATTGCAGTTTTAAGTCAATGGAAGGGTCCAACAAAAATATAAATAGTGCTGGGAAGGGTCTTATAAGATTCAGCCCCACTTCAAACCCCAATCATTTTCATACCTTCGCTAAAATAATAATGGAATAATTGAATGATTAGATATAATATTATATGTTTTCTCCCGCTTCATGTCAGACTTGTCGGAGCCTCATGACTGTCAGAAGTGCTGTCTCAGCTTCTCTTCTTTGGAGGAGCATCGGCAGCACATCGAGGAGTTCCACCCGAAAGAGTTCCACAAGTGTCCCACCTGCAACAAGGTGTTTACCAGCGCAGCCCTGCTGGACAAACACAAGGCCACACACACTGGAACCAAGCCCTTCAGCTGCGACCTGTGCAACAAGTCTTACCAGGTAGGATGTGAATGTTCAACTGACTTCACAGGTCTGAGGTCAGTTTGAGGTTGAGTTACTATTTTTCGATGCAGACACAGTAAAGAAAAAGGTTCCACTCACAGCCCATTGTCGCATGTGTTCCTGAGGGATACGAGATGAAGTATGTAGAGTACTTTATATTTCATGTGAATGTCTCTCCCTCTGTTGCCACAGCAACTGTCAGGCTTGTGGTACCATAACAGGACCAACCACCCCGATGTCTTTGCTAACCACACCCGGCAGCTCAAGACCCTGGTTCAGTGTGATGTCTGCTTCAAGTTCTTCCCCAGCGCTGCCAGCGTGGCCAAACACCAGGCAGCTGAGCACCAAGGTGAGGACAACACAGGGTCACATTGTAAGGTAGATAGTGGCCTGTGGGGCAAAACTGGACCTCCACCAAAATGATTTGACCCCAAAGGAAATCTAGCTTTGAGCTACATCTCAACTTTTAGGCATTTTAGAAATCCAGTGTAAAAATAAAAATGTATAGACCAAAAAAAGTGTTGCCCTTGCTGATCCTGTTCGTCTGTCCTCTAGGTTCAGCGGCTTCGACAGTGCGTTGTCTGTACTGCCCGGCTGTGTTGGGTGGGGAGGAGGAGCTGCAGGAGCACATCAGCAGCCAGCACGTCAGCCAGAGCAGCGAGGCATTCAGCTGCCCCCTGTGCTCACTGGTCTGCACTTCCCAGCTGGAGCTGCAGGAGCACTTGCTCTCCTGCCACATGGAGACACAAGAGGAACATGAGGCCGGGGATGAGCAGGAGGTCGGGGAGGAGCAGGCCTCCACCTCCCACACAGTAAGGAACTCTGCTGCTGCAGTCAACTCAGATGGGAAACATAGTGCACTCAAGCTTCCTACAAGCTTCTTCACTTCAGCCTTCAGCTTTTACATACTCAAAAAATATTGTTCACCCCGGCTGTCAGATGGTAAATAGAGGAGGTTCAGTTCAATAAAATTCAATTTCAAATTATTCCTGAAGGGGCAATATGAGGCACACATTGTTTTTACACTGGCAGCTTTCTACATTACGCATACACCACATACATCAATTACCCTTGACTTAGCCCTTCTGGATATGTACACAGAGTCACACATAGACACCACGAAAGCACATTATGTCAGACTGCAAGTGCATTTATCAATCTATTAATCTATCATTATTATTATTATTATTATTATTATTATTATTATTATTATTATTATTATTATATATTTGTACTTGAGTGTGTACAAAATGTTATTGTATACTCTGCCTCCCAACTGTGGCATACTGTATGTGCATTTGACATTTTTATATAGTGAAAACTTGCCCAGCCCACCTACACACCGGGCCAATATACACTTACATTTTAATACTAATACTACTATATTATGTATATTCATAATTTTTATATATTTCTTTTTCTTATTTTTCTCCTTTGGTGATTATTATTTTTATTGCACACTAGAATTTTAGCAAAGCCTCAAGTAAATTTAATAAGTAAATTGACAAATAAGCCTTTGAATCTTAAATGATTCATTAAAAATAAAGATTATTCCATAATAAAAAAACAACTATAAGCAGCATTCTAATGAAATTTAATTTAATTTTAATTTAGTACTGTTTGCCTCCCATAGTAGAACAGATGTTAAACACACCTTGGAAACAACAAGTGAATACTGAACCTACATAACCAAAGTAAAAACCATTTTTTTGTCTGTGTTTTACATTATAGTATATGACACGAAATACAGTACATGTCGATTAATTCTCCATTTTCGCCTGGTAATAATGTGTAATCAGTATCTCAATATCATCTCATCAGAAAATACCCAAACTGACAAAAAAGTAGCTGCCACCTAGAATTATTCCAGGTGTAAAAGGTGATTAAAAAAAGAGAACATTTGGGTCATAGGACCATCACCCGCACAACCTACAGACCATGTAATTCTAGAGACATACAGACCCTTTCCAAAAAATTAGAATATCAAGTTAACTTATTTCCATAATTCCATTAAAAAGGTTCAACTTTCGTAGATTATAGATTCAGGGCCCACAATTCAAACGATTTCAAGTATTTATTTGTTTATTTTTACATAATTTGGGCTTCCAGCTCATAAAACCCACGAAAACAGGAATTCAAAAAATTAGAATACTGTGAAGAAATCAGCCCAAATTTTGCAGGGCATGAATGTTTTAAACTGAGTCACACACTAATCATCTACTAAACTCAAAGCACCTGCACAGGTTTCCCCAGATGTCATTAAATTGCTTCAGTTTGGTTCAATTGTCTCAGTTCGGTTCAATATGGGGAAGACTGCTGACTTGACAACTGGCCAGAAGACCATCATTGATACCCTCCATAGGATGGGTAAGCCACAAAAGTTCATAGCTAAGGAGGCTGGCTGTTCACAGAGTGCTGTGTCCAAGCATATCAATGGAAAGTCTAATGGAAGGGCAAAATGTGGCAGGAGAAGAAGATGCACCAGCATAAGAGATCATGGGCTTCAGCCGATTATCAAACAGAGAAGATTCAAGAATCTGGCAGAGATCCAGAAAGAGTGGAATGAGGCGGGAGTCATAGCTTCAAAAACCACCACATTCAGACGCATCCGGGAGATGGGCTACAACTGTCGGGTTCCTCGGGTCAAGCCAACTTAGGAAGCGTCTCAACTGGGCCAAGGAGAAGAAGGACTAGACTGTTGGCCAGTGGTCCAAGGTCCTTTTTTCCGATGAAAGTAAAGTGTGCCTTTCATTCGGGAATCGAGGTCCAAGGGTTTGGAGGAAGACGGGTGAGGAACAGAACCCAAGCTGCTTGAGGTCAAGTGTGAAATATCCAGTCAGTCATGATTTGGGGTGCAATGTCCGGTGCAGGTGTTGGTAAACTCTGCTTTCTTAAATCGAAGCTCACCGCAACAGTCTACCAGAATGTTTTAGAGGACTTCATGATTCCTTCTGCTGAGGATCTGTATGGAGATGCAGATTTCATCTTCCAGCAGGACCTGGCCCCTGCCCAGGCAGCACCAGAACCTGGTTTAATGCCCATGCCATCACAGTGCTCGACTGGCCAGCCAACTCACCAGACCTAAACCCCATTGAGAATCTATGGGGTATTATCAAGAGGAAAATGAGGGGCACCAGACCCAAAAACAAAGAAGATCTGACAGCAAGCATCAAGGAAATCTGGGCTTCCATAACTCCCACGCAATGCCACAGGCTGATTGCCTCAATGCCACGGCACATCGAGGTAGTGATTAAGGCAAAGGGATTCCCAACCAAGTATTGAACATTGACATATCGTTTAGAAAGTACCATATTTTGATTGATTTGATGTCATCCTAATTTCTTTCTTTTTCTGCAAAAACTGAGAAGTAAATAGTGATTTCTTTACAGTATTCTAATTTTTTGAATTCCTGTTTTCATGGGTTTTATGAGCTGGAAGCCCCAAATATGTAAAAATAAACAAATAAATACTTGAAATCATTTAAATTGTGGGCCCTGAATCTATAATCTATGAAAGTTTAACTTTTTTAATGGAATTATGGAAATGAATAAACTTTTCCATGATATTCAAATTTTTTGGAAAGGGTTTGTAAATAACACCTTCTGCCTCTTACCTCCTTTCTCCTGATTGCTAATTGCTGTTTTTAATATAAAATAAACCTAAATATTAAATTGACACTTAATCAAACGGGCAGAAAAGTGCTGCTGAAACTTTCAAGCAACTGACCACACCCTATTAGTGATGTCACTATAGGGGTTTTGTCTTTGACAGTTGATGGGAACCCTGCTCTGACATCACTTCTTGGGGTGTGGCCAAAGTGCAAAAGGATTTAAAGTTTCACCCAGCGGAGAGCAGTGCAGCAGATTTGCATTTTAGAACTGCATATTTAAAATGTGTCTTCTCTGTCAATCAGGTGATCTCAACAGATCCAGCAGGTGATGAGGGGGCGGAGTCAGCCATCTCTGAGGAGCAGTCACAGCTGGCAGCTGCCCAGCAGGTGTTTGTGGCTCTGGCAGGTGGAAGGGAGGGTGGTTCATCAGCGGAGGTAGTGGAAGTCAACATGTACGACCTTCTGAACAGCTCTGTCACCTTCATCTGCGAGGACAAACAATCAGGTCCTGACTCTTAACTATGAACTTTGACCCCTGGAGGATCACTCTGAACACTGAGCAGTTTAATGGTTTTATTGTCTTCTCTGGTCATTAATACAACTACAACACAGGCTAAACTGACATCTTTCACAAGCCAAGGACTCTGTATGTTCCAAGTCCATATTTAGTCCACCAGAAAAGATTTAGTTTTGCAGTTGTAAATAAATGTGGTGAATGTGTATTTCACTGTAGTTTATATGCAGAAACCCAGGTTGGTTTATATGGGATGTCCCCAAAGAGCACTGAAAGTCTAACACCAAACACAAAAGCAGAAAAATAAATATGAGCTCCCCCAGGCTGCCCTGTCTATTTCTGCTTCAGTTACTACACTTCCCAGAATTTCCCCAACTTCTGGAGATGTAATGTCTATTTATAGTTCTTTAAAGGTGAGGGTCTGGCTATGAGTAGAACATGAAAGTTCTTGACCTTGGAAACAGCAGTGGAAAGGAAAATCAGCTTTCAATCGCAACTGTACTCGTAAGAGTGAGATGTGGCTGTGTTTTGTTTTTGCTTTTTTGGTCAAACCAGTCATAATTAAAGTGAAGTCAAAAAAAAAGAGTTTGCATAATTTTATACTTGAAAAGAATCCCTATGAAAATACCAAAACCAACAATGTATTAATCTGTCCCTAAAACTCCATGTCTGTGGCTCTTAGCCCCAAGCCCACTGGTTCACACTGAAGACGCAAATCGTTAGACACACAAATATTTTTCATCTCATTTTTAAAAAATGTTCAGTAATTCCCTAAAACAGCTGGGCATTTTAGTTTTTAGCAAACGTTACTCAAACAGGAGCAGATAGTGCATTTGTTGGGGACTATTTTCAGCAGAGGATTAATACACACTTGGTGTTCTACTTTGTGGCAACAGGACGGTGTTTGAAGGATTGAGTCAAAATAAACTAGTGTGTGTGTGTGTTCAAAAGTGTGACTCATTGATATTTTTTTAATAGTTTTAATAGTGGTCAACAATGGAGGGTTACGGCACAGAGGAATAAGATATATCAGGCTTTGATACGCTTTGGGCTAAATGCTAACGTAAGCATACAAACATACTCACAATGACAATGCAAACATGCTGATGTTAAACGGGGATTATGTTTACCTGAACAAATTAATTTAGCATGTTAGCATGCCAGCATTTGCCAATTAGCTACAAACACACAGGCTGATGGGAATGTGTAGTTTATCATAAACCAAAGTACTGGACACATTAATATTTTGACTTAATGTTGGTTTTAGATGAAAAGTCAGAGTATCACTAAAGTTATGATAATTCATTCTGAGGGCAACATGAATGTCTAATTTTTTTGGCAACACATTCAATAGTTGTTTAGATATCCCACTAAAAACCAAAATGTCCACCTGCTGGTGGCACTAGAGATAATGTCAGTCAATCACCAAAGTCAGTAGGTTTCATCATCAAAATTTCATTGCAATACATCTAATCCATCTAGTTGTTGAGATATTTCAGTCTGGCTTTTCAGACTAGCATGGCTAGAAATACAGAATATTACCAGCCTTATCCTTTAAAAGTATGAAGCCAGAATAATGAAGGTAGCATGTTGTTGCTGTTCTCTGCTCCTGTGGGTGTACAAACTGGTAACACTGTCTGTTCTACACTGGATTTTTTTCTGTATGATTGTTAAATGTCAATGAAAAAATTATTTATTTTCTGACAAGTCCTGTTTTCCGCAATCTGAAACATTCAACGTGTCACTTTTTGTTTTTTGTTACTCCAGTTACACAGGAACATGTAACTCACACCATCAAAACAAATAGAGTCCAGAGATGGTTTATCACCAGTACAGCTTGTTTTTTAAAGATTTTGTCATCAAGGTGGATTTGTCTCATTATGAATAAAAACAAATCATCAAAATTTAAATGTATGTATTTGTTTATTACAGAAGGTTCACAGGCAGCAACCTGCTGACAAGAATCAGGTAAGTACAAACCTTACAACCTCCACTCTAATCACCCCACTAACTCTGTACAGGCTCATATAGCAAAGTCCTGAGTAGTAAACTGAACAAATAATACATTTATTTGTGAGCGAGTTGTGCTCAGTAGAATGTCGAGCATTCATGCCATTTAATGAAGGGAAGAATAAATTCTAAGGCGAAAGATTACACAGGTCTCAAAAAGAGTAAAATTAGAAAATTCACACAATTCTACATTCCACTATTTTATCAAGAAAAATTTGACTTAAAAAGAATATTAAAAAAATACTTTCCCAATTGTGTACATTCATTGCATTACATGATTTTCATCCATCTGAACGCAGACTGAAAACCATTAACAAAAGCTGAAGGAACAGTCAAAATGTCAAACCAAGCTGAGAAATTGTCTTGGAAGGTCTGATCGACCCAGAATATTTTGTCTGATTTTCTTACAATTTCCCATTATTAAGTGCATTCTACGTTGATGAGTGCTTTAGGAGAACCTAGATATGTTTGCTGTCTGAAAGCCATGCAATGATCTGTAATGAGCTTAGTATTATGTCAAAAAGGAAACTACTGATTTGTATTTGCATGGGCTGCCTAGTAGTGATTAAGACAAAGTTGAGATGAGGTGCTGGAGGATCAGTACATCCAATAGGTCTTTGTGCATCAGGTTTGCTAGCAGAATTTAAAAATAGTCCACATTAATCTGTCCCACCAGGGTCTCCCAGAGTGTCGTCCTGATTATTGCGCCTGAAATAACAGAATCTGCAGCTGCTTTTCTGCAAAACTGCAAAGCAAAGCAACTTCTTTGTGCTATCTGGGACTATTATTTGACCTGAATTCAGCCTGTCAGGTAGTACTTGCTCCCCGTACTTGAGATGATGTTAAAAATGGGCAGGATCTTAATCTCTGCCTAGGAAGATGACTTCAGATGCTCATTTATAAGGACGCTGGTTTGTTGAGACCAAGTTTTGATTAATTTGCCCTTGGCTTGTTTTGACTTGGAAGGAAAAGTGCAGTGATTGGTACAGTTTTGAAATCTTCCCATGTGACTATTTTCAAAGGTACTGAGAGAATAGGACAAAGCGTTAAACTCTTGAAAGTAATGAACGGATTGGATTCATTTGCTTTAGTTCGGTACCTGGAGGGACTGACTGATGACGTCTTCGCTAGAGGAAAGCTTGTACCTTTGCCTTTGTTTGACAAAGCAAAACAAGGGTGAGTGCACATTCATTCACTGTTTACAAAGGCAAAATATCACAAAGAGCACAGCTAACAAATCACCACATAAAAGACTGAATGCTAAATCTAACATATACACACTGAAAAGAAAAAAAAAGTTCATGAACCAGAGGTGCTACATGTAGCTTTGTATACAGTATATCTGTCATATTAATGACATTAATGTATAATTTGTGTAATCAAATGAGGCCTCAGTGAGGAAACCATTCCACTGATAATGCTAATATTGTACTAATGAAGAGCATATTTCCCATGAACCTTATTGCTTTCTGTAATGATAAATGGGTCCTTATCAGAAACTACAAAAACTCAGATCATGTGGCTCAGTGTAGCTCACAATACTCTATTCAATTGTATCCATTCTTGTGGCCATTCTCTATTAAAGCTGCATTAGCTGATTTTTGGGAACACTAGGGGAAAGAATAACAACTTTAAGGCCTAACAAAGCTGTTAGGGCTAACATGGTAGCAAATGTTGCTCTGTGTGCAGCAGACAGGGCAACATTAGCATTCATTTGGAGTCATTTTTCTGTTCATCTGATGGGGCTGTAAATATGAAAAATATTTGTATATTTGTGAAATTATAAGAGGCTCCATGTAGCACCTGTAAGCAGCCAAGACACAACACAAAAATACCATAAATGAATAAATAAATAGAGTTTACAGGCTGGTATATAATCAACCAAAGCACCTTCATTGCAGAAGCTGCCTCCTAACACATTCAGTGTTAAACTAAACAGCAGTCGGTGCTTTATATCCCTTCAAAAAGAGTCTCTTTCGCTTTCACTGCATATGTAGTGCAAATATTCCTTTGGAGAGGCAACAGATGAAAGTAGTTCACAATCACAGAGATGTAGACCAGCTCAGCTCTGCCTCCAGCAGTTTGTCAGATTGATGACCATACCTCATGTGTCCTGTGGTGCACATTTGAGCATGGCAATTCACATATTGTGCATAGTGTCATCCGATTCTTTCAGAATCCCTCTGTGTTTCTCATTTTAAACGGAGTTGCAGCTTGAGGACACAAAATGTTTTCAGCTGCAGTTCTTCTACTGGCCAATAGAGGCTGGCTCTCTCCTGAGTGTGCTGAAGTGTGTAAGGTCCAGGAGGTATCAGGGGTGACATTTTTGAAAATTTGACATTTTTGAGGCACACAACTTAGTCATTTGTGCCCTCAAATTAATTTATTCCTGGAATTGCTTCAATCATTTATACAATGGAATAAATGTGATAACTAATGAGGTACAAATGTATGAAGACATATTGCATTTTCAATTCAAGAATAAAAATTGATCATTAGTGGGCACAAATGATCAAAATCAGCTGTGGTGTCTTCAGTTTTGTATGTTGGGTCTCAGCTCCACGCAGACCACAGCCCTTTGCCAAATCAGAATTTTCTGGCTCCAGTTACTGACGGTGCAAGCAGTAAAACTAGATCCCAGGCTTCAACCCTTCCCTTGAGAAACCTGTGGTTGAAGACAGACACTGTCTATGAGACTACCAGTATGTGAAGCAGTTTGCTTCAATTATTTCATCTTCAAATGCTGCTTTAGCCTTTAATTCCAAGTCCCTGACCCTCTGAGTACAACATCAATCCAATATGGCCACAGAGTAAATACAGTCTCATGCCCTGTGCCGCCTAGCTGCTGATCTTCTTGCGGGGCAGGTAGCCATTAGTGATCTGGTTCATCACCACCAGGGCGGGAAAGAGGGGCAGCAGGAGGAACGCCCACCACGCCACCCCTTTAACGGTGGCCTGGAACCAGTCTGAGAACATGGCCGACATCACGGTCACTGTGGCCAGCAGGTAGACCACCAGGCCGCAGGTGGCATGGTACAGCTTCAGCCTCTGTGCAGGCAAGGTCAGACGCAGCAGCTTGGGGAAGATAACGCAGACACCGCAGGCTGCTTGGAGCACGGTGGCAGCCAATGTGCAGATGCCCAGCAGGCTGTGCCAGGTGACCAGGTGGGGGCGCTCTGACACGTTCTTGCTGGCCACCATGAAGCCAAGCCCAGTAGCCGCAGCTATCAGGACCAGAGCCTGGCAGAACCAGTGGAGACGGACTTTACCCTTCCGAGACTTGAAGCAGAAGGCGGATCCTTCAGCTGAGAAGAGGAGGATGCCTTCAGTCATACACAGGCAGTACTGGAGGAGGATTGAGGAGAAGGACAACATGTTGTCATTATTTTGAGCAAGGCAGGTGCAGACTGTGTGTAAATGGATATAAAAAGAGGTGTTCCCATGTAAGAGCATAATGCATGAGGTTGAGGTGAGCCCATTATTTTCTCATATAGGAAGGGCATTGTGGCTTGGTGGTGTGGTTGATTTAGCTAATAGTGTGGTTAGATTCACCAGTGAGGATTTTAAGGATATTAGGTTAGAGCAGGTCAGGTTAAAAACCTTTTGTAAAACAGTGACTAGATGTTTTAGGAAATTACTGAATTTGATCAGTAATTTAGAACAGTGGTTAATCTGCTGACTGGAAGTAAGTATAAGAAGTCCAAATATATGATTTTATCAGACACCTGCCAGCCAATCAGAAATCAGTATTAATACAGTATGTTTGCATCATTGTACAAGCATATATATATCATTAAGCCACTGTACCACTGAGCATTGAGTTGTAATGACTAGTTTAATGTACAGTAGGTCTGTCTGGTTATAACTTTCTGCCAAAACAACTATCAGTGGTTGGTCTGTTTAAATGTCAATCAAAAAAAAACTTTCCATATCAGAGGGGGCAGCTGTTGTTGAAAATGTTAGAAAAACAATAATGTGGAACAGACTGTATGCTGACAGTCAGAGATCAGTCTAAATGAGACTGAGGTTTTGATGACATTTCATTTTATTCTCATTCTTCATTTGTAATAAAAGTAGATATCATCCCAAAAAATCAGTTTAATCCTTGTGTGTGTGTGTGTGTGTGTAACACAGTGAGCAATCCAGTTATAAATAGCCTTCTATTGTATGTGCTTTGAATTCATTTCTGTGAAAGAAAACCTGACATGTCAATCAAAGCTTTGCAGCCGAAATGGAAGAATTGTTGTAATGTTAGTACAGTGAGTTATCATGGCTGACATACTGGGATAACTGACTCATCACACTGTACTGCCATGACTCGGAGAATAGCCATTTCAGTGTGAAAAGCTGCGCTCGCCAACATGTTCTAGGTCAGTTTGTAACATGATAGCTGACGCAGTGATGCAACACAGTCTTTAGTGTTAGCACTCCCTCCTCCCAACCCCTGCTATCTATTATTCACAGTGGAAAAAAGGATGGAGACACAACGACTACAGGGTGTGATGGTAAAGGTATGTCGAGAGGTAACAGGAGAGTTAATATTCAACTGGAAAAATACTTGTGGAATCATTTATTCTGTTGTTAATTTTATGTCAGATCAGAGGCTCTCAAGCTTTCTTTCTAATCTAAATGTAATCAGCTTCATTTATATCCTGACTGAACCTGTAGGTGTGATAATCATTACTGAAGGTAACTGTGACACTGTGGTATCATTCCTAATGATAATTCATCACCTAATGATAATTCATCTACATGACTAAATGTTTTTTATATCTCCAAAAGCAAATAGTAATGGTGACACTTTCTTCTTATAATTATTACATTAGATTACATTCATTTGGCAGATGCTTCTGTCCCAAGCAACTTCCATTTCTCCCCTGCACTCACACTGGGAGCAAGGTGGGATTCAGTCAACCACTTAACTCATTACTTGACTGAAAATTAAGTGGCAACTAATATGATAATCGATGAAACTGTTGATGTTTACAATGTGAGAATTTGATATTTTTCCTTTTCTGGACATTAGTGTAAACTGAATATCTTTGGGTTTTCTGGGTGGACAAAACAAGACATTTGAAGTAATTTACATTTTTTACATTGGGTTGTAAAGAGAAATGAGTGCACAACCTCAAAGTTGGGGTCAACGAGAACTGTCAGAGAAACTGATATAAGCTGTAAACACTGTGGGGTTTAGTCACAGTAAAAAATGGTAGGGTGTACGGCACACAAAGATGTGTTTGTGTGTGTGAGTGTATGAGAGAGAAAGAGATGGAGAAGGTGAAGTCATATATGGACTGTAAACTTACTGCAACAGACATGCACACTGGATGCCAAGAAAACAGACCTGCAACAAAGAGAAACACTGGTAAGCAATCCGAGACCCTCGTGGAGGGAAAATGTATAAATGTTTATTAAATTATCCAAAGTTACAAATCTGATATAACAGCTAGAACAGAGTGGGAGCCGATTGCATTAAATCATACAATACTGTATTTTAAACTCTAATCGTCTTAACTGACTGACAGAAAATAACTTGATAAGAGTTTTCTAATTGATTAATTGATTATGTTGTTTATCAGTTACATACACCTTCATTATTCACTGGTCCCAGCTTCTCAAATGTTAGGACTTCACAAACTGTTTTTCTCTGTTTCACCTCATTGTGAATTTGACAGTTACAAATGATTCATATGTTCGGAAAAAAAATCATAGATTAATAATGAAAGATTGATAATGAAAATGATCATTATTTGCCACGCTAATAGAAATGGGTAGAAATATTACACATGTACACGAATGTAGAAGCACAATTACAAGTCTTCAAGTAATATTAAAGGAGTATTACACATAATAAATATCCTAAACTGTGTTAAATGCTACATACATTGATCCAGTAAATCCTTCAAAGTTGTCAAGGATGTTATTAAGGGATTATTTTATTAAATTTAGCTAACTATGAAGGAAGGAGTCTCTGTCTGTCTGTATGTGTGTCATTTGCTTTTCTCAACAACCGTTCATCTAATTGACTTGACACCTGGCAGGTGTATTGCTGAGGACCCAAGGACGTGCAGTATCAAGTGTGAAGCTGTGTATGAGTGGTTCTCCAGACAGCCGCAAGCACCAATACTGGAGGCCAAGAATCAGCCCATTTGGAACAGGCTCTGCACTAGTATATAATACATTTCTGACTGCTAAGTTTCGCCTAATAAATTCATTCAGACATGGGAACTAGTCTTTAAAAATATTAAAACTTTACAAAGTTTATGGCTATATGAAGAGGCTAATGGTCTTTGCTATTAAATATAAAGTGTGCTACATTTAATTGGTTTATTCACATTAGTAATCCTTAAACCAAACAAAAAGCAATCAATTACTAGAGCCTCAACAAATAACCCCATGATTAAACTGCTGTAAAATCCATTGCACTAATCCTGTTTTCCAGCTGTGGCAGTTTAAATAGAAAATAATTTGGATTTAATGGCTAAAGCAGGTGATAAACTCGTAGTATGTGTGTGTAACATATCCATGTTTCCACTCACTGGTTCCGGGTCTGGACAGCAGTGAGATGATAAGGCTCAGGCCCAGGCCGGTGACATGAGCGGCTATCACCGCCGCCCTCCGCATCCACACGTACAGCCAGAAGTCCCGCATCCCCAGCCCCTCTCCCACCGGGCTGTACTCCACATCAGCCCGCATGCTGCCTGCCGGCTCCTGCGGCGTGTGTGCTGCTGGGACTCTGCACGAGCTCCCTTCATTGAGTTAAGAATGAGGAACAGACTCGAACAGGCGGCCAGATGTACATGACGTTAGTTAAACCAGACACAAACACAGCAATGTACTTCCGGTATGTAGTTCTTCAAACTCCGCATCAAGTTTATATCAGCCTAATTAAATAAAATGTACATTATATAAACGTGTAACGGGTACGTTAAAAATGAATATATTGATTGAAAGATGCTGTCCAATGCGGTAGAAGGGGAAAAACACTTAACTTCCGGTCGTAGTTTTGGTTAATTTGACGAAACAAATAACCGTAATCCCTCCGAGTCAAATCCAGTCCTGTGGATTAAACATGTGAGTCAGATGCCGAGTGAAATGCAGAAACATGAGCAGCAGCAGAATGGCGGCTGGACATCAGCCATGGATGCATAATAAGATCTTATAATACAGCCATGAACAAGCAGGCTGACAGCTTGTTGTCGAGTTATTTGAACATCTCCCACACATCTTCTGAAACGAAAGGCCCGGCCGTTTGACAGGCGGTCGCTCACATAGTGGCACAAAATCATCAAGGCTGTGCACTTGAAACCTTCTCTGCTGATAATGGTTCGTGTTTTGGTTTCACTTCCTGGTTTGAATCTTTGCCGAAGAGTGTGAGAGAAGTGAGATGGTTCACTTCCATTCCTGATTATGACGGTTTAGTTTCTCTTCACAGTGACCTGCCGGTAAGATTTAGCTAAATTTGTGCCTCGTGTATTATAATGAATGATAATTTATCATTGATAAGTAGTCGTGTAATGTCATTATGAGAGGCAAACTAGGGCTAAGAGCGCCATATCAACCGGGGGGATGGAACTGGGTACATTTACTCAAGTAGCTACTGCAAGTATACCTTCCGTGTCATCTGTATTATCCCTCCTCCTTTTGTAAATTCCGATTAGTGCCCAGACTCTTTTGCATTGTTCATTTGTATCACAGCCTATATGAAGTTTATGGCTACCATATATTGTATGAATTGATTCATTATTCAGTGTTTTGAGATGTCCGATTGTTTGTGTTGTAGCTGGTGTCAGCTGCACAATGCATTTCATCAACTGATCACAGAGGGAACCAGTCCCTGCAGACACAACCATGTATTTGTAAAAACAAACTGTATGCAGTACAGTACATTGTGGAATGTATGATTCAGGAATTTTTTGACAGAACCAAATTTATAAATTAAAGAGCCTGTAGAGGCTTTACAGATACCTCAGCCTCCAGAATAAAAGCTGCAAATTGCATTTTAATGACTGAAAATCCTTCCTGTCAGTATGCTGCTCAGTTTCCTGCTTTCCTCTTCTCCACACTCACCTTGTGTACTCAGTTTCTTCTCCATGCCTTTACTGTCCTTGCAGGGGTTGAACTGAACTCAGCTGTAACATCACTGCAGTGATAATGTGATCATCTTAACATCTTAGACATTTGCTAAATCAATCAATTACTATTATTCCAAACTCATGCTGTGTACCCAGGCACTGTTCAAACTTATATTGGACACTTACTTGAAACTTTACTTGGGATCCAAAAGTTCCCCAAGATACCATATACAGTATGTCAAGCTGAATGCTTGGGACATTTAAATTAAAATTATTCATGAAATGTCACTCACAGTGAGCATCTTATAGCTTCAATTGAGTGTTGGAACAAGCAGAAACAGAACATCAGTCACACACTGTGGAGAGTTTACTTGTGAAGAAAAGGTAAGAGCTTAAATATAACACATATAGCCTTAAAAATAAGTCACAGAAACAAAGTGTAAAGGACATTTTTAATCCATTTTTATAAACCAACATATTTAATTTAGCAGCATAACCGGATGGTCTTGAGGTATTTCTAAATCCATACTCTGAATTTCATCCCTCCCACCCACTCCCAGTTCTCCCTCAGACATTCATCCAGACACAGACCCACACACCCAGCTGTGATTCACACCAATAGATCCATACTGCACCAACTCTGCACATACAAACACAACCCAACACACTCATACACGAGCGTTATGCTCAATAGACAAAAGGCACACGCGCGCGCACACACACACACACACACACACACACTTGAGTCCTGTTGCCTCAGTCTTCGACTGAGCAGAGCTGGCTCCCTCATAGTGGCTTGTAAGGCAGGCACACTTAATGGTGCAGTTTTGGCTGTGGGGAAAAAAAAAAATTGATATTGTTACTTTAATTTTGACAACTGTTTGTACATTCACTTCAGAACAGTTAAGAATGGAGTGGAGTAAAACAAAGTGACAGGGTGAAAAATCAGAATTAGAACATGATGAGCTGATTTTTAAACAAAACAGTTAGGTTTTTGGGATTTGAAGGCAGTCCTGGGCACTGTAACAAAATCAGGGAGCGTACCTTTAAATATGACTAAGTCATGCTTTATTCTGGGTAGCTTTCAATATAAAACACATAGCTGACAAAGCTTCAGCTTCAAACTGCTAACCTCTGTTAACACCCACAGAGGACCTGCGCCTTATGGAAGGTGTAAGTTATAGGGTCATCTTTAATGGGAAAATATATATCTCAAGACAGGGTTAATTCAGTCACACAGCTCACCATGTCTACACAGAAAGTGTCATGTGAGCAGCACATTTAAGCAGCTTCTACACAGAAAGACACTGTGTTGTTGAGACAGCCTGCAGGTAAGGTGACTAACTTTTTAGAGCTGAAATTCAGCCATTATTAATGTTTTGCAAGTGTCTTGAGTTGCATTGGAGCAAATCCAAGTCTGGCCTAACTAACTAAACTAACTAAAACTAACTAAAAGATGTGAAAACCAGCCCACAGAACAAATGCTGACATATTCTGATTAGTAACTGATTCCTATGTGATCCAGATTTTTTTTAAACATTATGTAAATTTCAGCTACAATAGGTATCTCTTTTCACATTGACAGAATTGTCTGCAGAAAATTGGTTTCGCGCAACACTTCCTGCCTGTGGTCTTGGAAGGTGGCTTTAAAAAGTTTGTAGCTGGCTCCTTTGCAGAGGACAGCAGCTGTGGTCAGCGTGGATTCACAGTAGTTCCAGTGGATTCCAATGATGACCCAGTTTTACATCAAAAGTTTCTAAAGTCAGCAAAAACTTCTAATACCACTACTACTATTTGATACTCAAAACAACTGTGATGTGGAGTATTCCTTTCAAATCAGAGACTATCCACAATGTTATCAGTGTGCGTTCATGTCTACACCTCTGGCATGATTAAATTTAGCTTTTCACACATTTCTGGGCACTTATAATTTCTTGAAGATGTGTTAAATGTGCATGGAAAACAGTTCTTTAACAAGGTAAGAAAAGCAGCCACAAGCAATGCAGTGATGGTTAGAAAGAATCAGTGTTGTTTTTGTCAGATTGGCAGTTTCCACCGCCTGCTTCTTCACAGCCTGTAGAGGCTTTACAGATGCTGTTTCACCAGCTCTACACTTGATTAGAAATCATCAAGATCAATGTTGTTTTGATCACTAACAATACACCTCTGCCTCCAGAATAAAAGCTGCATATTGCTTTTTTTAAATGACTAAATAATTCTTGTCACTCAGAGTGCTACTCAGTTTTCTGCTTTCCTCTCCTCCACACTCACCTTCTGTGTGCCCAGTTTCTTCTCCACACCCCCAGTCAGCCCCCCGCCTTTACTGTCCTTCCAGGGGTAGAAGTTAGAGCGAGGAGAGGAGGAGGTGGCAGAGGTGGAAGAGGAGGAGGAGGGCAGGCGGTGTGCTGAGGGTTTAGAGGGCGAGTGCTCCTCGATGCCGCCCCCCTTGCGTTTCTTCACCAGCCCCTGGTGCTCAAAGCCCCTCCCACTGCCCTGCCCGTGCAGTCCTGAGTCCCCCACGCCACCCCGGCTGTGGGAGTTGGTGGCGGAGGAGGGGTCTGGGGGTGATGAATGGCCCAGAGGAGGGTGTGTCCGTCTGTATGTCCAGACCGCCTTGGCAGCTGGTGAGTGGGACTCTGAGGGCGAGGGCTGGGGACGGGGTTTGCTGCTGGGGGAAAGCGTGCCATTGGTCTGTCCATGTGGGAGAGGCGAGGGTATGGGGGCTTTAGAGGAGGAAGATGAGGAGGAGGAAGAGGCAGAAGGTGGGCGGCCCCGGTCCTGGAGGACGATGCAGTTCCTGTCGGGGCCTGAGTGCTCCCCTTCCTGGGAGGGGGCTTTGCGCTTGCGGAGGGCAGCAGCGGCAGCAGCCTCCTCTCGCAGCTTCAGCATCTGCTTGCTGGGACGCCCCACTGGGTTCTTGGGTCGCCCAGGACCCCCCTGACGCACCGCTACAGGCTTAGCTGGAGACACGAGATGACTGCCGCCCAAACCACCGCCACTGCCCCCAGAGTTCTCTGATTGTATGGCTGTCGAAGGTCTCCCTGGCCCACGACTGGAAGAGGAAGAGGAGGAGGAGGATGCAGTTTTGAGGGAGGAGCTGATATGACTTCCTGTGCGGACTTTAGAATGCAAAGAAGAGGAGGACGTGGTGGCTATGGAGGAGGGGGACGAGGAGGTGATGGTCTTGGCTGAGGGAGGTGGAGACTGAAGGTCTGTGGCTTGAGGTATTTTCCTGGATTGAGAGAAAATAAATCCATAAATCAAAACAACTTGATCAGAAAACAAATCTTTGAACTGTTGACCTCGATGACTCTGACCCTTTATGTACCCATGAGCCTCCTTTTAAGTTCTTTTAGGTTTATCTAAGACATTTTCTAAACTGCAGCTTCTGAAATCCAATATTTTGTGACAAAATTTATGCTTTATATCTGACAGATTTCATGCCAACAAAGTTCTACATGATAAAAAGAATTTCAAGTTACTCCAGCATTACAATTGAGCAGAATACCAATACTTTTTGACTAGCGAGCAAATTGTGTCCATGGTACAGAGTGTGCAGTCTTGTTAATTTATTCTTTTATCAGATACTGTATTTACTGAATTAAATCATAAGTGTTAATTGTGTCATTTTTAAATTAAATAAAATTTTCTAATTGGTTGACAAGTGAAATGACCTGACACATCAAACCTACAGTAAATCCTGTTAATAGTTTAACCACTGTTCTGAATCACTGCACAACATATTTTAAGCTGCAAGTAACAAAGCAACAGCACTTCTGCTTTGCGCTATGTCACTGATTTAACAGATCTAACCATGAGTTAAACTGACTAAAACAAACTGGTTGGTGATTTAAACACAATTTCTCCTGACAATAACGGACTTGGATGAAGTGAAGAATGCCATGAGACTAAACTGACTGGCAATCCTTTGCATCATCTATTATTTTCAGATATCACAAAACCTTGTTGTGCTTTATTGCTTATTATTGCAGGTTGTTAACAGTATGACTGTTTATATTAGGACAACATTAAACACTGATGCATCAACCCTTGATAAAGGCTTCCCATGGACACCCAGGGTGGTACTGATACAGTATTGACCTAACCCATCTAAAAATATTTAATGATACAACTGCAAAATAAAATGTGATTTATTATTTACTCTGTTTTTTGTGCTTTATTTTACGTTATTTCATTGGTTTGGTCTCTCCTGTGGCTGACACTGTTTTTACTTTTTGTTTTCATGTTCTTATGTTCGAATTAAAAAAAAAACAAGAGAGTGTGAAAATGTTGGTTTAAAAACAGTAGGTAAGAGGGATTACTAACCAGCTGCACTGAAACAGATTTGCTAGTAACCAGGTTACTACTGCTGTAAGTACCAGATCGGCTCGGTGTCCTAGATTGGTGTTCTGCAGAGTAGTGATGACGTACTTCCTTGTGATCTTCGTTTGTTAGCTAACGTTAGCTACATTAGCTAAAATTAACTGGCTAACAAATCTGACTTGAGAATATTGTCCTTTAAAAATGCCATTAGTTATGTTTGTTTGGAATTTAGAACGTGTCTTTCTATTGAGAATTTATCCGTTTTTCGGGTTCTAGCAAACATCGATGCTACAGCTAGATGGTGCGCTGCCAAAACGCTCCGGGTGGAACTCGCGCTGTAGAATTGTTATTCCGCACGTCAGAGTAAGTGGACTATTGAACTATTTTGACAGTAATTGTTTGGGTCATTCTTCGTACGATTGCATGCACCGAACCGTCAGGTCCGTACCGTGACGGTTGGGGACGAATACAAGGTGCTAGGAGAGACTCTTGATCAGGATATTGTATTAAGAGACAGTTGGTAGGAAATTTGAATGCTGGAGACACAACTTAGGTTTCCTCTGTCAAGACAGGGCTAACTACTGGTTTGTCACAGTTGTGCAGCATTTTTGCCTTCCATTGCCAATCCATTTGTGGGTTGTACATGGAATTTGTTATATTTTTTTCTAATAAATTATAAAGCAGCCCATGTCCCAGACTGCAGCAGTACATTTATGCCCAGCACAGAATTATATAAAGAATAAAAATTTTTTTAAAAATCTTGTGTACAGATGGGTCACTGTCTACATTGAACATATTGAAAATCTACATTAAATTCTGGTATTGTATTATTAAAATATCTATATCTATACAATTGTACAATCAAAATTTGCTATTTAAATGGTAGTCTGTGGCGCAAACACACAGCATCTGTACACTTTGACGTACAGCCAGTTATATACACTTCCCAACAAATAGCCAACCATAATATGTGACATCTGTAAACGCAGGACCCCAAGCCAATCTGGCAGGCCGAGCCGTTCTGGTACCTACACCGGCTCTGATGATCTGCCTCAACCTTATTTCTTACAGTCAGCTTTTTTTTACATGCATGTATGCATAGTTCAGCTGGTATTCAAGGGAAATAAGTCTCCATCTTACTGCCAACTTCACAGACTCTTCCCCACTCCTGTTGTGGGCAGCAGAAAACACCATCTGCTTCATCTATTACAGACTAAGCAGTAGCAGTAGTTTATCTGCATTACAAGTACACAGGATCCGATGTAACTAGCCTTCATCCATCAACAGTGGGTGAAGGTCTACAAAGAAACTGGATGGAGGTGGAAAGAGAGTGATACATTTGATCATCAGCCATTATCATTTACCACTCAGCATTTTAAACATGTCATTGGTGATGAGCAAATTTCATCTGCGTGATCAGGAAGGTGGAAGAGTGTGTCATTAAAAGTAGCAGCCAATTTGCATTACTGGCTGAACATTTGTAGTGTAGGCATGTCATCCATCTGGCACTGACAGCTCATTTTTAGCAGAGAGTAGAACCAGTTCAAACACTGTACAGAAGGCAGAGCCATTTCTGCACCTTTAAAAACCTTTGGTAATCTTGTGGCATTACCTTTGGCTCATTTTGTTCTACTGATAAATAGGTTAGGGTTAGAATTACATAGCTATGTCAAAGGCTATGTTCTCATAATTTTTTGGTGTTTAGTATCATTAGATCCCAAATTACATAATTAAGAGCCAATCATGTATTTGCCTTTCCAGGGGCTTTAAGAAAAATACATTTAGAATTACCTGAGAAAGCCTTATTTTCAGTCACCCACAATTAAAATAGAATAAAGAGAGGCATTTAGAAAAGGAGAATATATTAAGTAGTGCTATATAAATGCCAGTGAGGAAACGTAACTAAAGTTATTGTTTCCTTGCAAAAACTCTAAAGGATTAACTCCATAAAGGCACAGCAAAGCCAAAAAGGCCAAGCAGGAATGTGAGGTAACGTTTCTTACTTCCAAAGATGGGCGCTGATGTGCTGCTCCAGCATGCTGCTAAGAGCCGACCTCAGGTGGTGAAGTCTCCTGTCAAATGTGTAGATGCCATGACCCAATGCATGGCTGCCAAATGAACACACCTAGAGAGAGAAGACTTGTTATAAATCTGATACAGAAAAGTGACACCATTGGTGGTCAGTGGTGGCTTAGACAACTTCTACGTCTGACATCCAGCCTTTGTGGCCTCATAGTTACATTAAAATCACATTTCATTAGTGTATTGATTCTGTGGCTTGATGTATTTCTAGGAAAAAACGGAATACCCTCTGCAGGAAATGTGAAAATGACTATTCACCAATTACCATCCATATCTTTATTTGAACTCAAAGCAATAAATATGATATGTAAAATTAAGGGGGCCTTCTACATAAAACCAGAATTCCCTGACACTTTTATTCTCTGACTGAGCATATGAGAATAAAGATACTGAGAAATGGACTGCTGTAAAAAGATACATTGTAGATCAACATGTTACCGTTATGAATGTCCACTGTCCACACATTCACTGTGATATAGAAGGAATGAGGAAGTATTGAATACAAGACAAGATTTGGAAAACCAAGATAAATATCTAAAAGAATTGTGTCTGGTCAAGTAAGGAAAGCCAATGACATGCAGGAAGATTTAGCTGGAAGTCATGGTGCATCTACACCGAGTGTTTTCACAAAAATGATTTTCCATGATCGGGCCTCACAATAAAAAGCTACCTGTGATCTCATCACAAGACTTGCAACATAACATTCATAAGCCAGAGGATTTTTGGAACAAAAGTGCTATTGTCTGATGACACAAAATTTAGTTAGGTTTTGATAATAAACAAACATATACCAAATAAAGCATTAGGGGTGAATGTCACTATGCTTTGTAGTTATGTTGTATTAATGGATGCCCATTTTAACCAACACATAAGCCATAACAAGCCATAAGATGATAGTATGCCAGGGCCTGAGTTTGATTTCAAGACTTTCTGCCCTCTACAGGTCAGAAAATGCTTAATGCAGTTTTAAACAAAAATCCATCCTGAATATTATTAGAAAACTGGTCAGCTTTCAAACATACTCTGTGTACAAGGAAAACAAGAAATTGCTGTGGCAGGACTTCCTTGGTTCTCTTTTGCCACTGTAAAGATAAAACTGCTCACCGCTAGTGGTCTGGGATGTGCAGCAGAAGATGGAAACTCAACAGGCTCCTCGGGTCCTTCTGTCTCACTTTCATCGCTGGAGATTCTTCCATGAATGAGAGGTGAGGGGGCTCGGAGACTTCCCTCATCCTGCCGCTGCTTCTCCTCCTCTGGGGTGCTCTCTGACATGGCTGTGGACCGACTGAAGAACACAAATTTAAACTGTTGGTTTTATCTGTACATTAATATACTAATGCTCACTGTCTCGCAATGATTGGCTGTGCTATGCTATGTCTCTAACATACAGGAGCATAATCTACTTTGTTGTGTAGCTGCCAGGATTTGGAATGAAGAATTTGTGCATGTTACGACACTGATCCAGTTATTACATTATCATCTCTAAAAGATCAGATTAGTCATGAAGTTCTAAACCTGCAATGCAACTAATCAGCTTCAACCAGGTAGTGACATACCCAATTCAGATAGACACAGTGATGCAGGTTAAACGTGCAGTAGTGGTCAACACGTCAGCCAACTTGGGTTAATAACCATCTTCCCAACCTAGGTTAACCACCTTTGGTGAACAAGGCATTTAGTTTTTACTATGTGGCAAGTGTGGACAAGTTGTTAATTTAATGATGTTGACGTTCACAATCTTTACTTGTGGCGTGAACCATCTTTGAATATTTTGGAAAAGTGCTCTATAATGCATGATAATATATTATCATTTATATTATTGTTATTATTAAGTCATTTACCCAAGACAGAGAGAGTAACAGTGCAGGACAATGAATGAGAACAGAAACAGAGTAGCTATATTTGGTAATTACATAATGTAATTCCTTGTAATTCTGGGGTTTGCTGTAAGAAAGGAGTATAAATAAGTTTGTTAAATATATCTCCCTGCACTCTGCATTTCCAGGAGCTGACCACGCATCACTGCTCCAAGCCAAATTATGTTTGATCAGCTGTGGTAGTTAGAAAACAATAGTTATTACTGTGTCTGAGTAAGCAGTAACAGTGTAGCCGTTTGAAAAACTGAGGAAAAGATGATGTTTTCATCTAAACACAGAGGGTGGGGCATTCTCTTACAAAGATCTGAGCTAATTCATGTTATGATGGTGGTTTAGAATCTCTAGCACACTCATGTATGCATCACTAGCTAGCTTCAGTAAAGCTCACCAACCTGAAAGCAGGGAGGCTGGCCAGAGGTCTCCTGCAGTGTGGAGCTCCAGCCTGCTCCCTGGGGGCCTCTGGGCTGGGGGACCGTCCAGTAGAGGAGCCTCCATCCAGGGACTGGGCCCCTTTCTCACGAACCTTGGTTTTGAGTTCCGCCACTAGCTGGTCGAAGTTCTTGCTGCGGCCCACCACCTTCCTCCGCTGGTGAATGGAGTGGATCTGAGGACCAGGACACAGGATATAGGCAGTTGAACACTATTTCATTTTGATGAATTTCATTTTAAATGAATGGCTAAAACTTGGGTCTGGTGAGTGTCACAAAATTAAGGATCTCACCAGAATTATGTGATTGACCTGCCAAAGCAGAAGGCAGGCTTAAAGCACAAGATAAACAGCCTTGTGATGCTTAACTTTAAGTGTAAAGGTGCTTTCACACAGCAAGCAGTTATGGCTGTGACTACTGCCCAGCAACTGTTCCACTAGCTACCTCTGCTACTAACAACCTGTACAGATACACTACAGGTTCTGTTTACTCTATCTCATCACATAGCCAAATACAGCAGGTTGTATCTTAAAATACAGGACGTGGTTAGCAATATGACACGATTAACATACAAAGTATTGCTATATAATATCATCATGTTTATTGGCCCAAAACGGATAATCAAACTCTGTGGCAAAACCATTTCTCTTCATTGATTGTTTGCTGTCTGCTGGTGAAGAGGTGTATGATTCAGGGAATTACTAGTTATATTTGCTCATGTATCATTTCCCTCAGTGTGCTTTCTGTGGTTACCATGGTCACACGATGGGCCATAATGGCAAGTTGAAAAAGTTGAAGCACCATCAACTCTGACGACAGTGCCGAAAAGCTGTGCATGTTCACAAGAGTGGTAGCTGCCCTCCTCCTTGCCACTGCTGGCTTGTTTACATTGGAAACAATGGAGGCAGAGGCCTCTCAGGAACTAAAAGCACCTTAAAGTTGAAAAGGGGAAAGTCGAAGGTACTCTTAAAGATGGTTGGAGTCAGGTAAATTAGAACCTGATTCTAATTAGGTAACAAGCCGCTGATAACCATCCGTGGTAATATTCCACTGTTTCCCAGTTTACTCCAGGCAACTTTGTTCCATAACTATACTTGCTTCTTGTTGGTTGTTGTTTCTTCTTGGGCTTTTTCTCCACCACGCAAATGATTTTCTGATCATCTACAACAACAACTCTGAGCCACGTATGAGCTCTTTTGTGCTGAACTAACATTGAAACAACACAGCTGAATTTTGGGCACTATGTGTTTGTATGTGTTTTCCACACTATGTGTGGCTGTATCTCCCACACAATTCTTTCTATATTGATGTAAACCTAGTCAAATTAAAGCTGAGACTTGGCACTTTAATGTAGTATCTGTTACTTTATTTCAATTTGAATGTGCCTAAGCACAGAGCCTGAAGAACAAAAAATATGGAACTGTTTTAGTTTTGTCTTGATTCTTTTGTTTGACGTTCTGTCACTTTTTAAAAACTGATCCTGGAGAAACAATATTTAATTCAAACTGTATTTTTAATAGTTAAAACGACAAAATAAACTTTTGAGTTTACCTCTAATCTCTAACTAAAAAAAATCTAATAGTATAGTGTTTCAATGTAACATTTCAGCTATGACTCAAAAACTAATCATATCATGAAGTCAATTAAAAATGGTTGCCGTTTATTGAGTCAGCTCCAAAGTTCACTTGCAGGTCACCGCAGTATGTTTTGAGATGTCTCGCTGTTTTAATAAAGTGCACCAAGTATTTTTGACAACTGTTGTACCCAGAGCAGGTGAACAAAAAATTGGGAACGAATTGGGAATGAATCAGGCTTTTAACAGTTGATATTCTTTCATCAAAAAAAGGTTTGGATCAGCCCTGATCTGGCTTAGCATGCTACTAATCACTAACTAATCCATTGGTTATTTTTGAAATAACTGATTTATCATTGATAAATAGGAAAATAATTTATTCTGAGACAATAATAATGGACAATGCACAAAGTGTTTTCTTCAATTTGCATTAGTCTTTTAGCCATTTACAGTATACAATTCACATGTAAAAGCTCATTCAAGAAGCCTAATTAAGTAATTAAGTAGTACTATTGCTGTTATTGTGATTATGCAACAGTGCTGCTGTGCTAATGACAAAACAACACATTTATAATTTCATTCATTAGTAATCACCACAACTTTTACATGATATTTCCTTCCAAGTAGCAGGTGGAACGTGAAAGAACAGGCACCTACTGAAAGCCTGTTCACCTACAGAGCAGGTATAAGATGGAAGCTGTGTTCCTACATCTCCTTCCCGTCACTACTGTCATTTCCTGTTAATCAGGTCATCCTGTCTCTACTGGGCTGGATGGTGCCTCTCACACTCACTTCCTCCTTCACACACACATACACACACATGCCACCATATAAGGACTCTTCCTGTGCTGGGAGCCATTTTCACTGCTCAGTGTCAGTCAGTGCAGATCACTAACCAGGAGCAGTGACTATTGTTTCATTCATTTTAAAACATCTACTCTGATCTCAATTCATTATCACTCTTTTGTCCACTATTTCAGTGGTGATTTTATTGTCTTTTTAGAAGAATTTAAAAAGGTATTCTAACAATGGGATCACATTTTGGATATAACAGATGTGTAGTAGATATAGTAGATGTGTATGGCATGGATCTTGATTTGACATGATTTATTGAGATGAAAGCAACTATCAGGTCATCAGCTGAAGAATAAGAGCTTTCACTGCAGCCTTTTAAAAACACTGATGAAATGTAGAATGTGTAATAAACGCAAACACCTTCATACAATACAAATCACCTATGATGGAATGCAATATATTGGTAACCAATTCTTCTTCAAAGAGCAATTAACTTCCACCTTACAGCAATTCGCTTAGTACATTAAGGATTTTATGACAATGCAGAGAAATAAAAACACAGAAGGTCCAAATCATTGCCAAAGGCATTGACTAAACTTGTTCCATCACCTGCATGCTACATGCTCCAAGCTGCTTTTTAAAAAACATAAGAGATCAGTTGTAGTTTTTTCAAATGTCAAAAAACTATGTGGTAACTTGTTGGCATAACATTTTGTGTGTCATTCTTTTAGCGTGCATAGACATACAGGTATCAGACAATATCAAAACACCAAATGAGGGAATAATGTTTTGCAGGCATACTGTTCATCCCTCTAGAGTTCCACACACACTTGGAGAATCTATGAAGAGGAGCACTGAAGCTGTTCTGGAGGCTAGAACAACAACTTACTAACACACTACATGTTACAACTGATTTATACTAAACTCTACTGGCGCTAAAATAATCAATGCATCCCTGCAAGAAATACTGACAGTATTTCTGTGTGACCTAACAAGCATGATAAACAATAATAAATACATTAGCATGGAAATTAAGGGGCACTCCTTGTCAGTGTAAATGTTACAAAAATGTACACAACATGCTCTTAGTCCTAGTAGTCCACCCAAAATCTAACTTTGTAAAGAAAAATGAAATCCCAATACAATCAAAACATATTTTGACACTCTTACTTACCATTTAAGTATAGAGCAGTTAGCCACGTAGAATCTTTTTTATTTTAAGTGTTTCCTTCACTTGTTATCCCCCCTCTCTTCAAATAGCCATATTTCTGTTTGCTGTTTACTGTCAACGATCTGATAAAGGCACAATGCCAAAAATATTATCTGACTTGTTGGCTCTTGTTTGAGTGATGAAGTGACCACAAACTCACAGCCTACTTCCCTGCTCTGATGTGTACTAATTGGGTCAAAAGCAAAGGGGACAGGACCAGATGCTGAAATTAAGCCTCTCAACTATTTACTGAACTAGACAGAGAAAACAAAACTAAAAACAAGGAAAAGGGGAAAAATGAGCAGTGACATGAGAATCTGAGGCAGAAGAAGTAGGGCATCAGTGTGGTGGGGCTGAATGTGTTTAGAGCTTACATTGCATGTGAGGAGGCGAGTGCAGACTTTCTTCCTGTCGGGGTCAAGGACGCCGCAGTGTTTGTCCAAGTCACATTCTCTCTCTGAGGACACACAGAGAGCATCTCAGCTACATCATCACACAGTCAACAAACAATCAAAAAAAATGTCAGCATCTCTATAACCCCCACCCCACAGCGTTGCCAAAAAACACCCATCTAGTTTAAAAATAACCCCATACATTTACAAATTCTAGGAATTTTTACCTAAATGTGTTCTACAGGCTGGACTACCAGCCACCTGGGTGTTCTCTGACTACTTGACACCCTGTCTACACAGGAGGCTTTTCAGTCTGATGGAACAGATACACTTCTATTTTAATCAATACAGCCGTCTACACAGACTGCATGACAGCCTGTGTTTCAGTCATGCTTTACACAAATAATCACAACCCACAGAGTCTCTTTAAATTCAAGTCTAGTTTCTTTAGTTTATCATGCATAACTACAATGATTGTGTATTGGCTCTGATTAGTGACAAAACATTGTGAATTCACAGCAGTACTGAGCCAAAACGCATGGACAACAAGAGTATGTCCACACTAAGGTGGTTACATTTGCAAACACAAATTTTGCTCTCCATTGCAGCGCTTTCTCCCCCCAAAACAGAGCTTTTCTGATATAGTCTGCAAGTGTATAAATCTTAAAATGCTGGCTTGGTATTTCATGTGTTCGGGGAAAACTGAGCTTTTGCAAAACGATGAGGTAAGCTGCCCAGTGAGGGGCTGTGTGGCAGTGAAGTTTCTGTCTCTCTGTGATCAATCATATTAAATGTAAATATAGCCCAACGTGCAGCAGAACTGCTGTTGTCATTAAACTAGATTTATGCTGATATTGCCAGACAACGTCACGATTATAAAATAATGATTTTATCACCACAGTCCAGCATCTTGGGGATTACTACTGGTTAAGAGTGTTTACAAGCCATGATTAAAACACTATTTCAAGCTTGTTCCATTGTCTGACAACAGAAACAGGAAAAAATGTAAATGAGAACAACTATATCTTGAAATCAGCTGCGTTTTGGTGAAGGCAACAACCTGACACACACATTGGTCTCAGAATAAAGTTGTTCTTTATACTATGAGTATTGCTTGAATTTTGACCTACACTACACTACTATAGCAGTTTGTGTGGTACCTGTGTTGAAGAGGAGTGTCAGTACATAGCTGTATCCCTGCTGTTTATCATGGCGGGCCCATTTGTCATGTTTACTGCCACAGAAAAGTACTAACTCTTCCGTTCATGTACGACATCATCTCTCTGCCATTTCTTATCAGGCTTGCTAACTCCACCAGCAGTTATGTGCTACTGGTATGCTATGCTAAAGTTAGTCAGTGTTCTGGTTTTTAATACTTGGCGCAGCAGCTGATATACAAAATATACCTCGGAGTCTTGGATATTTCGTCACAACCAGGAAGGGGCACAGAGACACAAATAAGTTCATTTTGAGCAGAAAAAGCAGTTTTTACACACAATGTGTATTGTTTGAAAAATCTCCTGTATCATCATATGCCAACATAAGCCTATGTGATTATGTGTGCAGCATAAAAAAAAAAGGTTTAGTGTGTAGTTACCCTTTAAACATGAACAGACTACATGATAAGTATTCATCCTTTAACCTCTCACTTTTTCCATATTACCCAAATCTCCATCTGTACTCACTGGAGGCCACTTTGTTGTAGGGTCTGGGGATCCGGTGGCTTGGCACCGCAGGGGCCAGAGAGGAGTCTTTCCTCTGGGTGGGGGGCCTGTCATTGGGTGAAGGCCTGCCAGGTGGTGTGCCTCCATGCGGCCAGGGGGGATCTCTGAGAGATGGTGGAGGAGAGCTCATCGGAGGCTCCAGAGGCGGCGGCTGTTTGAATACTGATGATTCTGTGTGGCTGCTGTGGGAGGACTTTTCCAGCGGGGAATGTCTGGGTGATAGGAGGAGAAGAGCCAATAAAGTTAACTTTTTGGCTTACCTTTCAGCAGCTGGCAAACTAAAAAAAAACATCTACTTTCTACGTTTCTACTATCTACGTTTTACTAAAACAAAACTGTTATCCTGACTTTTCAGTGCTTTTTCTGTGTGTAGAATCACATAGTACATGTTGACCAAAATAACAGCTACAGTTTTATGTTAAGCTGCAAAAATCACATGTTTAGATTCAGTTTGGCTTTGATGTGATTGGCTGAGCGAGTGACCAGAGCCAACAGACTGTTGTCAGAGACATTGTTCATAATCATGGTAAATGGTAAATGGACTGCACTTATATAGCACTTTTCTAGTCTTCCAACCACTCAAAGCGCTTTTACACTACGAGCCATATTCAGCCATTCACACATACATTCATACGCTGATGGTAGGGGTTGCCATGCAAGGTGCCAACCTGCGCATCAGTAGGAACTAATCATTCACACACATTCAAACACTGATGGTGCACCGATCTGCTTGCACTATTCCTCCCTGCATTATTTCTGACCGATTGCTCAACAAAGAGCTCCAAATATCTCCATATGTTCTTGTGTCGGCCGTTTTTTAGCACCGCTAATTCGGTGAGGAACATGTTTAATTTCCTGTAAATTCTTCACACTAACAGTCTCCTGCTATTTAGTCATTTAAAAGCTTTTAATATGAAGCAATAAAGCAGGAAAAGTTGTGTTTTCATCATCAGTAACTTAACATGATACAGCTGCCCCTCAGCAGGCTTCCGGAAGGCTGGCCATTCAGAACAGAGTGGGCTCATTGGGAGGGGGGCCTTAAAGAGAGGAGCAGCTAAGACTGCATGTTTCAGGCAGAGGCTGAACTGAGGGGCCGCATAAAGGGTCAGTATAAGATAAATACGTTTTTTGAACTGTGAATCATGCAAAACTACTCTAGCGGAGTCCCAGAATAAAAATATAGAGGTGGAAATGAGCATAATAGGTCCTCTTTAAACTACATAACAGTTTGGATTTTTATTATAGCTACATTCCAGACTGAATAACATAATATACTGCATATCTCTGTCTAGCATTTCATACACGGTCCAGCCATTTACTTGGTTTTGACCTAGTCTTGTGTCCTTGTATTTTTCTTCAAGGAGGGGCTGTTTTTCCATTCTTAACTTCGAGGATTTAACATGTGAAGCCCTTTGAGGCTGGCATATCTAGTTTGCAGGATACGTTTCACCAACTTGGTCCAAACCTCCTCTAATTGGATTCCAGTTTTGTCTCTTGTAGACTTTTTATTTTGATGACTTTTGATTCCACATCAATTTGATTACTTCTCTTGTTCTGATTTCCTGTTCTCATTCTCTTCCTTCTATTCAAAAGCATCAACATCTTCAATCACAATTTAATTGTACACAAACCAGCCAACCTTTACAAACAGCAGTGAAATTATCTCCTTATCTGCAAGACATTAAATTTTCAGTAACTGAAATGAGAAGCTGTAAAATTTGAAATGCAATTATGAAACGCAAAAAATCACAGCAAACCCCTCAACTGTCTAGAAATATAGGAAGTGAACCAATAGGTTGTCTGATAAAGAACCTTTATGAGTGTTCTGTTATGTCCTATACAATAAGAATGATAAGAATATAATATGGAATTGGCAACCTTTTGGAATAGAATTCCTTATGTTGTGTCACAGTTTACACATACTGCTGCTACTCAAGAACCTGAGGTGTAAAGATAACAGGCAATATGTCTAAATAGTAAAGAGATAATGTTGAGGTATCTGTATTGATGTTGTAGGTTTACTGATCTGGTACCAGTTTTGGCCAAAGATTTTGTCAATTTTGGCTCAGCTGTCTCTGTACAGAAGAAAGGGTATACATGGAGTCTTACAACTTAGAATAACCATATATTTTCACTGCAGTTGACATATTTTCAGCCCGGGACATGTCTATGTTTCAGTTTGGGGTACATGGAACAAACCATGCCGTGAAAACATTTCTCAGCCTTATTGCAAACCAACTTTTTCAAATTTAAGTTTTTGGATCAAAATGCAGGACAAGACTCCAAACATCAAAGATTTTGTCAATTTTCTTATGAAATTCTTTTTTTCCTATGACCCCTTACTTCTGGTTTCTACTTTCTACCCAACTTGCCCGTCTTCTTACCGTATTCCATCCTTGGAGTTCTTGGAGTGTCTGTACTGCGGTGGGGTGGAAGGGGAAGGAGGGGTTGCCCGTAACGATCCGACACCTTGGCCTCGACCCTCCCATGATGAAGCAGAAGCGGAGTTGGTCCCGTGGGAAGGAGAGTGGCCATGGTGGGGCCTCTGCTGGGGCTGGGGAGCAGGGGTGGGAGAGCGCAGTCGGGCATACAGCTTGGCCAGAGGGCCATGTCTCCTCTCGCAGTGCTTTTCGAACGCCTGCGGCTTCACTACTTGGCCACAGTGGCTGCACACCACCAGATAGAAGTCATCATGGCCGGGGTAGAGGCCAAAGATGGACATGTCTGTGAGGAAAGTGAAAAGGACGACTGTTTAAAGAGGAAATATAACAAACGTACACACCAGGCTATAGAAATTAGCTTTACACTTAAAAATAATACATGTGAAATACATTAGCAGCAGTCTCTCACACAAGAGATCTTGATCTCAATGAGATTACCTGATTAAATAAAGGCTATATGTGTCAGCCTGTGATAGAATGGCAGCCTGTCCAGCAGAGTGTACCCCACTTTGTGCCCAATGTAAGCTGGGATAGACTCCAGCCACACACAACCATGAACAGAATAAGCACATATGGATAATGGATGGGTGCTGATCTGGCAATGTTTGGTTTTCTGTAACTGAAACAAATCCCAGAGTAGACGTATACTAGATGAGAAAAGGCAGAGAAAACTTAAATTAAAAATCCAGAGCAAATATATCAGCTCCAAGTTATTCTTATTAATCATCTAATTGTTTTGTCTTTCATTCCCACATGACATGGATTGCAGCACGAGTGTGAGTAGGTCAACATACACACATACTGTGAAGGTACTCCTTATGATTTATCATGTCATGCTCTGGCACGGATAAACAAAAACACAAAGGGGGAACGTCTGTCAGACAGCTGCTGCTACAGACAGCCAGGCTAGGTGCCAGAAGGTGCCTAAGCACAACAGAACCCAGCTCTAATACTCGCCCTGGTCTCTGCAAACCAGCCGTCCTATTTACTCATTGTCTCTGGGCAAAACTGGAGACCCAAGAGAAGCTGAGGCACAGTTCATTGAGACTTTACAGGTCAGTGTACTCGCACAGTAATGTAAGCACACAAGTAAGGTTATCAGTTTATGCTTTATTGTTTCAAGATGTTCCAAATAACAACAACCTCGACTTGTCTTGTAGATGATAGCGTGAAGACTTACCCTCCTTACAGAGTGACATGGCCTCTGCAGCCTTTTTGCCATTCTTGCTGTAGTCATCCACATCAGGGCCTAAAACATCAAAAATTAGATATATGTTAAGTAAGCCTCTTGGGAGGTCAGGTGTTATCCTAAAGTTGAATATCAAGTTCATCTTTAAGACAAAGCCAGGTCTTACTCTACAAATTCTGCACATAAACAGTCCCTTAAGCTATGTTATGTAAAAGGACTGATTTGCAGGTCAACTGCTTATCCACTGACTGTGCTAGTCAACCAAAAGGAACCTGAGCAAGAATCATTTTAAGCGTAGTTTGTTAACAACAAAAAGTAGCTATTGTTGTTGTGAGATGTAGAAGGACTTTATTTGATAGTTATTGACAGAGTAGCACTTGGAGGGATGCCAGACAATGAGTGAGCGCACATACTTAAAAGCTGGGAAGGGCAAGAACACTTTTTGGGGCACAAGTCTCACACATGAGATTTCCTCTCGCATGCACACGTTTATATCGGTTAAATGGAGGCGGTGACGCTGGTAATCAAAGGGGAACATTAAAACGAGGCGAAAAGAACACAGAGTAACGTTTGCTAATATCAAAGGCTGGGCCAGCATTTACATGGTGGCAACAGCATCAGACTCCTCCTCCGCCACCGGTGTCTACTCTGAATCCTCTTGCTAGCATTAGCTTGCTAACGCTAACTGCCTCGTCCTCAACGGCTAGTCTGGCTAGCTAGCCCGCTAGCCTAGCTTTCCACGGCAAGAAGTTGCTCGCCCCACCATCCACACTAGCCTCCTTCCGCTCTGATGCCACCGCTGCCCGGCTCGGTTCACTCAAATGAAACGCATCCCTTAAACGCTGGCAGCTTATATTATGACCACAGCCGTAAAACACGTACTATAATAGCTATATTTTAATAACTATCACTTATTTTTTCTTGAAGACAGCGTATGCGGGGGGAGCTGGGAGAGAGCAACATGTTACCCACCCAGCACTAGGACCCGGCAGGGTCTTTGTTTGGGTAACATGGTTAGCTCTGTCCTCCGTTTCCACGAAAATAAACCCAGGTGCTTTGGTTAAATGGCTTCATAGCTGCCGGTGTTTGCGTCAAAGTGCTTCCTTACCATCCGCCGCTGTCACACCGGCCCACTCGGCCCAGGCAGTCCAGCTTTGACCCACGAAATCATCGAGGCTAGGCACCCGCCGATCCAGAGCAGCCATTACTTTTACTGCGCGTTCACGCACCGCCATCATCACTGCGCGGCAAGCAGCTTACGTCATATCTCGCGCTCTCGACAGGATAGGAACTTCCTGCGTGCGCGTACTTGTGACACCCACACCCGGAGAGGCAGGGTGCTGGAACAGAAAGACTCTGTGATGTCATTTCGTCTTTCTTTACAACTTTCAAACATTAATGCAGTGTTGCTTCTGAGTCCGAAAACACAACAATGCGAAGAGGAAATGGAATATATGTTGAGCCAATTAACAGACACAAGCAGTTCAAAATTCAAATTAAGTAGGCTAGACACAAGAAAAGATTTTAAAGAGATAGAATACCTGTAGAAATGTAAACGCCTGCCCATATTAACACATAGCCAAGGTAAGTGTATTTGCATTGAACCTTTCACAGAGGCCATTATACGGTGAAGACATGCATTGGAACAACACTTAACAACTCCACAAAATAGGAAAAGAAATCAATGAACCCCAAGGTGAACTCCAAAACAGAGAGGGTCCACATCAATTAACAGAGCCTTTCCAGCATTTATAACCAATAAAGATACTGCAAGGACATCAGCAAAAATATGCTGTTGGGGCCTGAACCCCACACATCTACCCTGTCAAGTTCCCATTAGCACTCCACACAGAGACCCAGAAAGCAGCAAGTACTCTTGTTATGGAATTACTGGCCCTAGGTTAGGTTTTGGTAATTTGATTCAACACAACTTTATTTGGGAGCATTCACCATGTCAGCATAATATAGAATAACATTGTTTAGGTCTAAATTTTGACACAGTGCCCTTTTAAAAGACATGGTCTCAGTATTAGCTAATAATCAAATTAAAAATCAACTGACACACAGTGGAACTTCTGGGGCCTCTGGGTGTTTGGTGCCCCAGGGATGTTGCCCACTTTCCCCTGTTTAGCCTCCAGTAGAATTGTGTCTCTAGATTAGAATAAATTGAGGTCTTCCTTTGCTCACAATCTTCAAAGATGCTGGCTCTTTTTTCCCCAGAGGTGGTGTTCTATTAGACTGCATTAAAATGAGACGTTTCTAATATTCTGTACCCTTCATGTCTGCTAATAGGGGTAGCTAAAACATTAGAAATACCTCTTTATATACCACAATGCAATCAAATACAACACTACCACCAACTCAAAAATTACCATAAAGATGAAACACTTAAAAGTTATGTGATGTGATTACAGTTTTCTTCTAATTGCCACCATCCCCAACCAGAAATGAACATACTTTAAGCAGAGCTGCATCCCCCACAATACCTGGGCCTCAGGTATTAGGAAACACTTGACAACAGTGCAAGTAAACCTTTTTTGTCTAAATAAGCTTCTTTCCTGGTTCTGACAGACTGTGAGTCACTGGACTGATATTTACCTGTGTGTGACTCATGTAATTTATCATCAGTGGCACAATCGTGATTGAGCCTATATTTGTACATCCGTATGTATATTCTCACCACAGGACAAGCACACTACTATTCACAGGGAGAGTGTGGGACAGGGAGAGCATGTTCTTAAGTGGTGATCAGAAGTCACAGGTCCACACACGTGAACACACCTTCCCCCTTTCCTAATCCCTATAAGCAGTTAAGCCTCACACAGCCAGGGCCATGCTGCAACACAAACATGATTCACTATCAATGATGCAACTGTAACTTACATGTAAACTGTGTGTGTCTGGGGTCCCTAATGTCACCTCATAAATCATATTTACATCAAACTCAGGAAAAAGATGGTTTGTGTACATCTGTCAGTGGGAATGAAAAGTCACTTTAATTTTTCTGAAAAAGAAAATAGTGATTTCTTTCTTAAATATGCATATGGACAATAATCAATTTAAATGTTAAATAAAGTAGTTAATTGGACTATATGGCAAAAGCTGGATTAAATGTTTTAGATATATTTGATAGTTACTCCAAGCGATTTCTGAGTTTCAACTAAATCTTAGATAAATACAACTTATCATTTCATCAGTATGTCCAAATGCAAAGCACCTTAGCTTAGGGAGTCTGAAGCCTGTCTCATGGCCAGCCCAATTGCATCTATCAGTTAGTCACTGATCTGGACATACTGTATCTCCTCATGACTAGAAATTGTGTTTGAGTAACATTAATACAATGTATACAGGTTATCCAACTGATATTAATACACAAACTGCATTGGATAAAAAATAGTTATATACTTTGACAGGAAATTAATATCAGTAGTTGGAGATGTGAAGGGATTGGTGCCTCTATTCTATGCATACTTTTTATGTCCAGCACTTAAAGATGGGTGGTATTTTGGAGTGCTAAAGAAGCATGCATTTCCCAGCTTCTGCAAAACTGTCTATGTTGGGCTCAACCACTGAACCTTTCTATCTTAGAATGATACTCACATTGAAAGAGTTATTGGTTGTTGTAATTGTTCCCCCTGTCCATACTGACTGTGAGGAGATGCCTTTCTAATGTAATTCCAGTTTAAATGATGGGGGGCAAAATCCACAGCCCTCATTCTATACAAAAAAGGTTATGAAGCGACAGCTGTGTGAGTCTTCCAAAGGTACAAACACTGGCCCCTTCAGAAGTCTGTTGAGTTTGGCTGTAAATGCACTGGCCAGAGTATTAATTATCTCATTATTAGATTGTTGCCACCACATTTCTCATTGGCTCATTTATTTATATACAAGTTACTCCTGTGTGGTAGGCCAGTCTTAATCTAACCTAAATCACTCCCTTGGCATCTGGTTCTCCAAACCCTGTTTTACAGGTTCACCACTGGGCAAAGCATGTGAAACAAATACTCCTACCAGCCAAAACAGTATGATCTAGTGAGTAAAAGGTAAACTGGAAGGAAAATACCCCATGCCTTTTGCAGTCACCACAGAGAATACTGCTCACATCATACGCAAAAATAACATGTACCTCAATGGCAATGGTTCCCAACCTGGGGATTGGAATCCATTCAAGGGGTCTCAAGGTAAATCTATGCCTTAAATTTACTTTGGGACCTTAAGATTTTAAGGGCTCTCTGGATGACTAAAGAGATTAAGACAAATATTTAAGTTTCACAAGATTTTCTTGCTTTTTCTCTCAATTTTGCCTTTCTCTTTGTGAAATACTTTCACCTCTTCAGGCCTCAATTACACAATCTAAGGAGGATGTTTAGGTTAAACCCCAAAGAACTCTTGCCCATACTAAAGACATTGCTTAATTTTAAAGGGTTATAATGTTGAACCACTACTCTTTGGCATATAGAGTATGTTTAATATGGCACTATCCATTCTAAACACTACTTCCCTCATGTCCTCCTTGTTTCTCCCTGTAGGAGAGAAGAGTGGTGTTGAGGCAGGACAGGAAAAGAGAAGTGACAAAACTCTAGGATGAATTGGTCATCATGGAAGGATGACACTGACTCTTTCTTTAATGGTTTCCCTCATATCTAGCTGAGTAGTACTGTTAAGTGATTCATAACACAATCAGGACATTTCAGTCACTATTTATAGCATTGAAAAATTTCTGAATTTGCTGCCACCCAGTGTTAGTATAAAAAAGGACATTGGCAGACAGTACTGACTGACCCTATGGATTTGACCCAGAGACACTGAATGAATGGGCTGAAAGCAAAACATAATGCAGACTGCATCAATTTTAAGCAGAATTGTTTCATTTTTTTAACAAAAAACAAATTAGACTAATTTGAAAGATGCTAAAAAACTTGAAGGTTTGCACATAGTGGCTTTAAATCATCAAGGTGGTGAACAAGTACAGATGCACTAAACTATAAACTCAGTTTGCAATATAATTAAAAAAAAATTCAGAATCCAGCAGTTGCAGCTCTCATGTTTTACATGTCAATACAGACAGACCATTGTTTCCTTCTGCACAAAATGACATAAAATACATAAATGACAAGTCCAATGTCAACAATCCATTACATAAACATCCCACACATCACTGTGCTCTAATTGAACTAAGATTTCTCATTTAAAATTGATAAAGAAATTTAATTATATATGTCTCATTTCAATATGATGTGGAAAATATATTACTTTACTCATAGTGACTCAAACAGCCGCTCATATATTCCCTACAGAGGCTTCAGCTATCAAATAAAAAAGCTGCACAGATGGCCCAATAACTCTAATCAAAACAATCTATTCATGCACAGTTACTTCATAGACATTAGATCTCTCTTAGTGCAATGCAAAAAGTCAGTGTCTTGACAGTTATCAACAGTGACTCAGAACAACTGTACAAGTTCAATACAAAACCTTCTGATGTATGGCCACGGCTGTCAAGTTACATGTACTGTATGCTGGAACAATGGGCAGGAGTCATGAAGGAATACAGCAGGATTACTGGCAACCACATTCTGCCACTTCTGTTACTTGAACTATTTATCGTCACAAGATTAAGCCTAAAGCTATGTAGTGGTACAACAAATGTACCAGCAAATTTGACAAAGTTACAAAAAAAAAAAGAAAAAGAGAAGCTGCACATGGACAATTTTTCCATAGGGAAATACAAACAGAAACCCAACATTGGCTTTAAAATATGCAATGGACCAATTAATGCAGATAAAAAAAAATACACATGAATTGTATATAAATAATGTCACTGCAAGTCACCTTTTGCAAGATAGTTCAAACAAGGATGAATCTTAGTGTTATTGAGTAATGTAAATGTAACACCGTGATGAAACAGGAACTAAACACGGTTTGGCCTTATCAGTCACTTATACTGTGAAGTCATGTACAACAGCTACTGGAGTAAACACATAGAGAGCTGGCCTTTTTCTGGATACAGGCTGAAAATAAACAAGTGTCGCAAATGCCGTCACAATCTGAAATATCAGTCAAAATGACGCTTTCAAAATAAAGGCCTCTGCTTCCCCACTTGAAGTAAGGTGAGGTACAGTAGATTGTAGTGTGTTTTTGTCTTTTTATTTACAGTGTGTATTCTTTTTACAGTGAACAGTGAAGTGCAAGAAAATCAAAGTGTGTTAAAACTGTAACATTCATGTGGTTATTGAGTGTATATCATGAGATTAGAACATCAGTGGGGGGCAAGGGTGACATAGATGTTGGGGGATGTTTAATTGTTAGATGGTCTGATGTCTCGGAGGCAGAGTTCAAAGAAGAAGAGAGCATTTTGTCAATAGTCTAGTGATACAATAAGGTCCTGCTATCAGATTTTCCTTTAACTGGAGGAAAAGAAGCATTCAACATATCTTGACCTTCAGGCTATGACTTATTTATATTGACATTGAGTAACTGACATCTTTAGCATTACTGCATTTGCTTCCACATACAGATTACATAATGGAAGAAGAACAGGCCCTTACTGGACTCAAAAGAAAATGAGCCAGGTGCATTGGTTTCCACCTAAAGTGTTTTCTTCTGGATGTTGGTTCTTATGACAACACTCCTCAGTTGTGAGGGACATTAGATTTCAACTTGCCTTTTCTCCCCTTGCTGGAGGCCAGAGGGGATTCTGGTGTCTTACATCATGATTTCATCACTAGGTGTTCCCTGAAGGGCAAACATCAAGGGAGGATACTGTGCTAATGTGGAAGCAAATGCACTGTAGGCCTGCTGTTTTGAACACCAAATAGATTTAAACTCTATATTCACAGCAACTCTTATTGTATGTAGTGTGTAAGAATTTTAGTGTGTATTTGTACTTAGTGTTTCCAAGGCACATAGGAATTGGGAGTTGATGACAGATTATTAAAAAGAGGAAAATGAACAAAAGGTTGCTCAGTCATTAGGGACTAAATTAAGTTGAGCTGAAGACCCGTAAAAATAACTGAGGATGAGGGGGGGTATTGGGACAATTGTTTTCCTTTTGTTTCCATTTCTGCAGGTTAACATTAGAACCAGTGTTGGGCACAAAGCATCTCTGCTGTGGGTACAGGGCTATGCTTGAGGAGCCTCAGTGAACTGGCTAGGGTCCAGGGGCCCCTCCTTCCTCCATGGTGGCTGGTGGGTTGGGATCTTTGTGGAAAGGAGTCTCCTTGTAAATGAACCAGCAGTTACCTGCCCACAGGATCAAGTTCAAAAAGCCAAAAATCTGTAGAAAGACAGGAAAACAAATGAGGAAAATAGACAATAAACAAAGTATTACTGTGTACTTTTATAGTTCAGTGTTCAGGTTTTCTTGACACGGTGTTCAAGGATTGCTTATCGAACTGGTCATTTGAGGTTACATTTTGTGCACTGGATTGCATTATATTCATGATACTGTGTCCTGCCCCTGTGTGTTCCAGTTCAGTTGTACGATAAGCTTTAAAGGTTTTATCTGCCTACATCATGTATATCAATCTGTTGCAGGCACACTGCTTAACAATACTACCCCTGGTAAACCTGCAACACACACCAGTGTTTTGTAACAAACACAACAGAGTTGTCAGTTAATGTCGATATTCAGAGGTGAAAATTCAAAACAATTATTGCATTTGTTATTTAACTCATTTCTACAACAAATAGTGAGGCAGTTCCAGCAATGGAAGGTAATGTGTCTTTTTGTTTGAACACTAGATGGCACTACACATACTCTGCTACCAGGAGTGTTCATATCCAACATAACACAGTATGTAACATAACACACTATACTGTATTAAAATGTATACTCTTGTGGTTCTGTTAGAAACAATGTCACTTTGGTTTTAGGACACTAACAACTGTCGATGGTGTTGTTTTACATCATAATCGCCTGATCTACATAATTCAAGACGAGAAATAAAGCTCAGAGTAGCAGAAGTAGCATCACTTCCAGGTGTATGACAAGCTCCTTATACTGAAGTAAAGGCATAAAAAACTTAAAACACATAAATTGCATCTAATCTTTTTTTACAATTCTCTCTCACACACACACACACACACACACACACACACACACACACACACACACACACACACACACACACACACACACACACACACACACACACACACACACACACACACACACACACACACACACACACACACACACACACACACACACACACACACACACACACACACACACACACACACACACACACACACACACACACACACGCGACACTGCTTTAACGTGACTTACCACAGAAGCGTTTAGGCGGCCCATAGACGGATACTCTCCTGCCTTACAGTCAAACTTGCAAGACTCCACTAGGTGCTCAGGGTTAGTGGCCCATTTGACATCAGTCAGGCCTTTGCCCCACGCTGAGGAGGACACAAGCCACAGGAAGGCAAAGGCAGCAGTCACCACCAGGTCCTAGCAGGGAGTGCACAGAAAACACTGAGCATGCTGACATACACATCAACATCACAAGCTAGTTCTTATTGCATGCATATGAAATAAGTATGCTCCTCTTCCAAGAACAAAAATCCCTCAGCCCGTACACAGATGGTTTCATTTGAATGAAATATGGTTGTGATGTGGTTCAGTCAGAATTCAGAATTAGAATCAGTTCAGAATTAGGTTTAATAGTTTCACAATCAAATGAACAATTTCTATATGATGCACAATTATTTACTTTTCAGCTAAACTCTATTCTGCTGTTCAGAGTCACAGGAGGGCTCTTCATTAAAATCTATGAATGCCTCTTATTTTTTTGTGTTCATGTTCTCCTAAGAAACACTTTTACTGTTAAGCCCTGTGATCTAAAGAATGATTTATACATTAGGTGAAGGTGAGGTTAGGGCTGTACCCAAATGAAATGTTTGCATGTGGAGTCTGATTGGGCAACTTAATACATGATTTGACTGCCAGTAATAAATATGGAATGGGTGGGTGGGTGTTGGTGAATATTTTCCATAGCATAGCATAGGTTTTCAATTACAACAGTTTTTCCAAGCACTTTCCAAACCAACACACCATCAAGGAATATTCAAAACAGTCCCTGCTTCACCCAGCATTTTATTTTCTATGTGCTCAGTCCTCTAATGTGCTTCATTGTTGGCTAACCCTTCAAAGCTAATACAGTAGTGAAACACCTTAGAGGGCTACAGATGTACCCATAGAACTGGACTTACATCCACGCAACCTTTATTTGCCTCACAACAATATGCTTTTGTAAGAAAAAAAACTGACAAAAAAAAACAAACAAACAAACAAAAACAAAACAAGACAAGCTTGCTTTCACCATGGTGAATTTCCTATCTAGAAAAAGTTTAAAGGCCATAAAAATGTTTTCAAGCAGCTTCTTACTGTGAGTGATGTAAGAGGCTGCATGGATGAATGCACAAATTTCTGATATCATGTCTTTCATATGCAAGGTTCTTGCATCTCTGTTATTGTCCTTGTTTGTTTAAAGTAGGCAGGGCTCGTTTAGAAAAAGCTGATTTTTTAGGTGTTTCCTGATCAAACCATACACACACAATCCTGATAAAGCAGATCTGCTGGGTTTAATAAATATAACTAAGGATGTTTTTTCCGAAACTTTAAGTTTTACTGTTGCTTATTTACCAATTGTCGTAGAGAAATACGCAAGTTTCAAAACAACTTTTTTAGGGGCTTTAAAATCTCTTAATTTTCATTATATTCTGAAAAGAATACAAATAGACAAATCAGTGGCTGTCTGGAAGGTAGGAAAAATGTATTAAAATGACTCATATGGTTTGCTTTGGAAGGAATTGGGCACAGGTGATCTTTAACATCCTCAAGATGCATCTATACCTGGAGTCTCACTGCTTATCATGTGTGTCGGAGTTATTCTATGGACAACACATTGAGAACAAAAAATGGCCATATAACAGATGATTCACAGGGGCTCTGTCACAGATAATGTGAATTATTGAATTTAAGGGGGCGGCCCTTTCCGAAATATTTAAATGCTTAGGAAATGCTTGCATCAAACATGTTTAGACTATGTTTTTTTCTAGACTAGAAGCTTTTAATTCTGATGTACTTTAGACTGGATTAGGAAGCGGTTCCAAATAATGCCACTGAGATGCCCAATGATGCAAGACTCAGTTCTTCTCCCAGAGATATGTAATGCAGTGAGTGGGAGAAAAATATAAGCCAAACAAACCAATTACAGGATACAACCCTGAAATATATAAAACAAGGCCAACTCGCCTCATACCTGGGGTTAGTGGATATGAACAGGATGAGAAGCTATGAAGAAGGCTTCTTGCTGACCCGGGGTAGTGTACTCACTATGATGGGACCACGGGTGGTCTGGCGGTAGACGTTCTGGTAGCCCAAGTAGAGGATCAGTGTGGCAGTGCAATAGAGGAACCCAAACACACCCACACACACAAAGAACTCTGCTGAGGAGGAGAAGTCACCCTGCAGGAAGGTCTCATTGAACTGACTGCCATTACATATTGGCATCTTGTATGAGAACGCTGACAACCTGAAGGGAGGTAGAGAGGAAAAGGGAACTTTCAGCAGTCGTTCTTGTGACTCTTCTGTTTTTATAGTCTGTGTGATTTCAGAGAAAAAGAAACCCTCACCTGGGTTACTCCTCTCTCCATGGACGCAAGAAGAGAGAATATAAAAAGATTAAGCGAGACTTGTAAGATTTTAGACTGTTGGCACACACTGAACAGAACCTTTCACTGATCTGCATGATAGCATAAAGAAACTACACAGGGATTGGGATACAAGATTTGACAATCTTTTCCAATCTTCCAATCTTTTCTTTAAATCATTAGCTATCAAGATTAACAGAATATCACAATGTCTGTTTAGGAAAGAAAAGTTAATTGTTTAATTGTCTAATTAATGTTAATCACACTGCACTAAATAGAAACCAGAAGTAAAACTCTTCAGCTGAAAACAGTTTAGTTTTTAAATATTGGTTGAAGAGAAGACTACTTTGGAATTGTGGAAGTGTGTATTAATCCCCCAAGGAGGGCTATATGTAAATGAATGAAAAATCTGTGTGGGAGATTTCTGGTAAAACTCCTTTGACAAGATTATTGTTGTTGTAAATACTTAGTAAGTATTACTTACTGATTCAATCAGATTGCACTGGATGGCTATGAGTCATAAATGTCAAGAAAAAAATAATTCAAACAGGATATGAGCGAGGGAAATGGAGAGATAAAAAAGAAAATAAAACCTTTGCAATGTATTTTTTTGTGCTCTGTTTAAATATTATATCACTGCATTTATTCAATTGTGAAAAGTGCTGAGAGAGAGGAAACAGTCTCTCAGGGCGAGCATTTTTTTATTTGCTGCGGTCACTTAAGAGGTTTCATTGTCTTAACTATTGTATTAAGAGCTTCCTATTTCTCTCTCACACATTGTTTTGATCTCACTTCCTCAGTGTGTGTCTGATAAAACAGTGCTGTAGATCATACACCTGTTTTCCCCAGAAATTTCCCCCCCAAAATTTCAAATGCATCTTGTACACATTTCCATTCCCTCCTCAATCCTCCATTTTCCACCTCTAAACCATTGACTGTATATAAATATGGACATCATGACAGCTCCCCAAAAGTGCCTGGTGGCTGGCTGCAGTATAGGTCATAAATCCCGCCCCCTCCATGTTAGTGGATAGGACATGAGCCAAAATAAAAGTACATGTCAAATACATTTTTCCCAAATATGGTTTCTATCATTTTAGGTCGTTCTTATCATGCTGATGTTTGTCCAAGTGCTCATTTTTCTGATAAATTTGTTTTTAATTAGTTATTTGACAATGTAAAAAGGGGGTGTGATGTCATGATTGACAGTTGTGACAGCTGCTCTCAAACCTCCGTCAGGTGACGGGATGGCTGAGGGGGCGTGTCCTGCGGGCCATCAACCCGCCGCCTGACTCTACTGTCTCTTTATATATAGTCAGTGCTCTAAACAGTAACACCAAAATACCCATTGCATGAGCAATTTTCAGTGGTGCTGCTTTATTTTACCCACGCACCTTGGTGACAATCCTTGGCAAATATTGTTCTTATGGAAAAAGAGAAGGGCAGCACCACATGTTCTGTTTCTTCACCCTTCTTTTTGCTAACCACAAACAAATTAAATGCTGGCAACATTTCCTCTACTGTCGTCCAGTGTTATCGCCACTGTCTTGTCTTTATTGACTTTCAATAGAATTGTATGGTAGTAATATGTACACATTTATATTTATTGATAGACTGTACATATGTTCACTAATTCAGAGACCCAGTGCACCTCATACATATAATGCACAGTGCAGCTGGCTACGGGAGCTTGTTTAATCCAAAAAATATGCTATGCTTCCTGCAGCTGGGTCAGATCTAGGTCGGATCACGTTCACACCACAAATAAACCGAGACCACCTCTTCAACAAGGTCTGAGTCCAGTTGTTTTGGTCCGCACCCAAGTGTGATTGCCGTGTTCACATCTGCCCAAACGAACCGCACCAACAGGGTAAATGCTCCAGGGTTTGATTCAACCGAACTAAACAAGGCAGGTGTGAAAACATCCTTACTCTTACCCGTACCTCTCATGTGTTTCATTCTCAATGCTGTTGCTGCTATGACACCTGAATTTCCCTCCAGGGATTAATAAAGGTTTATCTTATCTTATGATCGTATCATGTTATCATTTTGCAACTGTGAAAAATTCATTAATTCTGAGCAAGCTATTAAAAGAAGAGTTTGAGAAGAGTGATGTTTGTTTTACATACTATGTCATAAGGTTTGTCTGATATAATTTATAATACAGAACACAGTTCTGTGTTGTGTATTCACAGCACTGAACATCATCTATGAGGTTTAGCAAACTTTCCCATAACATGATAGATAGCAAAATTTGAAAGATATTCTCATTATGATATTGATTATGACAATAGGTTGAATCCATAAAGATATGTCAATGACAACATCAGCATATATACACTACTGATGTTGTCATTGTCAATGACAGCACAGCAGGGGAGACAATGCAAAAGCTATAATGACATTGTGAGCACTTCAGTGTTCTACCTGAATGGGTATCCAAACATAGGGTATATATCCTGTGGGTCCTTGGAGTCAGGGCATTTCACTGTGAAGTGGGTTTTCCCACTGTAACCTCCAGTGGTGCCAAAGGCAAAGATGGTGAAGACCTGTGGAGTAAGAGGAAAATGGGGGTGAGCGGTTTTAAAAGAGTGGCATGCTTGCTTGACTGACACACTGAGCTGTGGTGGCTGCTGCTCATGAAGCCTTTTCCCTTTCCATATGAATCAGACATCTCTTCCCTGCTGTTGTCACATCCTTTTTCCACACAGGAAATTCCCTCCCACCCTGTCAGAGAGCTGAGAGCAAACATGGCAACCCTTTAACATGCAGCTGACAAACCAAATTTTCAGCTTCAACCTGCCCAGCTCCTGCAAACAGCCATCTCATCACAATTTACATGTTATCGAATGTCATACTGTGTAACTACACTATTTCTTCCTGTTTGAGTAATGTTTGCTAAAAAACCAGTGTGCAGAAATGAGTGAGCCTTTTATAAAAATGAAACTAAATATTTGTGAGCTGTGTTTAAAGATTTATGTCTTCAGTATGAACAGTAGGAAATAGATTTTATTTTTCTCATGTTTTCTCCATGTTGTTTGAATGCATTTATTCATCTTATGTAAAGCACTTTTATATGATCATTTCTGATATTTTCTGGCACTCCATTTCACTTGTGTGGGTCAGGTGACTGCCAAGTATGTTACTGCAAGTGTAACACACAATACTTATAATGCAGCACTGATTAAAAAAAAAAAGCTATACTCAACTGTGCCAAAGCAAAGCACAGAAAAATACTTAAAAAGGCTTTAAATGAACTGAGACTGATAATCTTACTCTATAGATGCAGTTTTTATATTGCACAAGAATGAATGTCAGCAAATAGTTTCTTCTCAGGGGAGAAAAACAGGCTGATATTGTCAACTATGCTGACAGAGAGAAGACACCAGCAGGAAGAATGGAAAGCAGGGGGGAACTCAGACCATTTCCTCAAACTTTAACATGAACCGACTCTGCAGAAAAACTTTGATGCTACTCCAGGGTTGCTGGGGGGTCTACTGCAACACAGCAAGAACAGCAATCAGGGGTTTCCATTTATGATATTCACCCTTACAGTAAACAAAACAACTTAACTGGGTTAAAATGCGGCCAGTTTGCATCTGTTTGACAAATTTCTCAGGTGGGCCATAAATTTAAGCACAGGCAGCAAGGTTTGGAGAAGATTTGGACAGTCTTTCTTCATCTCCTGCATGAACAGACCCATGCTGACACTCCCTTGTTAGGACCTGGACTGGGCTTAGACCAGAATGGCGGGTCTAAGCAGGGCAGGGTCGGGCACAGGCCAAACTTTCAGTTCTGTCCAGTCCACATTGTACAAAAAGATTTATAAACCAACAAACACAACCATACCAAACCTCCTGCACCCTGGGGTAGAACCAGAGACCCTTTCTGAGCCTGGAAAAAACATGTTATGGTGCTACATGGGTGAACAGAGTACATCTGTCTAACTCCACTACAATGTTGTTGAGATCCTGGCTGCTGCGGTATCATCCTATTTTTAAAGGCAAGACATTAAGTGCTAAAGTAGTGACACAACCTAGGACCAGAGCAGATTGTGATTTCACACAGCAGCTCTCTGACAGACATTACATACATGCCACCCCTGTAACTAATATGTGGAGAGTAGGAAGAAAATATATGAAGTCTTTCATTTAGGCTCTCATAACTACTTTTGGGGAAACATGTCTTGCAGTCTTACAAACTGAGGTGTCTCAACATTGTTGCACTGCTTACATAAAGTATAAAAACTTAGTTTAACGCAGTACAATGGCATATACTGTAGTGCCTCTGTTACCAAAGGCCTCTATACACTGTGTGATGGCAGCAATCATGCAGGTTCATTGCTTGTCTCACTTTGCAGGATAGTCTAATAAGATCTCAGTTGCAGTATCTGTCAGACTGTACGATATCAGTTTTGAGGCATGTCAGATTAAAGCCTGTGGATTCATGCTATTAAATAGCATAATGTCTTTTTCAACTTTATTCAAAAGTGCTACTTAACTGGAGATATCACATTAATATATATATATCACATGAATATACATATTAATGTGATGTGGTATCTACATACAGTATATATGAGCTGTTTTATATGTTTATATGTTTTTTCACAGGCTTTATTTCGATTGGGTTGGTTTCAGGGCTGCATCGATTAGTTGATGAAAATTGATCTGCAACTTTTTTGATAATCAAATAATCATGTCATTTTTTTAAGCAAATATGACAAACATTTGATGGTTCCAGCTTCATATATATGACAATTTGCTGCTTTTCATATAGAACAGTAAATTGAATATCTTAACATTTTAGACTGTCAGGCAACATAAGCTAATTTAAGACATTCCTGTTGTCTGAGAAATTGTGAATGCCATATTTTCTCTGTTTTTTACATTTCATAGCCTGAACGATTAATCAAGAAAATAATCAGCACATTAATCGAAAATGAAAATAATTGTTAGTTGCAGCCCTAGTTGGTTTGTAGATAAGAGTTGTAGCAGTTGTTTCCTGAGAATTTGGTCCTAAATTTCTGACACAGCCTGTCTTTGATCACCAAAGCAACCTCTAAAGAAATAAATTTGTTTTACACACACATATGCCATCTCCAACATGCACACAAACTTTTCACATTTTCTTGGCCCATTTTACCATTTCATGAACCCGATGAAGCAATGAACACATTCCTCTTACCAGTGTTAATAAAAGTTCATTGATCATATTGTTTGGGGTTGAGTGTGCAGGCACCACCACAAACGCCTCTAACTCGTACCTAAGTACACGCTGTCCGCAAAGCTTTTTTCTGTCAAGTATCTCCTTGTGTTGATTAGAAGGAATGATACAGACAAAAGGTTCAAGCTATGTAAATGGGTAAGTGTGTGAAATAATAAGGAAAATGTTGGTACATACAGTATATGGAAACATCTCCAAAATGTCAAGTTTTGGGAAATGAGAAAAAAGTCCGACCAATACTGGATTTTTGAAGTGAATACCAACATTTAAGAGTGTTAAAATCTGATTACAACATTAAAACATTTTAATTTGAAAAAAACAAACAAAAAAAACAAATAATAAACCAGCATTTTTGATAAGGATCCACTGAATTTGTTTCTTCAAGAATTGTGACCAAGATATGTACTGAGCTGGAAATTTTACTTGTCACTAAATGACTTTATAAATTACTTCAAACATATCTTGTACCGCAATTCCTTGTTACTTATTGGCCGATATTATGCTGATACATTACATGTGTGATACACTACAATTGGTCACATTGGTCACATCGGTCTCCCCCCTCCCAGGACATCCTTCCTCCAATGAAAAGCTTCTGATGAAGGCATGTGATTCTTGCTTCCGTACTTCCTCTCAAGAATAATGTTCTTTGTTCACTTACACCCACATCTACCAAAGCACATTCCTAAATCATCAGCATCCTTTTCAACTATTAACAGTTGTATACAATGGGCCAAAGCACAGGGCCAGGCACTGAGGTGAACAGCCTGCAGGCTGCAGTAGTGCAGTAAAGACAGCAAGATAAACAACAGAAACACGCGCAGAGAAACAGAGTGCAGTATTTAGCGAGCTTCCAGCCCACTGAGGATTTTCAGGAATGGGTTTCATCTTTCAGGTGTCTCTGGAGCTCCACAACATTTCTCAGCTTTCATCTCAGCCTTGTTTGACCCACCCAGGCCAATCTGACAGCACCCCAAATAAACTCTGCAGTCAGGGCAGGTGGTCACTGTCCAGAGTCCAGCGTCCCACCCAGCCTCCCACAGACTGACTGAAACATTCCTCGCTACCTTTCGTGGTCAGGGAGTAGCAGGGCGGATAAGAGACAGCAGCCAAATACACTCACAAGGTTCTACACTAGCAGTTTAGCATTTTTATACAACCACCTTTATTTGTTTATAGCACATCACGTGAACATATGGCAACACTGAATCAAAACAGATCCAGCATGTCATCATAGCAAAAATAGCCAGACCACCACCTCCCTCAGACCATCCTCCACCTGACACTGTGAAAAATTGCACTTACTGGCTAATGTCCATGTTTACAGGCTGTGGCATACAGACCAGTTTGACATTCAGTAATATAAATTATAAACGTCTTCCAAGAGCACGTAGAGGGGGGAGACAAACAGTTTTTCCCAGCGCTGGAATACTAAGAACACCTAACCCTAGAAGAATTTGGCCTATTGAGTGTGGACTAACAACCAATTGAACTTGTTGAACTGCCCGGAGAAATTGGAAATGGAATGAAATACAACAGTGGCTGCAGCTGTGAAAATCAGAAGCTCTGGGACTATCATCAAGAAGCAAAGATCCTCAAAACTAGAAAAACTGAGCCACTAAACTGATAGCAATGAAAGCACATAGATAGTTGCAGCCCTATTCAGTCACAAAGTTCTGACAACAATTGTTAGCACATAGAGGGAAACAATGAACCAGACAAGGATCAGAAAAGAAAATGTAATGGCAATAAAGCCAATTAAAATGTTTCTGACAAATCATATATGGTAGATTTGGATATTTGTGCACACACAGTGTAGAAAAAAATGGATGTAGCATCTGTGACCTCACTGTTTCTGGTTTCCAGAAGGCTGTGGAGGAGCCTGGAGTTTAATTTTACTATGGCTTGGTATTGAACTTCAGTACTTCTTTGGTACCAACTGAAATGTGTTGAGTTATCAAAACCTGTCAAATACTGAATGCTGGCATTGAAGGGTCTGTTTTAAAGCATATTTTTTCAGTTTTTGACTTTATCTTACATAGGAAAAGTTCTTGTAGGGCTGCTTGTGTTAAGACAACATTTAACTTTGGCTTCTTTAGTAAAATGAAAAAACATGTTTAGTACAATACATGTTCCTCAAAAAGTTTCAGAAAATGTTTTATTTTGGTATCTCTGCCAAAACTCAGGTATTATTACTACTATTAAGAAATTAAAACCACATCCAGTGATACATTTTATCACTCAATGCAGTGGTGCAGGTTTGTGGGGAAGAGGTGGGTCACACAAGAACCAACCACTGCAGTGAAATGCACCTGTTAATCAAATTAACACACATCCAAAACATACCTGTCATATGTCTCTTAAAATCTTGATATTAGTTTAATTAAACAGGTTTTGTCAATGGGCACTAAGACACACATTAGAAGAAGGCTACGGAGATCATTACAGCTAGTGTTATGAAATGTATTGACTCTGAATTTAATGAGATGTTTGGTTTTTTTTTCAGTGACTTCAGTACAGTTGCAGGTTTCTTTGCACCAGTAAGAAAACAAGACCTTTTAACTGTGGTTATTGTTGCTATGTGCTTGTTCCTCAAGAGTTCAACTAGTTTGACAGCTCTTCACCTATATGATGCTTTGTATCTTCTAACAAGAAATGGTGAAAAATGGTAGGATCATGCCCTTCCTCATGTACAAACTTGCCAAAGCCGGTTTCTGCACCGAGTATGCCATGGCCTTTACACAATCTAATGCACGTATGCAGCTTTATCCCAGTGATAGTATACTTATACCAGTACACCCCCATCCCCAGGGAGATGCCCAGAGAATGCTGTGCAGCAGCAGGAGCCAGCAGAATTTACAGCATGTTCTCTATGAAGTGAGCCCTTCCCTGCCAGACCCTTCCTCAGCTCTAAATCCAACGGTCAGCAGGAAAACCTAATCAATACAGTGTAAACAGCCTTTGTCCCAGCATTATTTTTCCAGTTTAAAATTCAAGACCCTAATTTTCCACTTATACATTAAATACATATACAAGTAAATGGAGCAAGTGGAAGGTATCATCCTCATTTAAGGATAAATCTGGTTTATTGCAACTAGGACCTATATGAAGTAGTTTTGGCCATCATTCATGTCTGTAATAATAACGTTGTACTCACAAATTAATTTCTCGGATCTGGGAATGCAGTAAAATTGCTAAGAAGAAGCCCAGCAGGGCAAGAAACATGAGTAGTCAAACGGTTTAGGCTTATATTTTTCTTTAAGTACTAGGGTTTGACACCCATCCCTAACACTGTGTAATAAACCTTTAAGGTGGCAAAGCTAGGCATCTTTAACTTTCCTGGGGAGAAACTCCACAGCGGCAGAAAAGACCTGCTGAATATGTTAATTACCAACAGGACATGGTTGCTCCTGCTCCACAAGCCCACGCCTTAAATACACACAGCACTGCCTGCTGTAATGAATCAGTTAGCACAGTAGTCTGCATCATCCAGAAATGCAGAGCCCTATCACTATTAGCAGTCTCATAAGTGAAATTCCTGCACTACTTCCTTTTTTAGTATATGGTCCATTCAGATTACTCATTACAAACTCTATCACATAGACTCACACAGTAGGGATATTTAGAGTATGTTCTACTGAGCAGCAGCACTTATGTCCAAGCTATTTGATTCTCAACAGCAGCCACATAGAGCTGCATATGGCATCAACAACACTCCTGATCTGGATGGCACTGCTTAACTGTCTGAAATTATGCAACAACTATTATATTGGCTGAACTACTTCAATACAAAAGTCACAAGATCTGTTAAATTTCGTTGTAATTGTTTCAGCTTACAGTCCACTGCAGCACATAATCAAGTTTTACTATGAAAAGATTTTAAGGGTTTAAAGCAAATGGTTGACTGGTTAACACTTCACTTGAGAAATCAGTAGCTACATGCATTGTAAATCCACAAGCTATGGCACAATTTAACTCAGTGACCCAGGTCAAAAGCCAACACTCCAAAGTTACAAATGAACAAAGCAGAGGCAATACTTCGAGTGTTATCTTCAGTCTTTACCCTTTAGCATATGTACTAGAATTTCTGGCTAACAACACTACATACATGCATGGAGTGCGGGATATGGAGTTGGTGGAATGGAATGGACTACTAGAGAAGGAAATGTCAACATCACGAGGATCAAATGAGAGGAATGCTGAGTAAATGTGAGGCTGAACAAATATATATCTCGTACACTAATTCAAAGACAGCTAAGTCAGATACATTATGTACTTTACATACACTCACTTCTATATTTTAATACTTACCCATTCTAGGACGCGAATAAATCCAAGAGGTTCTTTCAGTGGTCCCAGGTCCAGAGAAAATCCAGACACCAGTTTCTGAGGACAACAAAGTGTGGAAAAAGACGAACAGAGGCAAACATAACGTTAGAAAGGTGTGAACGAATGGGCGCTCATATTAGCACCCAAGCAACTATCGTTACCTGTTTATCACCTCGCCGCTAACTGGCCCTGCCCTTGTTAGCCAACCCCTGCTAGCGACATGCTAACGCTAACTCCTGTCAACCGACCTGTTTAACGTTACTCAGCTAACTCACCTACCTGAACAGTGTCCATTGAGACGTGCAACTATTAAAGTTTGTATTTCACTTCTAAGGTCGTCAGTTTGGTTGTAAAGCTAACTTAAAGTTACTCCGTTTGCATTCAAACAGTGGCATGCGATTCAACCGCTACTACTGACTGTCAGCAGGCAGCAGAATAACAGCCAGGCAGGCGACTGACAAGTCTACAGACTACAGTCAAACTGTGTTCAACTGAACTGCAGCGCAGCAACTGTCCAACTGTACAAAACCACTTCCGGTTAGCACTTCAAAATATCATCCAGCGGTTAGCAGCATTTCCCAGTGGTTGTTTCCACAACCCAGAGTAAAAAGAAGAGAATGGGTAACACCGGCCACTTAGCTCCAGAATATTTAAAGAATAGCTATGGTAATGATAACAATAATACACAGTTTAAAATCGGTACTAACCGCGAGAGATGATCTTTTAACTGAAGTATATAATCTTACTAAACATGTAGCAAATGGAATAGATTTAAAATATAGAAGTGAACAATATCGCTGATACATCAGGGAATAGTTATTATTAAATATATGCTACATTGCCAGTGACAACTGCATCAGTCGACTGATCATTCTCCAAACTTAAGCTATTCAACATTTAATAAACATTTACAAACTCATGGCCAAAAGAATTCTCCTTTGATTTCACCAATCTTGCTTCTCGCTTCCCTGACAAGACTGCTCAAGACAGCTAATCTCAAAATGTTAATAGTTCCATGTTTTTACTACAGATGTGTTTGAGAAATAAATATTTAAAACTCCTTAATACAGAGATGTTGTTTTACTTATATTCCGAATTACTCTACAAAATGTAAACTTTAATATTGGATGTAGCCTTTTTACCAAACATCGTTGTTCTCTGTTGATGGCAACCCATTGAATGTATCAGGTGCCCTTTATACACCACTGCACAGGAAAGTAACTTGATATCTTTTCTAGATTAAAGCACGGGAAAACCTTAAGCATGTGTAAATATGTTGTAGCAGGTTCAGTGTAGAAAGAGACACTAAAGGACAGGGCGATAGAAATGGGATGGGAGTGTTGGAAAAGGGGGACAATTACGTTACAAACTGATACAGTAGGTGGCGATAGTTTGTTTCCCGCCATTAAAACCAAAGAAGAAGAAGCAGTACACTTCGTATATTTTTATCCTGCTGCCGCCATTTTGCTTCAGTCTGAGTGCGGCAGGCAACGAACTGGGACGGAGTGTTTACTACATTACACAGCTTTTAAAACTCTTTTAAAACCCGAAACTGGTAATTAACACAGTATACTTTGTTTACGTAATGTTTGGCTGTTACATTGTAATGTTAAAGCGAATACCACGGTAATTACAAAATAAAAAAACCGTCTTGTAAAGCTCTGTTAACATTTAGCTAGATGGTTTAGTAGGCCTCAGTTTTCTAGCATGGGCTTTACGAGTCAAGTATTGAGATGATAACATCAGTTTATGATAACATCAGCTTATATATATTCTGATAATAGCCATTAGTTAGCCAGGCTAGGCAAAATTAATTCGATTGTTTTTTTAGGTAGCATTATTCTAACGTTTGCCGATCCCTATATAGTAACGTTAGTGTCTTTTCTTCATCGCTCGTAGTTCGTTCCAGCTAGCTTTGGGCTACTTTTTATTATTCAACAGTAAGTATGTGATTGTTTTCTTGACTGTCTTGGTTTTAAAGCTTTCACTATACATACAGACGGGTGACAAATTAAAGGAAGAACCTGAATAAGCGAGTGGAGAAACATAATGAATGCGGATGCTTCCACACAGGTGTACTGCATGGTACAAGTAAGCAATTAACATCCGATCATGTTCTGTGGCATGTATTAAAATGCTGAGCAGGCCCAGTTGATTCTGATTTTGTATCAAGATGGCAAGAGGAAAAGATCTAAGTGACTTTGAAAGAGGGTTCATTGTTGGGGCGCGGATGGCAGGAGCTTCAGTCACAAAGACTGCTCAACTGGCTGGTGTTTCAATAGGAACAGTGACCAAAGTGACATCTGCATTTAGATCTATGGGAAAGACATCAGTAAATAGGGTTGGAAATTGTGGTTGACAGCACAGATTTGATGGCCGTGATGCTCGTGCATTAGTGCGATATGTAAGGAAAAACAGAAGAGCAACTCTCCCTCAGGTGACTGAGAATGTCAATACAGGACGTGATCAGACTGTGTCAGCAAGAACAGTCTGTCGACCATTACATAGAGAGGGATATTATAAGGTTGCAGTGCATAATCCCCTCATTACAAAGATGATTGTACATTTGAGAGTTCAGTGGTGCAAAAATATAGGCACTGGTCTACAGAGAGTCATATGGTCAGATGAGTCATCCTTCACCATTTTCTCAACAAGTGGGCCAGTGCATGTGTGGCGTTCACCAAGAGAACGGTACAGGCCTGAATGCTTGACCCCTACAGTGAGGGGATCCGGTGGTTCCCCCACAGCATAACAGATGCTCCCATCTATAGGGCATGAGGGGTCACTGAATGGTTTGATCAATATGAAATTGATGTGAATCATATGCTACAGCCTTCAGTCACCAGATCTCAACCCAGTTGAACACCTATGGGAGATTTTGGACCAATGTGTTAGACAGCGCTGTCCACCACCAACATCAAAACACCAAATGAGGGAATATCTTTTGGAAGAATGGTGTTCATCCCTCCAGGAGAGTTCCAAAACTTGCAGAATCAATGCCAAGGAGCACTGAAGCTGTTCTGGTGGCACATGGTGGCCCATCACCTTACTAAGACACTTTATGTTGGTTTTACTTTAATTTGTCACCCGTCTATATATTGAACCAACGCTTAAGGTGACCTGTAGCATATGTTATTTGCCAAGAAACATCAATTGTGGTTAGTTGTACCAGATATTTCCCCCTTAATTTAAAATAAACGACTAGTGTACCAGGAGAAGTATTTGTGTAACAAGTAATGCAAGGTGCTAACTATGTGAATAGTTATTTTGTTTGAGTTTATTTTTTCCTGTTCCTTAAGATGGAAGCCAGGGTTTGTTTTCAGGCTAATCATCAATGTCGAGCTAGGGCCTCCATGTTTTAGATTAAATAAACATTCCAGGTCTGGACCCCCAAACATTTATTCTGGATTAAATACTTGAAATATATAAGCATGGATTGAGATTGCAGTGTAATGACGGTGGGGCTGTTCATTGAGTGGAGTCATTATTAGAAACATGTTTGTCTCATGATACTGTACATTCTGTGTGGAAATGTCCAACTCCCTCCTTTGTATTTGTGCACAATTGTCTGTCTCTTAATAACCCCTTTTCAGTTCCCTGGGGAGTGTTTTTGATTGATTTGTAGGTTTAAAACCATCCTCTTGGCAATGGCCCTTTGTGGGGATCCCCGGATATGGATAGCTTGCCCCCATTGAGAATACATGGGCAGAAGATTTTTTTTTCTCTTCAGCATTGGTAATCAACAGCTGAAAATATCTAGAAGCTTGAGTAACCTGGCCATCTTTTCTGCTGCCATCACCTAAATGTCACCAAGTGTGCAAAATGCCACCAAGCCCAAGAAGAAGCTGAAGATTTTTTCCCACCCACCAGTCCACTTTTATCCCCCTTTTGCCACTTCAATTTAAGCATTTTTGGATCTTTTTTTCCCCTTTTCTGGCTGTTTATGTCACCCTATTTATTTCTTTCATTAGTTACACCAATTAATAAAAAATAATTAAAAAAAAAAAATCCCCAAAGGACTCAATTACATCCACCATCAGAAATGTTTAGCAGTCTGGCGGAGATACAGGTGTCTCAGAGAATCTCAGAGAAGGGATGTCGTAGGAAGACAAGTGTCTCTGGGCGATCCACCCCCCTTTTCCTCTTATCTCATGGATCAAGTGTTCCTTCAGGACTCATTACCGCCACGGAGACACCCCACCAGCAGTCTGCACAAGAGGGAGACAACTTCTCAGCCACCTCAGGTAAGGGTGGCACAATGCCAAAAACAAAATCTAAATTGGCTTGTTAGTACAGTTTAATACACTTAAATTAATCTTTAATTAGCTTAAGACCCAAATATGTTTGAGAAGGCTTACTGGCCATCTTAATTGAAATTAGAAGTCTAATATAATTCCCATAAAACACCATCACTGATTAGTCAGCAGGTCACATAATTAGTTGTGTTACATGTATTCCTGTTTTATTTCTGTATACATCTCATACATTTTTTTATTTATTTTATTTATTTTTTATATTTGAAAATTATTGTGATGCCATCACAGTGATTTGCAAGTTTTCTAATCTGGTGCTGTGTGTCATTAAACAAACAGACCATAAGTCACATTGGGGACACAGTCATTTGTCTGCAGCGCAATGGTTGACCAGGGAATTTGCACAATATCTACAGTAGGGTCTGAGAGTGGTCTCAGACTTTTGGACCTTATTGTATTTCATATGAAGTACACTGCTGCCTTAAGACAGCACTTCCCTTCTTTTCCTGGCTCAAGTTTTGTATCTCATGTAATCATTGTTTTAACATTAGATTTTGCATTGGTTGATTGCAGAGAAATAGGTCATAACTTGTATCAGATACAAGACACACCCTGGTTGTTTTATCCTTGTGTTCCTGTTCAGATAATTTTGTATGAAAAAAACTACACATCGGCTTCTTGGTATTAGCTTTGCATGTGCAGACGTGTTACACAATGTTCAGTGAACTGACGCAATCGAGTAGGGTTTCTGTGTCTGATATGTTGCTGTGCTCTGTGTTGTCAGGGAGAGTTCTGTTGGCCCTGAAGAGAACCAGCTGCTGGGTTTAAAGGTCGTAACCTCATCACCTCCGCCACTCAAGACGCATACCGGCCTTACTATGACCAACCATGGAGATGACTGCTACTTCTATTACTATTCCACCTGCACTAAAGTAAGCAATATTTGAGCACAGAGCTAACATATACTTTACACACATATAGCCAGTTTGAACGTGACTGGTGACTAGAAGGCAGAATATGGTCTTAATGTAGCCCCTTTTACACAGCCTGTTCAGCCTGTTTGTATTTCATTTACCTTGAAGGGAGACAGCTGCCCATTCAGACACTGTGAGGCAGCTATGGGCAATGAAACTGTCTGCAACCTCTGGCAGGAGGGTCGTTGCTTCCGTACCGTCTGCAAGTTTCGCCACATGGAGATCACAGTAAGCAGAATAAAAAAACATGTTTTAAACTGAAGAAAGCTCAGAAATATCTCCTTCATGCTTTGCCCACTCGAGGCTGTGTGTGTCTTGAATGGCCATCACCGAAGGGTAGAAAGAGTCTCCCTGTAAACCTGGGTCAGGAGCATGACTCCTGCCTCTGGATCTGTTGGGAGGAACACTAACTCTTACAATCATATTGACTTACATAAATAGCTGTTAGTCAAAATACAAATTTGAATAACTGTGGATGGTTTGTAAGCTTCATCTATGATATAGCGTATGGTGTAATCATGTCAAGCTCCATTAGTCTCAGTAGATTTGAAAAATTTGCAATCTGACAAGTCTAATAAAAAGTCCATCTTCTCCATGCATTCTGTTAAATGTTGTTCATCTCTTTCATCAAAACAGAAAAAGCGAAAGGAGATACCTTGTTATTGGGAGAACCATCCAGCCGGCTGCCAGAAGCCACACTGTGCCTTCTTCCATGAAAAGTCCCGTTATATTGATGGCACCTTCGTCCCACCTGATAAAAGTGAGTAAACTAAACACTCTGAGATTTGAAATGTAGAGATTTTAAGATTTTAAGACCACATTCACCTGTGAAAGATGGTAAGGATGATCAATGTAATTCTCCCAGGTCTAAGCAAGAACGAGGAACAGCCGCACGAGGAGCCAGCTCCCCCACCACCCGCCCCTCTCCCCACTGCGGCCAATCCCCAGCTCAGAGGAGTCATCAAGACAGAAAGTCAGGAGCCAGTACCGAGCCCCACCCATCCACCAGTAGTGATTAATCCAGCAGATGATGACGAGGATGAAGACGGTGAGCTGGATTTGATCTCAAAAATACTTTGTTGTCTCTTTGTATTTTGTATTGTTTGAACATTCCTGCCTCATTTTGAGACAGAATATTCCCTGTAGTCCTACTACTCATGTGTCTTTATGTTTCCAGACCAGTTCTCAGAGGAGGGAGAGGATGGCAAGGTTGGCCTTTCACCTAGAAAGCTACCCAAATCAGGTGAGACTGGAACCAGAGACAAAACTAATTATTATGACATCATTTGTGACTCTCCACTCCTGCGGGACCTGTATGGAATGACTGTCTTTTTGCGGGGCAATGTTGTGTCTTGACAGATGAATCGCTGAACTTTGGAGTGAGCACCCTGGAGGAGATCCGGCTGAGGAAGGCCCTGAAGGCCAGCATGAAGAGAGCTGGTTATCCCATCCAGAGTGCTGATACTTCTGCCAACGGAGAGAAAGAAAACATCCAGTCATTTTTCCGACCAGCCCTTTATGAAGCCAGAGATGGTAAAAATCATGAATCTATGATTGTTAGAATTTCAGGGTGTTGGATATCCAGATCTGTCATCCTCCCAGATTCTACTTATTTACTTATTTGACATTATATCTTTGTTCTGAAGATATTCTTGAATTAGATTTTGAGGAATTATGTTAATTGATGAATTTGGAACATGGATACTGCTAGCATAAACATTGTAGGTATGGGGTCTGAAAGGATAGGTTCACAATTTTTCAAGTCTGTCTTAAACCTGCAGTGTGGAACTTTTACATTTAAATGAACGTCCGTTACAACGCTGATTAAGCCTATCACCACCAGATAAATCTCTCTGTATTTCACGGTATACAGACTTTTTAAATTTCATGTCAGGGGCGACATTCCTGCGCTGGCTGTTTGGCTGTTAATTGTATGGCTCTTCTAGACTTTCCAAATGTTACAGGATCAAATTCTGATAGCGTAATGAGTAATGTCGCGGGGGTTGTGTGATGCTCAAAACAGTTTATCCACCGTTTTACAGCCGCAACAGTAGGTTATGGCCAGTGGTGTACTGGCCATCGGGCATACTGGGACAAATCCCGGTGGGCTGGTGGGCTATCAAAAAAAAATCAGTTTTTGGGCAGGTGGATCGTCAAAACATCTGTTATTAGGGGTGTGCATGAGAGCGTGCTGCATGGTTGTGTCAGGCAATCACAGCCAAGTGCCCCCCTTTACTCTCACTGCCAGAAGGGGGAGACAAAAGTCCCACACTCCAGCTTTAAAACAGATGACGTGCTCATACCTATGTAGACTAAACATTTTTGTTTGCTGTAATGGAAGAAATGGGGAACAAACTCTACAGTCTCAGTTCTGTGCAAAAATATTTTCCAAAGTTTATCTGAAGCTCATATTAAGCTACATTATTTTTAGTACAGAATTCCACTGTTGTGTCCCCGGACAGGGTTTACCTGCTGAGCTGCTAGCTTGACAGTTGGCTAGGCTGCTGTTGCTACTGTATGTAACAGGAGCATTGCATTGTTTGGCCAACACAGTGACTGGTATATGGATATTAACAGATAAAATGGACAGGCCTAAAATAATGCACTGAAATATACTGTTTATGATGGCTTTGAAGCAGCATCTTACTTGGCTCGGTCTCATCTGATGATCAGATAAAACGTGTTTACTGTGCTAGCTATCTGGTTAGGATGAAAGCAAAAATATGAATGTTAATTTTAAGTTGCTAAAAGTGTTCAAATGAACAGATTTAAAAGGAAAAACATTATTACCCTGTTCTGAACCAGTACTTGGTCCCTCTTTTAATGTAGCCCCACTTGTTTTTGATGAACCCGGGAGACCAAGAGGCAGTCTGGCTGAAAGGCTTGGAAGGAAGATGCCCATCACAGGTAAATTTTCGTTCTTGTTACACCTGTATATTAAATTCACCTTAGCTTATCAACATATTTTAAAAGCCAGTGCTAATAATAATAATAATCTTAGTGGTACTGATTGGAAGCTCATGACTTGTCGTTGCTGTAGATGTAAAAAGAGAAGGTGTCTCACTGAAAAGGAGTCTAGCTGAACGTCTGGGCAGAGTTGTGGATGAGGAAGAGCTCCCTCAGAAAGGTGAGTATTATGATATATCAAAAGCCTTTTACTCAAAATCATGCTGATGATAGATGTTGTATCTTACAGTGAGAAGAGCAATGTGACTATAAAGTGTGTATTTTGATGGGGCTCATTATTTCGGAATGAATAATATGTCTATTTAAACCGTTTTCTTTCTTCTGCTCCTTCAGCTTTGAAGCCTATTAAAGAAAGACTCGGATTGCATGCTGGTCCTGTTGCACTCACTGAAGCAGGTAAGATGTCTAAAGAGTATAAGACATTACTTTCTTTCTGAAAATATATTAATCATCACATTGATTAAAACATTGTAAATGGTTGTCCTCCAACTTTCCCAGCAGCTGATACCAACATGGGGTCAAAGAAAGCTGCTGAGCAGATTCGTATCAAAACTCTGGAGGAGATCAGACAGGAGAAAGCGGCTCAGTCTCAGAGCCAGAAAGATGGCCCTTCAGCTGTGGCTCCAGAAATCACCATTACCAAAACCACCAAGAGTGTAAAGCGAGCCATCACTGTCAAAGATGACTCCATTGGCCACATAAAAACATTCTCCGAGATCCTCCACGCCAAGAAGAAAAGGGAGGAGCAAGAGCAGAACCCCGTCCCTAAGAAGGCCAAGCACACTGCTGAGAAAGCTCCAGGCAAGATCCAGGCAGAGCCAGGTGCAGCTGAGCCTGGACCTGAGGCTACAAACCATGGGGAGGTTAGAGTAAAGACCCTGGAGGAGATCCGCAGAGAGAAGGCAGCCAGGATTCGGACTCAGCAGGCCCTGGATGCTGAAAACAAGAAGAGCCCTGATACTGAGGAAAATGGTTCTAAGAAGCCTCGCCTACTGCGTGTCAAGAAACTGGCTTCCCAAAGTAAGACAGACCTCATATTTTTATTGCTTTGTTCCTTGGATGCTGACACGTGTATTGCATGCATGCATGATTGTTGTTAGTTCTCCTGTCTTTCAGATTAAACAGCATTTTAAATTTGCTAATCCTCCTCTTCCATACCATGTTTTAGAGTTTCTTTCAATCATTTTCTGTTGAACTCAGCAGGCAATGTCACATCTGAGAAGAGTGTTGAAGTGACAGAGAAGCCACTGAAGACTCCTGCTGCTGCTCCTGAGGTATGCCTTTTAAGATACTGCATCATTGGCTGTGGTTGCTTGTTATTCTGTTGACTGTAGGTGATGGTAATTGTATCTTCCTGTGTCTTTTAGACCATCCCTGCCACCAGCAATGTCAAGGTGAAGACCTTTGAGGAGATCATGCGGGAGAAACGCCTTCGCAAGCAGGAAGTGGAGGAGCAGGCTTCCTCCCGCAGCCAGGACAAAGCTGAAGCTGAAGCAGTGTCATCACAAAAACTGTTAACAGGTGGCACCCTGAAGAGGAAGATTACCACTAAAGTCACTCTTACACCGCCAGGCTCTTCATCACCTTCCTCCACCACTGTGGTTCCTGACACTACCCCCTCCGCCCAAAAAGTCCCTGTTCGTAAACCGATCCCCCTCAAATCCAAGACTGCTTCACCTCTGAACAGCACTACTGCTGTCCCTGTAAAGCAGAGCGCCTCTCTACAGCAGGGTGAGAGCCAGTCCTGCTCACAGAGCCCCAACAGCTCCAGAGAGGTCCCAGACAAAAACACAAGGAGCTCCACTGCACCATCACCAACCAAGCCGGCCAGAGCGGCTCCCCAGGGTCCCACTGCTGATAAAACACTTAACAATAATCAGAAGAAATCCCCAGAACACAGTGTAGACACCAAAGGTACCTCACCCTTTACTCTGCATACATACAATACCTCCATATGTCAAGTCACTTGAGTGACTTGACATATGGAGTTACTGTCAGCTATCTGATAAATGTCTTGTAAATGACAGCCCCAGTTTACCTTTATTAGGGTACGAGAATTTGGCAAAAGTTGATTGTTTGGCCTTGTGTACGCTTAACTGAGCTGAAAACAGAATTCCTACATAAGTACACGTGTGTAACAAATCAGCACAGGAGAGATCAAAAAGGAAGATGAAGCAGTCTTTTATGTCATGATATAACATTACGACTGTGCTTCCTTTTTCAGTGAGGCCCAAACTGAACGTGAAGCCTTCTGTCATGAAGCCTGCAGTGCAGGTGAAGCCAGGCCCGAAGAGGAGGGGAACAGAGCGATCTGCTGTAGCGGCAGTCAAACCTCTGAACAGCACCTCCACAGTGTTGGAGGAGCCGCTGCAGGAAACAGCAAGCAGAGACAGACCGGTAAGCTGGAATACTGGGCCAGTGATAGTAATTTTATATTTCCCATCTGTCTTTCTGTATCATATGCAAAGACGTTTTTATACATATCTTACAAGAATATGACACCTTTCACATTTGCTTTTGTATTCCTACATATTTCTTTGATTGATTGATCTAATCTTTCATTTAAAGGAAGAAGTTAAAGTTAGGATGTGTTATGTAAATGATCTAGTCCTGTTAGTGACTTTGAGTGACTTTTGTTGTATTGTCAGGTGTTCCCGTCCTCCAGTGCAGAGGCTCAGCTGAGCTCTGCTGTTCCCCATAGTCCCAGCACCCTGCTGGAGTCAGGCTCCAGCTCCAGCCCACTGAGAGAGGAGCTCCAGACTGTCCCTGTCTTCAAACAGAGTCCAAGCCAAGAAACCAAGCCGGCTGGCAGTGCTGCTGCTGCCAGAGAGGCCTGTACAGTCCCCCAAAGGTAAGGGTCCACAGAGAGCCTCAAACTTAAACTTGAAATTTAAAGATGAACACTTACTTCTTTGTAATGACAGACGGAAAACAAAGGAAATATCTGTAGACAGGAGTAGGGAGTGATATATTAATTTCTGGCAAAATGAAAACATATATATATAATTATGTGATCACCAAAAAGAAGTTGTCACAGGATACAACAAAAAAACTGTTTTCCCCGTTGACTTTTTGATGTTTGATTTACTGTGAATTCAAATATTTAATCTCTCCTCAAGTGAGGACTGAAAATCTGATTGGGAACATCCTGTCCAAACAGTCTTTCTTTCAGACTTTATTTTTTAAAATTTGACATTTCTCAAATACACCAGTATTCAATGTCTTAATACTTAATAAATATGTTAAGGATGTGCCAACTTTTCCACCCAACTGCACCTCCACACTGTCTAATTTCCTCTTGTAGCAAGACACCGTAGAGATATCAGTTATAGAAATCTTATAGTAGTAGTTTGTAGTTAGTTTACTAAGTCAGGTTTGGTGGAGTTTGTCCAGTGAATTAAAGCTCTTATGTGATAATGACATCTTAAAATTGTATTGATGTCACTGGTTTTTGTTTGTAGAGAAATGCGACAATCCAAGTGAAAACTGATTAAGTTGTCAGTTGCTTTGTACTAAATAAATATTAACAAGCTTCTCTGTGCATTTTAGCCCAGTCATGAAGAGTCCCACTCAGCCTAAGTCACGGAGACCAAGTCTGGCTGTGTCCCGCACCGCCTCCACCTCCAGTGCTGCTGCCCCCACCTCGGCTGTGGACGACTTTGAGGAGCTGATCAACGAGTTCACCGACGATCATCTGGAGGACGACGTGGACCCCGGCATTGGAGAGGACGACCTGCTGCAGGAGCTGTCAGAGATGATTGACAGCTGAGGGCTCCATCAAGCACAATCAACACCTCGCCCTAACTTCTCACCCATGACCTTGTCTTGTAATTGTGTATTTCTAAGAAGTGAAGACCATCACCCACTATTTACCATGGAGCTTTTTAAAAAGACATTTTTCTTAAAAGTTCAACTTATTTTAAACTTCTTCTCTCATACAGTTCTTTATTCATTTTCTGCTCTCATGGTCATTTTATAGTCCTGGTGTTATTCTACAGAGCTTGGATTTTCTTTATCATGTTTTATGATCACTTTCTGGGCTCTGAGAAGACGAACTGAAAGCAGCTCTGGTGCTTGGAGGTGTAGTTTAGACCATTCTCAGTTGGTCAAGAATTCCTGGAAGATGTTAAGTGTTGGGAATAATGAATGTGTCATTTTAGAGAGAAGTCATATCTGTATACTGTGTATGCACCGGGAAGAGCAAGCTGGATATAGCAATGATGAATACTGCTGCACTTACAGTAGCCTGCCCTCACCTACTTGTTTTTATATGTGACAACAAGACTTGTTCAGTTAGTTTCCAGATTTAAATTTAAATGGATCAATTTCACTTTCATGAGCAGCAAAGGTCAGAACCTCAGAGGAAGTAAAAATAAAATTTCCCCAAATTACCAGTCATCATATTAATGTTAGTTTTATCATCATGATTTTCCACTCAGATCTTATGGAGTGCACCGTCTGCCTGTGACTGTCCTTTTTATAATGTTTGATTGAAATGCGTTTGTTTTTTAACAGTTCTTTTACCCAGTAGGCTCACTTTGAAACAACTAGTCTGGGATAATGTGTAAGCTCTCTGGTCTTTGTTAATGAACACCTCAGGGACTGTTTCTGATGTTTGTATGTTCTTTATATGATTGACAAACACTGTATTTCATTTCATTTTGTTGTTTTTTCTCTTTTATGTTAGCATTGGTTTATCAATGTGGTCTGAGAAAAGATGAACTTGTTTGCTCTGTCCTGACCCTTTTCCACAAGCGTACTGTTCCAAGTGACTTGTATAGATTACTGTGTAAATAAAAAATGCTTTTAATTGACTGATAATTCTTAATACAGGTCAGTTTGTTTATTTTATGCCACACAAAAAAGACAATGACTGAGGTAAAGGTATGTCAATTAGATAAAAATTTGAAGTATAAATACAGTGGACAAAATAGAAATCGAAACACCTCTTGGTACAATACAATTCAACAACAGCACAACCTTCAGCCTCCAAAATGACCTTTCAGTCAGGTGCACTTAATAAACTGGCAACTACATGTGTTTGTGGGATAAGTACCTATTCCACTTAAATAATACAAGAAACTGACGTGAGTTCCTTTGAAAGAGTGCACAGATTGCTCTGTTCTTTTTACACATACAGTCAGCACATCCAAAACATTTTACCTGTTAGTGAGTCAGCTGGGTCCAACAAGGGAGTCATATAAAGTAACATTAACTGCATTAACTTGAAAAGCATTTTTATCCCAGAGGGAAAAGAAAACATACAGTACAGTACAGTGGTACATACAGTGTGAAATGGAGGATCTGTTGCTGCAGTTTCTGTAAGACTGGAACTGAAAAAGAATTCCTTCTCTCCAGTGGCAAACAAAATGCTGACATGTTTGATAGTTAAGGTGTATCGACACTGCTGCTTAAAATACCAAGTTGTTACTCATTAAGTGAATTTGGTATGTAGCCTTTCCCTTAGTTCTGACCTGTTGAATGTACAGTATGTACTTACCAGTACTGTTTTCACTTCCAAGTTGAGTTCACTTTAATATTGAAAAGTAGAGGACACTTGTTTCCTTTGTGCTAACTGGAAATGCATTTGAATCTGCTGCAAAAAGATATTTTCCTTTGTATGGAATGCCAGTCTAAAAGCAGTCTAACAGTACTGTTCATTACACACTGACATTATACTTGCTAGTTTTTTGTCACATCATCAGAAGGTAGCCCACATTCTACACTTGAATAATACGAAAAGTTTGAAAATAAATTATTGTAGATTTTATTGTAAATGAATTCCATGTCTTACTTCCATAGTATTAATGATAATAAAGGGGAAATGCTTACCATCAGCATGAGATTTACCTGGAATTAATTGGGAGTGTTGCATCCTTTGTTCATGAATGCATTTGAATATGATAATAGACAGACATAAAAAGGTTTCTATTATGGTTTATTTTATATGATTACTGCAACAATACAATAAATGATAGATGGCAATAGATGTATTCCATATTGATATTGCATACAAATGACTTCCCACAAAGACCAGGAAGTTATGCAGTCAATACCACAGTGTGGAACTACACAAAAAGTTCTTCACTCAAGTAAGGGTTTGACTTAAGTACATAAGTGTTATCAGCAAAATGTACTAGTAGTAGTATCAAAAGTAAAAGTACTCATCGTGCACAATTCGGTGTTATATTATCATATATTATAATATTGGATTATATTTGATGCATTAATGTGAATTAAGTTTCTTCTGTTAAAAATTACTCCATGCAAAACCCCAAGTGATGCCAGTATGTCACTGTAATTCATTCTGAGTCAAAAATAAAATAAAACAAATTCAAACATATTAGCAAGCATAAACAGGAGCTCCTTCATGTTCTCCTTACACATTATATTGATCCTGTAGCTACGCACGATTAATTTGGCCACATAGTATCTCGTTTCCACACCTTAGTAGGTCCTTGCCACAGAATTCCCCCCCACCACCACCACCATCCAAATGTCACCAGAGATAGAAATATTATTTTTAAACCAGTTCTGGAAAAAGAGGAATGTATTTTTGTTAAAGATCCCCTACAGATATGGATCTAGTCATATGAAAAAAACTCTTTACTGCTTTAAATAATAATTTGTATATTTGTGTCTCACATGGTTTTTCCACAAAAAAGTTCAACTATCTCATTCAGATCCTTAAGATGACATCTACTCTGAATCTCTCTCTCTGAATCTCTGAATATGTAAATATTGTTTACTTAAAAAAGTTGAATTGCTGAACACTGGATGTCTCCTACTTCACTGTAAAGTCCATTCTCAGTGTTTGTGCATGGGGGGCTTTACACATCACACGTGTGTAAGTTGCATACTGCACCACGATTGGCTCCAAACTACTTGTGTCACATGTCCTGCTCATAGGTACACACCTTTAACTGAGATGTTGGTGAGCACAGAGAAATTTTCCTCCTTCAGCAGATGAATGTGAAAACAAACTCTGCACATACATCATTCTGCACAGAGAAGAGAACAACATCCAACTGAAGGAACAAGAAGCAAAACACTTGTTTGAGGATCACACATCTATTTTACATTCATAAATACCTTATCGGTCATTCAGCTGTTCAGCTGTCAGAGAGCAGACAGAGTGTGGTCTATTTATTTATGGAGCAAAAACATTCACAATCTCATTATATTATGGTCCAGGAGAACAGTTTATACAATGTGAATAATACATCAACATGTTTGAATGGTGATTTTTGAATTCATTTATAAATACGGGTCAAATTTGTATATTTGTATGTACAAAAAAAGAGTGTCAGCTGCACAAATTTTTTTAAAAAATCATACATTTTATTTCCATTTTTGTATATTCTGGGTTGATTTAGGAAAAGCCTGACTAAAAGAAATGTATATAGGGTGTTTTTACAGCTCTCAAATGTAAAAATAGGTCAAATTTGACCCATATTACACATAGTGATGCATGGCGGGCAGGTTGTGGTGCAGTGTGCTCTCCCGCCCAGCAGATGGCGCGACAAACCACCAGTGTCGCTGAACACTGACATAACGCTAAAGCCGGCATGCTTCTACTTCCGGAGCAGTAGATGTAAACAGAAGGACGTTCCGCCTCTGGAGACTGCAGCAGAAAACATGACCAAACTGGAGCTGTTGAACGTGTTTCTGAACGACAGGCTGACAGCGGCCGCCGAGGAGATTTTTCGAGCCGTTAAAGACACGGTGGCGGAGTATCAGAGCGAAATCCTGCGCTCCAGAGAGGAGAACGAGCGGCTCAAACGGCTCCTCAACGTAGCTGTCCAACGGCTGCTACTGCAACCAGGTGAGGACCGATGGAGAGGTCAGTGTCTGTTCTGCTGGGAGCTTTGTCTGTCAGGTTCACTGGTGTACTGAACGACTCGCCAAATCCCATTCAAAGTATGTCCGTTTGTAATGCTGGTGGCTAGAATTAGTGTTGTAGCTAACAGCCGGACACTCGGATACTTAAGCAATGAAAATATTTTGGGCTCAGCAGTGACTCAGTATTACCTCTGTGCAATGGTCAATGGTATTGTGAAACAATTCTCAAACAAAATAACTGGGTGTACAAGCCTCATGCAAGAGCAATTTAAATAATTTCAACATTAGAGTGGAATTTGAAATACTTAAAGGACGGGTTCACAATGTTTCAAGTTTGTCTTAAAACAACAGTCAAGTGTCCATATGAACAGTGAAAGAGGTTTTCCTCGCTGTAATCATTCCTCCTGTTCATACTGGCTATTAAAAGATCCCCTTCAAATGTGCTTTCAATGGAAGTGATGGAGGCCAAAATCCACAGTGTGTCCACACAGTCATTTAGTGCATTTAAAAGTTGATATGAAGCTTATATGAGGCTTCAGCAGTCTGAGTTAGTCATATCAAGTGGATATCTGCCACATTTACAGTCTTTTTAGCATCAAATTCCCACTTTGTGTTTCCCTGTTGAGCTGTGGTGGAAGTATAGTAACAAAAAGAAGGACTTTGGCACTAAAAAGACTGTAACGTTGAAAGATATCTACTTGATTTAACTCATCTGGACAGTTGAAGCTTCATATTAGCTTCAGATAAACTTTTAAATAGATTTTTGCTCAGTAGGAGGACTGTGGATTTTGTCCTCCATCACTTACATTGTAAGTGCATTATGATCTTCTAATGGTCAGTATGAACAGGAGCAATGATTACAGCAAGAAAAACATGTTTCAGTGTTCAGTGACTCCTGACTGTTGTTTTAAGACAGATTTGAAAAATTGTGAAGCTTTAAAAACATGTAGGCTGTTTAGAAAATTGTGGATGACTTTGAATATTGTAGCAAATCATTTCAAATATCAATGTTACAACACTGCTGTCATATTTATTGTGATATTTATTTTGTTCATATCGCCTGCTCTGACTGAAAATACAGATCTATTTTTAGAAAATGTGCTTCTGTTCCTTTTCCTGTTAATATACTTGGATAATGATAGAATAAATACATTAACAAGGAAGAATTGCTTCTCATAGCATTTATCAAGATTACAGTGTTCGTCTGTAAGGATGGAGCCCTGTTTCAGTATAGGCTGTACAAAAGCTACATCTACAAAGATATTAGGCTTGAGTCTTAATTTATGAGTGATCTCATTTTTTTTATCATGGTTAATTAAATAATTGTGTAATAGCACCCACATTTCTTTCCAACATAAGTGGTCTACCAACCCATTCCTGAATATAGTAACATAATGTAATCTTACAATATCAGCTGGAGAAGCTACTTTATAGCTCCGTTATTGATGCCAGTGAAGGAGAGAAACATATTTTCGAACAAACTTTCCTTGTAGGCTAGTCAATGGGATTAATACGAGACATGTTGAAGGGACGGTGGACTGTTGCTTAACATCACATCACAGAGATCAATGTTACAGTATGTTGTACCTGAGGAAATGAGTGGTATAGTGAAATCATTGGAGGTAAAGATGTAAATGAAAACACTGAGAAACTATAGTTTGGGAAAGCTATAGTCATAAGCTGTAGTCATATACGTCTGCACTAGCAGTTGATGACAGTCACAAACACACGATTGGAACAACGGCTGCAACTAATGATTATTTTCATTATCAATTAATCTACAGAGATATTCAGTTTACTGTCATATATGAAAGAAATGCTCAAATTTGAGAAGCTTCAACCAGCAAATATTTGGATTTTCTGCTGAAACTAAAACTATTATTTTATTAGCAAAAAATTGTTGCTGATTATTTTTCTGTTGATCGACTAATCGATTAATTGACTAATTGTTGCATTTGGAACACAGATTAAAGATATATGCATAAATTTAGCAGTAGAACCTATCAATTCATTGAAGGGCCAAAGTTTCATGTAATTCCTGATAAGCAAGGCAAGATTAAATCTGCAGATTGTTGAATGGAGTTTGGGTGAGACACTGAGAGAACAGAGTGAAACTGGTGTTTTGAAAAATAAATAGTATCTTGCAGGTCAGGCTAAGACATCACATAAGATACACTTATATTTACATTGTTTATTATTTTAGATTTTAAATGCACCAAGGGTGACTGTGATGTCTGTAACTTTTCAGAACCTCACTCTGTCCAGCTCCAAGAAGATGATCAGCCCTGTGAGTCTGAGTGGAGAAGCAGTGTGGAGCTGCTGCCACAAGTTAAAGAAGAGCCCAAGCTCCAAGAAATTCAAACAGATTGTCCACATGAAGGAAGTGACTCGGTGGAAGGAAACTGTAGTCATGTCGAACCGCTACAGAGGACACATCCTCCACCAGCCCAAACAGAAACTGTCTCTCCTCCTCCACTAACATCCCAGGAGATCAAGACAGATAGTGACAGAGAAAAACACCAGCCAGCCAGCAGCTTACCATCCTCTCTGACTGTACATTCAAACTGCAGAGCTACTCAGAGCGATTCTTGTGGCGATATTGCAAAGAGTCACAGGACTCAGAAAACAGGTCTATCAGGATCTGTTGGTCTGCAGGTGAAAGGATTACCTCGCTCAAATGGAAAACAAAGTGCACACGCACTACAGTTAAAGAATGTAAGATCCCTTAAGCTGCCTCCACCTCGCCCCTCTCACCCAAGCCAGAGCATCCAGAGGTGGCACAGCTGTAAAGAGTGTGGGAAGGGCTTCAGCTTCGCCTGCCAGCTGGAGGTCCACATGCGCTGGCACACCAAGGAGAAGCCGTACAGCTGTGCTGTGTGCCGAAAGAGCTTCACTACAGTCAGCATGCTGAAGAGGCACCACCGCATCCACACCGGGGAGAAGCCCTTCCGCTGCCATGTCTGCGGGAAATGCTTCAACCAGTCAGCACACCTTAACACCCACTTCAGGCTCCACACCAGAGAGAGGGCCAGCTGGAGCCGAGCAACGCACTCCAAGTGAACGGAGTCTCCAGAGATCCTCAGACAACAGGAAACTAACCTATCTGTAAACTTTGAAATGCTTTAACTGGCCAAACTTCCAGGTTCAAACAGTGTACAATAATTGTGTTTAATTGTGTGTCTTCTTTGTTGTGCAATACAGTGTGATATGTGGTTCATTGATTGTGTTGTTGAACACACTTTTCAAAGGTATTAAAGAATCATTTTGTGCAACCTGGGTCTTGTAATCATAGTTTTAGTACTTTAGTACAGGCAACATGAGCAGGGACAATCAGCCAGGTTGTAAACATATACAGTGGGGTCCAAAAGTCTGAGACCACATTGAAAATCTAATATTTTCACATAAACCTGGAAATAATCAAAGTTTGAGGATTCAGAAACACTTAAAAACAAGTTATGTAAAATGAAGAGGAAATATTTAAGATTCTGCACTATTTCTAGGACAGCAAATCAAATTTGTGGCATTGACCAACTTAACTTCTTTGTACAAAATATCAGATTTGTATCCCTTCCATTGAAGCATGTGTTCATTTGACACTCAGGTGGATTTGATCTACTCATCAGAGGCTCATTCAAGTAAGCCTGCAGCCAGTGTTCACCTGTTATAAATATGGCTGTGCCTCAAGTTTCTGGCAGATCATTGCTTACTAAGTAGCATTGTGATAGTGGGAAACATGGCATCAGAACTAAGTGAAAGTGTCAGTAGTCAAATTGTTATTCTAAACAAAGAGGGGCTTTCTCAACATGAAATCATGGCTAGACTAAAGGTTTCTAAGGGGGCAGTGCATGAAACTCTTTGCAGAAACTGGATCAGTTGTATCCAAAGCACAATCAGGCAGAACAGAAGTTACCACCATCAGAAGATCAATACATCAAGCTAAGTTCCCTGAGAAATAGAAAGGCAACTTCATCACAGATACAGAATTCACTAAATAAAGAATGCAAGACTCCAACCAGCAAAAGAATTGTCAAAAGAAGGCTGTGTTGTAGTGTCTCAGAGGACAAGTAGCAGTTTCTAAACCACTTCTCAGGAGGGGAAACAAGGCCAAACATGTGGAGTGGGCTGATGAATACAAGTCTGAGATGAATGGCAATAACAGAAGGGTGTATGTAAGGAGATGAACAAGAGAGAGAATGGTACCGCAGTGTATCAGACCCACAGTCAAAACGTGGTGGGAATATTCACATCTGGGGGTGTTTTGACAACACCCTGACCAAGGAGAAGTACCACTCCATTCTTCAGAGACATGCTGGGCCCTCTGGTTTGCATCTTTGTGGAGAAGGATTCATACTGCAGCAGGATAATGACCCCAAAAACTCCTCAAAGCTTTGCAACAACTACATGAAAACCAAGAAGTCCTGACTGGTGACCTCCACAGTCACCTGACCTCAACCTCACTGAACATTTATGGAGACACTTGAAGACTGAGAAAGCCAAGCATTCTGTGACATCACAAGAAGCTCTTTGGAACATTGTCAGATCATACTGGGATAACGTGGGTCATCAGGTTTTCAACAAACTTGTGGAGTCCATGCCAGCTTGAGTGCATGCTGTCATTAAATTAAAAGGGGGACATACAAATACTAAGATATTATGAAATTAATGGACATTTTTCAAAGATTCAACTTATAACTCAATTGTTAAGCTGATGTTACCATTTGTAATGAAAAGATAGTATTACATTCGAAACAAATGCAAAATAGAAGTATCTTGACTAGTGGTCTCAGACTTTGGACCCCACTGTATATGCACTCACATTCAATCTAATGCTTGCAATCAGTCTTGTACATGCAATCCAATACAACAGCTCTGCCATAAATTCTACTTTTACAAAGCTTTTTTTTTCATTCACTGAAATGCATTATATTGAAAAGTGTTCCTAATATTTTGTCCACCCTCATGTATGTTAATCACCTGTCTGACAATGTCAACAAAAACTGAAAATGTATAAGCTTCGTAAAAGTAGAATTTATGGCAGAGCTGTTGTATTGGATTGCACTAGATTGCACAGGTGTTCCTAATAAAGTGCTCAGTGAGTATATAACCCAGCTATCTAAATTAAATTAGTGCACTCAAAATGTTGAATCTAACTGTCCACTGCTTTGGTAAAGCGTATACCTTGACCCTCCAGTATGAGACGCTACTGCAGCAACAAGAATGAAAACCCTCACTGGCTTCCCATCTGCCAAAACAGATGTTTCTAACAGGCATCACTACCAGGAACTAAGTAATTATTTCGAGAAGCTCATCCTAATATATTCTAACTTGAAGAAATGTGTACAATAAGACTAAGACTAAGGCAGATACTGAAATTGGACATCAAGTTTTCAAATTGAATTGGATCACACAGAATTTTGTATTCAGTATTCTGCAGTGGTGGAACGTAACTAAGTACATTTACTCAAGTACTGTACTTTTTGAGGTACTTGTACTTTACTTGAGTATTTCCATGTGATGCTACTTTATACTTCCACTCCACTACATTTCAGAGGAAAATATTGTACTTTCTCCTCCACTACATTTATTTGACAGCTTTAGTTACTTTTCAGATGAAGATTTGACACAATGGATAATATAACAAGCTTTTAAAATACAACACATTGTTAAAGATGAAACCAGTGGTTTCCAACCTTTTTGGCTTTTGGCGTCTTACAAGAAGCAGTGTGTAGTCGGGGTCACATTTCAGATGTCTATGAGTTGTTAACAGCTCCACCAAATAGTGATTTTTCCCTCTAAACTTCTCACATGGTTTCATTTCAATAAATGTTCAAATGATCCAATATTTCACCAAAAATCAAAGATTAGAGAAAAAGTCCAAAAAGTGAAAACAGATTTGTGTATCAGAACATTGTTTTTTCTTCTTTCCTCTCCCATTAATCATCTCACGACCCCTCAGATTTATCTGCTGACCCTTTGGTGGGGCCCGACCCCTAGGTTGGGAACCACTGGACTAAACTAACTAACTGTATATAAAGTAGTTGAAACTAGCTCCACCTCCAGCAGCTACAACAGTAACATGCTGCTTACACACTGATGCTTCAGTATTAATAATCTAATGATGTCATATATAATAATATAGTCAGAGGGACCAAACCACTACTTTTACTGTAATACTTTAACTACATCAAGCTCATAATACTTATGTACTTTTACTGTAATACTTTAACTACATCAAGCTGATAATACATATGTACTTTTACTTAAGTAGGATTTTTCATGCAGGACTTTTACTTGAAATGGAGTATTTTTGTATTGGTACTTTTACTTAAGTAAAGGATCAGAATACTTCTTCCACCACTCCTATTCTGAATTTATATGTAAGGTTTTGAAATGTAATTGATAATTACGTCTATTAATTCTTAGCCTCATTTTTGCCTCCCATGTAATCTTATGCACTATATAATTACATTTTCATCATAAAATCAACACAAAAAAGGCAACATGTATGTTGCTGCAGAGGCAGCTCTGGGAAGCAGGGGAAACAGTGTAGCTCCATCTTACAACACCAAATGTTTTATTTACACTTAATGTGTGTTTTTACCATGTAAGAGAGACAGAAAAAGACCTCAAGGTCAGTTTACTGGCTTCACTCACTTTTGTAATTTTCAACAAAACACAGGTAATTCTTATTTGCTAGCTCCTGCAGACAGACATGTTTCTGTCTTCACTAACAGAGGTGCAAACCTTCTGAAATCCTTGCAGATAGATCTGTCTGTCAGTAGGAGAGGGAAGGTGGCCCTTTTTGTATTAAAGAATCCACTTTATGGTTTAAAGGGACTGTGCACCCACACAGGTGTCTTCATTTCTGGTGATTAAGATCTCTGCTCAGTTGGAAGTTGGGCAGAGCTTTGATGGGAATTATATGAAACCACCAAGTATGGTGATGAATAAGACTGAGGTGTCCTGCCATAGCAGGTGCACAAAAGGAGCGGTGTAGTCAGCGAGATGTCAATCAAGCTCAGTCTATACATATCCATTCTGTCCTGTGAAAACACCTGTGTAGGTGGAACACAACTGCATGGAAATAGGAAATCAGACCCTTTTCATGGCAGACATTTTACTTGTCATAGCATGTAAATCACGGCTGCCTTCCATATAGTTCCAGGGCGCTGGTATTTACCTGTTGCACAGTACTCAGAGTGGCAATATTTGTAATAGTTGGTTGCATATGTTGTTTTTCATATCTAACATTCAGAGCTAAATTATAAAAATAGAATATTTATAAATAAATGGAATGAGTAACCTGAAAGGTATGAAAATATCATTTTAAGTCCTGCTTATCGCAATCCATACATGTTGTGCAGCAGCACTGCCATCTGCTGGAGATTGTCTAGTACTACTACTGTTTTCAAAAACATTATTTTGCTGAATTATCAGAAAATCACTGTCATACAAGCAAGCGCATGAAATCCTCCACATGTGAAAACTAGTGAAGGTAAGTTAAATCCTTGTCTCAATAACTTTGTACTGAGCCAGTTCCTCTACATGAATCAAACTATTGAGTGTTTCTGGTTTTTGATTCATGCACATAATAAATTGTTCTGTTTTTGCCCACTAGATGAGAGGACACTCTAATATCTAATCTGCTTGTATTAAGAAAATGTATAGTAAGTATGATTATTCCTTCACTTCTTTGTAGATTTTGTCAGTAACATTTGTGTTTTATACAGTTTTTAATTGTAATTATATGATGTCAGTGATGTCACTGGAGTCATTTTCTCTTGGCCATGCTCCACAGAGCCACAAAAGACATCATATATCATATGATTATATATAGTTGTCCATTTTTTATGTTGGTCAAAATTCCATGTATGAATCTTCCTAAGGACATGTTCTCAGCTGCTGGCAGAGAGTTGATAAATAAGATACAGGGTCTGTCCCAGTACAGACACAACAGGAAAGATATGAAGTCATCAAGTTCATGCCATGTTGGATTCAATGCTAATATCATCAAATGCTCTGGTCTTTCAGTAGGTCTTTCTGATTTACACTTACATTGGCAGGATAATAAAATACAGATTATTCTCATCATCTTATCATTTGGCTACTGTCTCCCAAAGTTGAAGAGAAAAACTTTAATTTTGCATATGATTATCACTTAAAACTGAACATCTGCTCTCTTTTTATTCATGATATTGTTTACAGGACTGCCCCAAATAGCATTGTCAATGTAATTATTATGGATAAATATCTTATACAAGCATTCTTTTTGCATGCTTCAATGTAGTCAGAAGAGCATAATGTGGAATAAAAAGTAATGTTTTCACAGGGATTAATTACAACAAGGCATGAATGAAATCATTAATGGTGTGATGCATGCAGTCCTGATGCGTAATCTCTGGAGTCCAGCTGTTGGCTGATTCAGTGTTTTGAGTGAGGGCATTTTAATTTAATTTAATTTATGTATTTATTCTGCTCATGTGCTCAATTTCCTTGTTCACATTACATGACCAAAAAGGAGCAGAGAGAAGAAAATACTGCTTATACTGCTTGCCCCTTACTCAAAACAAAGCTAGATAGGCTAAATAATAGAAATAGATGTCAGTGTCTATCAGTTTTGGGTATGACATCACTCTGAGTCATTGCTGTCAGTACAGTTGAGAATCACACTTACACTTTGCTAAAAGTTATTTTTAGCTTTTTTGTGAAAGAGACATAAGTCCTGCATTTTACTATGAACCTTTTGACTCATAGCCTATGTCTACTGCTATATATATGTAACTTGCTTGTTCTTAGACACAAACAGATCTCAGCAGGTGCTATAGCTGAACAATAAAATTAATTAAATATGTATATTTTACAATATGATTTTACAATATTTTAATCTGCATGCCCTGCATTGCTTCCATGTACACATTAATGTACAATACCAGTCAAAAGTTTGGACACAGCTTCCCCTTCACTTGAATAAGAAAGTGTGTCCAAACTTTTGACTGGTACTGTATATAATATAATAACAACACTTTAAAAATCCATTAAACTGTTTTTTAACCAACAGACAGAATGCATCTGAACACACTGAGAACAAATGCCCACTAGCTTTGAAGTCTCACCATTTAGGCTATAGCCTAAAATTTGTTTTTTGGGATATTATTTTAATAGCCTAAATTAGCTACTTCTGCTGTTTTCATTCATTTGGAGCGTAAAATTGGGCTAACAAGTGAAACCAGATAGGCCTATAAACAAGCTGTAGCTCCATGAGCTGAATTGATTGTATTAATATTGGGTTTTATATAGATGTAACTGACAGTGATGGAGGCAATTTGCAGCATTTTGCCGCAAAATTGTTAACACCTCTGTAGTTTTTCACAAAGTGGGAGACTGCCATTGTCAGAAATTTCCAATACAAAGTGAATTGTTTTCTCACTCCATTTCTGCAGTGGTCTGAACCATAGACTATATGTCTATAGTTTTGTCATGTAGCATTATGGATAACTTGGAGGCAGCTACTGCACTGTAACATTACCTGTAGCCTAGCAGTGTGGGTAGCAAGGAAACTGGTTTTCTAGAATACACAGCTATTCCTAGTCAAGTATGGTGACAGTGACAGGCTGCTTATAGGGCCCAAAAAAGAAAAACAATTGATACTATGTTTGCTCACATTGGTTGCTAGCAAACAGCTAACTGCGCAAATTTAGTGACACACATTAGAAAAAGTTTATGTTTTCATGCTTTTTCCACAGTTAAAGTGGGTCTTCATTGGATCCAAGCTGACAACAGTTGCTAACTAACAAGCCAGAAACTTCTCAGCGCCATATTTCATCTTTCATCTGGGGTGAGTTTGATTTTCAAAACGCAGGTTTTCTTGTGAAGTATTCATTTAAATTTACATGTAATTACATTTCACCACAGATATTAGTTTTGAAGTATGTAAATAGGTAAATGTGGGTTTAAAATGTTATTGACTTGTGACAGACCGAACCAAATGCGCTGGCAACATTTGTAATGTAATTTCACAATTGTTTCACATATGGCATTACAGTCTTCTGACTACAGACCCGTGTGGTCTGTTTGAATATTGTGAACTATCAGAAAAAGGCTAACAGGCTATATGGTTTTTGTAGTTATTCACAATTATAATTATTATTTTGGCCCCAGGAATCGCAGTTCTTGTCAAACCCTCCACCTCCACCACCTGCCCGCCAACCCCTGGTGACGTGTGTGCACGCGACGACACACCAGCTGAGCAGCCGAAGGAGGGAGGAGTGCAGAGAGTCCACTAGAGAGAGAGAGAGAGAGAGAGAGAGAGAGAGAGAGAGAGAGAGAGAGAGAGAGAGACACACACACACACACACACACACACACACAGAGGGAGAGACCAGCACCGCATTGACAGGAAACACGGAGTCAGAGCTCCGGTGAAGCCGACAGCACAGAGGAGGTGGATAGTTTCTGATGCCGCTGCAGAGCTGACGGTGCCCGGTGCAGCAGCGGCCAGAGGAGCAGCGCAGGTAAGCGGACACTTTCTACTTTCTACTCCGGCGCTCTGTAGTTGTTGCTCCCATCACACTGACGCATCGGGTGGTGTCCCGGTTCTGGCGGGGCCGGACCGGTGTGATGATGAGATCCGAGGATGTGAAAAAATGACAGCAGCACGGAATGCTGCAGCTCCAGTCAGTACAGAAGGCTCGGGAGGCTATTGCCCCGTGTATCTGCAGTGTCTCCCGGGCACCCGGTGTAGGCTACACGGGCCCCCGCCTCTCTCTGCGCATCTTCTGGATGATGCTGCGGTTTTGTGGGATTTTTGCTGCTCTGCGCAAATTGCATATAAAGATACCAAAGTCCGGCGAAATGACCGGGCCCATCCTCGCCGTCTGCATCTGCAGAGGCCCGTGTGTGTATGATGTGTGAGGAGAAGTGTCATTGCAGAGGACGAGCGAACGGGGACATTTAAAGGGCTGTCAAGTTGGGCTTGTTTGGTTAGGCCCCGGGGCTGCAGCCTGGGCTGCACACAGGGTGAGTCAGGTCTGTCTCTCAGCACTGGAAGTGGATCACAGCACATCTGAATGTGAGGGAGGCGACGCAAAGCCAAAGTATTTATAGTCTATTATATCATGTCACCCCATGGTCGACACACACCTCAAAATAACACACACTCTTAACAGAAGTCTAACCCTATAGTATTTCCATAGGAACTTGTATGCTTCTGTTCTACTCAGTAGTAGGTTTACATGGTGACCTTGTTATGGTATTTGTTAATGCCTTATGTGATCACTGTAGGATGTATTCTTATAATATTCCTTTAATAGTTCCATGCTGTCTGTCTGCAATGTGTAGTATGGATACAGTGTTATCTAACGATGGCTTATTTTGGATTGACAAAACTGAGTTTAGCTGCAGACATATTGTTTCCATGAGGGATTATCACAAGCAGTGTGTTCATGTGTAACTTTAAAGTATTTATTCCCTATAACCCCAGTACTTTTACTGACTAATATTGTAGTTACTTTAAGTTCATAACTGATATTTCAAATTATCTCTGTTGTCAGGGATTTTGTGAGCAAAAATAAATAAAGTAAATTGCTGGACAAATCCAAGTTGATAATCACAGATCAGATACATCAGATACACATATACTAAATATAGTCGACTTATGGAGAATATGTGATTCTTATATTTTCAACATTCTCCTCATGAAAATACATTCAAGCGATAAAACTCCAACATATCCACCTAAATGCTTGTCCAGAGTGTAATATAAAGAAATCACAACTTTAAATCAGTCAGAACAAATTCTGGGATATTTCCATGGCCCTTAACAATATTTAATGATATTTCTATATATCCTGTTGTATGACTTTACTATTCCTATAGTGTTCTTATATAGGGGCTGTGGCCTATGTGTGTTTTGCTGTGACTGTGTAACTGTATAGAAAGGTTTGCCTATTGACTTGTGTAATGAGAGCCTAATGCATACACTCAGCCATGGAGAGCTGAGGCGTGTGTATGTGAATGTACGTGTGTGTGTGTTCCAGCTGGGAGTTTACAACATAAAGTCTATAGTACAGCAGAAAAGAGAGGAGGCTCAACTCTTTCAACTCTAATTTTCACAGCAGAGGACCCTTGAAATGCAGAGTGAATGGTGGTCAAATGGAGATTGACACACAATAGCTATTTTTAACTAACAAGTCAATTTTGAGGGCATTTTGTTTCTTTGCTTTATGCAGTGGTGCGAAGAAGTCACACGTGATCATGATCTGATGCTACATATTTAATAATCTTTTGCTAAATGTGAAAGATTGACTCAGACATGGAGATTCTCATTTTGTTACATCTAAATACCTAAATAATATAACTACTTCTCCCTCCAAACTGTTTAAGATCACAGTTCTGCTGTTTCTCTGAACAGATTTCAGCTTTTTTTCAGCATGACATCATATTTGTCAAATAGAACAGTGAATTAAAATTATCTCAATACTCAGCACAAGCTAGAGGGCCTCCCTCACATGACGGCTCACTGCTACACCACACACAGGTTTTGGCCTTGTGCTAGTTGGCTAACTTGCTATGACATGCTGAATACATTTATAAATAAATCACATACAGTTATCACCCAGTGCAAGTAGCCATGCCCTCAGCTCTCAGGACATCTTCGTCTTTTCAAACTTCATCTTCCAAACTCTATTTTTATCATAGGTGTTGAACCACATATCAACGTAGTGATCGTAAATCAGGTTAATCTAAAATGCCCAATATTAAATAAATACTGTATATCTGAAAATAATCACATGAATAAATACAATGAGGTACATAATTTAACCAGTAATTGGTATTTTTTGTAGCAATTTAAAAAATATATAGTTGCATTTTCCCAAGTGACACATTGATTGATGTCACTTCCCACCTCCTCTCTCTTCAACCAACGACTGTTGACCATGAATTTTGACTGGCAGTAACTAAATAAAAACATGTATATTCTCTCAAAACAACTATTTTATTACAAGTATTGGTTTGGATGTGTGAGTTAATTAATGTAGCTGTATCTGTGAGTGCTGTGTTGATCTTCTGATATTTTGCGTCAATTCTTTACACCCCTATTGTTTATCGGTATGTGGACATACTGACAGCTGTGTGTGTATGTGTGTGTGTGTGTGTGTGTGTGTGTGTGTGAGACTGTGTGTGACTGACCGGAGCCTTGGCCAACAGTTTAATGGTCTTACATAAGGAGAGGATAGCATCTCAATCTACACACACATGCTCAGCACATGCACAGGGCTTACAGAAAGAGGACAGATGTATATCAGGCGACAGAGCCATCTACTGTATATTATGTGTAGAGACCGACTGATACTGGATGTTTGGGGCCGATACTGATATTAGGGAGTAAAAAAATTTTATAGGTTGGCCGATATATATATATTTTTTGCAATGATCCATCAAATATCAAACACTTGTGACAACAATAAACTTTATTGTCCAAAATTACATGAAAAAGTAAACACAAACATATACACACACATATTAAACTTAAGAAAAAGGGTCAAATATACATAAAATGCCACCTATATAACTTTAAAAAAATATTGGCGCATATCAGACAACATATATGCTGATACCGATATAAACCGATATATCTGGGATTGGCCAGTATTGGCCAATAATATCGGCTGACTGATATATCTGTCGGGCTCTAATTATGTGTATATTTTTTCAGTGATACAGTAATTGGTAATTTCAATAATATAAATACATGAAAAGGAAAAAAACATAAACATCATGAATGAAAAAATACACACAGACACACACACACACACACATTAAGCTATTGAGAAGTTATAGCTTGGTCCCAATGACCCACAGACACTGTTTTAGTTAGCTAATCTCAACACATACCTCATCTTAAGTTTTTTGTTAGAAACATAAAAACACTAATCAAAAATGTTTTAAATAGTGATAAAACATTAACCTTTAATTATAGTTGTAAAGTTGTGAGTCTAAACAACCAAATTAATTTTTGTCTAACCTTAACACTGACCTCAGCTCGGCCAATGTTGTAGTCAAAGTTGTTGTGGTAGTTATACTCAAACCTAATGCTAAGCCTACATGACACTAGATTTACACACTAAAATAGACCTATTCTATAACTATGCAGTTGGCAGGATTTGGATTGACCTCTCTTTTGCTATGGGGGTCATAGGTCAAAACACAGTATGTTACGATACATGTTATGATATGATATGTTTTTAGACCCGTAGACAGGGTGCATCCATCGTGCAAATTCTGTTGGTTTATTAAAATGTATTTTGTAATTAACAATTTTTCCAATAGGTTGAAGATTTGATTAAAAAAGTAAATAATATGAAAATGTGAGTGAAAATCATTTGCAGTGCAACACACATTTATTGTTGTACTACATAATTTGAGGGATAAACAGCAGCTCTTTGGTGTTTTGGCCCCATTAGGTTTTAATTACCAGAAGAAGTTTTGCTTGTCACATTTTGCTTGTGGAGGGAAATGTTTTGATATATAATGAATGTATAATTTGGGTGAAAAAAGTTTTTAGCTGATTTGCTTCTTTTGAGAAATCTTGAAACCAAGAAGATATGCAGAGTAGTCAGTTTTCTTATGTGAGCAGCAGTTTGTCACTGAGTTAGCTCTGGGGTTGCTGCTGTGTAGAGGACTGAAAAGGTGAAGTTGGCAGGTCAGCATTATTCATATAACAGGCAAAGTCACGAAACCACTCATGAGGATTTCTTGGCCTCTGCTGCACCAATTTTGACCATACTCTTAAAAAATATTTCTCTTTATGAGTCACCCAACTATATGGAAGTGCACTACTAAATCACTGGAGTACCCCTTTAATGCTCACACAGACCCAATAGAGGTAAATGGTGGTTGAAAAATAAGATATATAAGTAAGTAAGATATGAGATTTTCATTCTTCCCAGAATGTGGCCAACTGCAAGGCATGAAGCCAAGAAATGCAGCCTTCTTTGTGCTGAATCTTTTGTACAAGCCATTGTATGCCCATTGGTATTTGCACCTTTTCAGCTGTTTGAGGGCAACTTCCTGGTGATAAACTTGGAAATTTTGCTCTTAAGAAGTTGACAAGGAGTGCCAAATACACAATTAGATTTTACCTCTGGTAGACTCTCCCTTTTGGGAAGAGGCTCAGGTTCGGTCGGAAGGACTTGCACCCAGAGGAATGTGCCCTTTGGAGAATCCAGGCTTGGATTTGGGACCTTCCTGATGAAGGCAATATGGAGGTTGATGCATACATTTCATTTGGTTATTACACCGCTGAACTACACTTGAAACTGTTGACAAAAAGATTCTCTGAAAAGAAAGATATACAGTTATAGAGTTGCAGATATAAATATAGTATGTTCAAACAGTCAGATGAATTCCCCTCTGTCTTGACTGTCAGCTATTGGCTTCCACTCTGAATATGGGCTACAGCGTCCTGGGAGCTGCAGATCTAGATCTACCAGAGCATGCCCTGCTTCTGAATGGAATATGTTTTTTCCACCATGAATTAAATATGTCGGGGCAGTCAGAACAGCTTCCATGTTACCGTGACCTGGAGCCAAGTTTGGTGGGCTCCAGTGGGCTTGTGCCATCTGTCAGCAGTGGTTTCATGGTTGGTGGGGTTCTGTACTGAAACTGGTATGGTGGGTTATGATGAGAGATGAACATGTCATGCTTAAAAATGTACCAAACCTATATCCAGATGCTGTTTCTGAAATCTGAGCCCTGGGTGTCAGGTGTCAGCTGTTTGACTGACTTCCTCTAATGAATGACAGAAGAAGAAGCAGAGAGGTGTGTGAACACTGTGGACACCCAAATATGTGAGGCTTTCTAAACTGCCACAGGCTAGACACTTCTTCACTATGCTTCAAATGAACTACATGTTATGTCATGTTGTCCAACGTGGTCTAATGACAAAAGTGTTTATTATATCTGTTCCAAATGGCAACACTCAAAGGCAGAGCAAAAAGCCTGCCATCGTCCTGGCTGCCTCCAACTGCCTCCATGATCTGTCTTGGTATCTCTCTTTGATTTGTATATCTTTTGCATGTCTTTGTCTTCTTGACACAATGGGCCTCACGCAAGAACATTTTTGTATTTTTATCCAAAACTCTTTTACTTCACCTGTTCATGAGGAGGTGCAGTTCATGAGATGTAATCATTAGCATAATCCACGCCCCTAAAATTGCCATATAAGGCTCCATGTTCTGCTCCGTTTGTGGGTGAGTTTCATTCACAAAAAAGCCCCAAAGAGTAAAAACACCATGCAGCTCCAAGTCCTGCTTTCAGAAATCAGTAGACAAGCACATAACAAATTTAGGAGTGTCAGTAGTAGAGGACCTGAAACAATCATCAAACATCATCAGAGCAGTTCTGCACTGTGACAGAAATAAAGAGGGAATGCTTTGACGTGAAGTTAGATGCTGAAAAACATCTTTCTAAAGCAAAGTGCTCCGTGATGGGAGGTGGTCATGTGACAGTGGTGGTGTCCATTTGGATTGACGACTCAATGGCCCAGTCCTTCCATTTTGGGTCTCCTGACTTGGAAGCGTGAATTTCCAGGAAACGTCTTAGTGGGGCCTCATTGAAGAAGCACAACTCGAAATCTCTCTTGTTTGGTAAGGCAATGAAGGAGTATATGTCCTTGGTGTTTAACCAACACGAGTCAAACAAAAGCACTTCGCCAACATAGTCGCGAGTAGGGGGTTCATCATCCCCATTATATTTCAGACGGACCCAAAATTGTCCGAATTTTGAGGCATAGGGTGGAACACTGCCGAGGGGAGCCATGACGGCTGGAAGCCCAATAAGGGCGCAACGGAAATCGGGATAGAGGAAAAGAGAGACTACTAACGTTTGCCTCCCTTGCCTCTTCCACTCATTTTGACTGATCTTCTCTTAAACAAGTTAAAAGTCGAATTTAATAAATAAATGATTTTAAATATGGGGGGTTTATAAATTATAAACATCTAGATACTAACGAGAGCTATGAAGTGATAAAAAACCTCAAATGTAAAATCCTGTCAGAGAGCATTAGAGATGTCCGGTGGCTGATATCTGTAGGAAGACTTCCTGTTAGAGCTGTTGTGTCTTGGAGTTGTTATGTTACTACCAAAAAATGTCCAATGATTTCCTGCAACGATGATGAGACGCAACAGCATCTTTTAATTGACTGTTACAGAAGTCTGGGACAAGCTGAAAGATGTCGGTGTTCAATTTAATCTATGTTATAAATCTGTTATGTATGGTATTATTGATGATGATCTGCCATCTAAACAAGCTGAACTCTTACAACTAATCATTTGTGTAGTCTGTTCAAAATTATGGAAAACCAGATGCGCAATGATAATACAACAGACAGTGATCTACAGTGACACTGTAGTCAAACATATACTTACTGACCTCCGAAGGAGAAGGACAATGGACAAATCACAGCGCCTCCCCTGGAACACACTGGACTTATGATCTAACAGCACAAACTGGTTTACTGGACTCTATGCACTTTACAGATATTTAATTTAAAAAAAAAAAAATAAAAAAAAAAAGCACTTTTGCACTTTATTGTCAATTTATATCACTGTTTCTTTGTTGTAAATTTTTAAATGTGTCATTCAATAAAGCTTTTGTAAAAAAAAAAAAGTCATGTGACAGTCACAGAGAGTCACACATATTAGGGGAGAATATTATAACCTACAGGTGATGTTACACTGTCAGCTGCAACATAGAATGATACTGGACAGAGAGCTGCAGAGAGACACAGAGGCAGCTGTCGCAGTGAAATGCAGAAGTTGCTGCGCCAAAATATGCCAATAAAAATCATAAAATCTAAAAAACCTTTCAGTAAATTTGGAGCCATGAGGATAATAATATGGTAAACAGAATTTTAATTTTGTATTAGGTTCATTTTAATTTTACGTATATTAAATTTTTGTTAATTTCTGTATCATATTTTAAACTCCAAATTAATTCAGATTGGGACATTATAATGGTAACAAGTGTTTCTCCCCTGTGAAGAAAGACAGAGACTATTCATGACATGTACGACAGGTCTGGACCACTTGTAAATTTCATTTGTATCTAAGAGGAAATTCTAAGCACGAGAAAATTGATGGATGCCACAAATGTTCTTTGTACGTGCATTTTCATAATTAATTTGTTCGTACAAGTGCTTCTTGCATGAGGCCCAATGTATTGTACAGGTTTTAAGTCACATTCTCTCCTTGAAGGCATTCATGGTGTTGCACTTGGTTGTACGTACACAAAAAGTAGTTATGTGAAGAATAAAAAAGAGGGCTTTAGAGAAATTCAAAGCCTGCCTAATTGCCAGTCACTGCATTAAGTGGTTGTGCTTGTCGAATTGTCTGCTTCAGAAAGTGATGCAGCCCTCTCCCTTCCCATTTTGTTGTCAGAAAGGTTTCAGACACTGTTGTTCTATACATGTTCTATACATCTACATCGACACTGGTGTATACCATCATAGTTCCAGGCTAAACTACTGTGTGCTGCTGTGGATGTGTGCGCATAGAGAAGAAGCAGGGCTGCACAATTAGAATATATTAGAATACAGATCAGGCACATTCAACAATAATATGATAGTTTGTATGATGTGGCAGCGTTACACCATGTCAGGGCATGTCTTTAACTGTACCTCATCTCAGGACAAAACACTGATTTCAGCTGCCTGCTGCTGTGGTGACATCAGGCAAAGATACATACAAGGTCATGTTTGTGACGCCTATGACAGGCAACCTGATTGTAATTTTGTTGCACATTAAAAACCTTTTCAAGACATGCAGTTTTTTTCTGGATATTGTGTCCAAATTTGTTGTTCTGCAAGACTTTTTAATGACTGAAGGGCTGCATTAAAGAAGCCAGTGATTTCTAGAAGGCATGGGAATTCAGCAGTTGTGTTTTGGGCCTTTGAAGCATATCTGTCAATTGGTCTTTTACATGACAATGTTTGGTAGCCTTTGATCAAGAGCATAGAGAAGGAAAGAGGTCATGTGGATGTAAAATATCTAAGTAGCCATAATCCAGCAGTAATTTCCCTAAATCTTTTTACTGAAGACCCTGGGCTCTAGTTGAATGTTGTTTGATCACACAGTGCTGCAGTTCACATGTTTGACCAACAGAGGCCAGTGTTGTAACACATAATACATGAGTGAGTGCACCTACAGGCGAACTGGTTTATGAAGCGGCTGTGTATGTTTGACAAATAATTAAAAATAAGTGTCTTACGAATATTAGAAATTCATTCTCATATTATTAAAAATGTTTTTCTTGTAAATCACAACTTGGTTCTTGTAATATTATGAGGCTTTTCTCCTTAAATTGCTTGTCAATTGTTGCCAAAATATTTTGACATTATTCCCTCACAGTGGACCTAATAGTTGTAAAGTATGTTAATGATCTCTGTACTGAATTACACGGCTGTATGGCTCTTTGTTCTGTGTTATTGAGGATAAATCATGAAGTGAGTCTTGATCTTGATTCTGAAAAAACATTGCACCTAAGAAACAGAAAGGAAAAGTTTACCAGCTAATGAAGTACATGAAGAACACATTTTGCCACTGTCCAGATCTCTAGAATCATAAGATAAAAAGTTATAGAGCAAGGAACACAGTTAAGCTGAAGCATCTTAGGTTTGTTTGCCCGCCTTTTATCCCATATAGGGCAAAAAATCTTTTGTGTGCTGCAACACTTTGAACACACATGAAACTACTATTAATAACTACTAGTAACTATTACTAAGAATTATGTCAGTTTTTATATCTAATGATGGTGTTCATATGCATATATATATTGGCTCAAAAACGAATGAGCCTTTAAAAACCTTTATGTAACAAAGCCCAGTATATAGAGTACACAGCAGTAGCAGCAGGCAGCATGGCTGCTTTCCCACTGATCCCCTCTCCTGGCTCCCATTCAGTTAAATGGAGCAGCCATTGCAGATGGGACATAGCCAGGCCAGGTGGATTGTGGGTAAGATGGGGTGTTGCCCAGTGATAGGTAAATTAATTCTGCATTAGGGAAGCCTGCTGGCCTCACTATGATCACCTGGCATGGTGTGTCTGTCTAGGTACGTGTGTGTGTGTGTGGTCACCTCACATGAGAATTAGAACAACCCCCCTCCTGTACTTTTAATACTTCACCTGGCATCAAATGTAGTCTGAACCGCAGGCCGGAATCAGTCTGACTTAGCCTGAGGGACACAGAGGAGACTGCTATGGAGTCATTCAGTCTCCAACAGTGTGCTGTAACAGTAGCTGGATGGTTTTCCATTTAATCCTTAGCTGCTGAATGATTTTGTGTTTCACAAGTATAACCAGGTGGACTTCTCTAAGTGCATCTTTGTGTGGCTCCCACTAACTGGGCTTCCATCTGAGGAGATTTGCTTCAATCAGGCACCTTTATAGAACCAAAGTGAAACTGGAACTTCGGAGTTTTGTTCCTGAAGTAAGGAAACCTCAATCAAAATCATAATGACTTCATAATAATGGAAATACTAAAAGTTTGGAAATTTTAGTGTACAATATCTAACATTTTTTTATTCTGTATTTTCTCATTTTCTGGAAGTTGAACAAGTTTCCATCTGGGTGAAGATTTCACCCAGTTTTTCATTAACTACTGTAATACCAGCACCTATAACCTAATCTACAGTGCTGGGTACAAATGCATTTCTTCTGAATTGATTTGTCTTCCTTTAAGAAACTGGATAGTAGGATAGAAATTGGTAGAAATTCACAATTTAGGCTATCTTTTCATTTACCATTTTAAAACAATCCAGAATGTTCTTGACAGTGAAACTGAAACAACAGCAGTTGTATCTTTATCTCTCTGGATATGCGCTATATCATCCCACCTAACAGCCGTCCTTCAATGGAAAACCTTTCTCTTTCCTTTCCCCCATCCATCTGAAGTTCCTCTCAGGTTACCTGAGCTATGCCTTCAAGTGTCCATCATTTTTTGCTTTTCAGCAGCTTCTATTTTTAAACACCTCACAGAAGCTGCTGTTTTCTCAGAGGGAGGGGGAGGGAGGAGAGAAGAGACAGAGAGCGAGAGAGAGAGAGAAGAGAGAGAGAGAGAGAGAGAGAGAGAGAGAGGACAAGGCAATGGATGGAAAAGAGGGGGAGGAAGAGAGGGTAAAGGAGAAGGAGGCAAATACGAAGATGGAAAGATGAAAATAGAAAAACAAAAGCTTGTGAGTGTCTGGAGTGAAGGCCGATGGCACAACGCTGTCTGGCAGGCTGCCAGGTGGAGAGGATAAATAGAGGATAGAGAGATCAGACGGAGGGAGGGAAGCATCCTGGAGTCAGGTGCTGCTCCAGGCCTCAGTTTCCAATGAGAATAGAAAACAGAGAACAGTGAGGAGAGTGTGTCTGACCGATATGATTCCAGAAGTGATATTGTTGGATTAAAGCTACTGAACACTGATAATAAAACCTAACCACTGACATACCAGATTTCAGAGATTAAACAAAAATTGACTGTGCCAGTAATATACCACTGTACTCACCACTGTCTTCATAGAGGGCAGACATGCTTCCCTGCAAAGAGCTTTATCAAAAGAGACATACTAGGCCAAGGTTATCACTATCTAAAGCTCTATCAAAAGCAGCGTTTTTGAAGATCTAAATGAAGGTGAACATCAAATGTTATCACTACAATTATCCATTACTACTGCCTTTTACATGACATAGCAACTTCCAGGTTGTCAGAGTGAGGCACAATGTGTGTCATTGTATGTCATTGCCCAATGGTCTCTGTTTTTATCTCTACAATGAGGATTTATGAGTACAAATGTATGCTAATGCTGCATTCATGTCACTGCACTGGGTAGGAAAGATTGCCATGTTTATGACTTGAGTGTGGGGTCAGCATTGGTGTCACCAATGATCAGATGAAATGTCATCCTGGAAGTCCAGTTTAAGTAATAGATCCATTAGTCTGAAATCTTCTCAGACTGGTTTATAATTCTATGAGACAGGATTTTACAGCTCTTGACATTTATCATATAGTGACAGTCATTTTATCCTCTGTCTGCACAATCGTGAGGTAAACAGTAGAGTTACACATCTAACAGGCATGTGTGCTTGCAGGTATTTGATTGCGTGTCAACACAATGACCTCAGTGAAATGAATGAAGCGTCTTTTTTTACACAGTGTTAATGTCTGAACATGGCTGAAATGGAGATTCCAGCTATCTTACTACCTCAACACTGAATGAATACCATCTAACAATGAGTGACAGTTGAACAATTGCAGACTTAAAAAAAACATGGTTCATTATAAATATAGCAATATGTATTGATTATATCAATGTGTAGTTACTTTGAACATGAACTTGGCTAATATGAGGTATCATGTTTTCTATTTCAGGCAGTTACATATTATTTAGGATCAAATCTCGTATATCAGAGCTTTCAAAAAAATTGGAGTTATGCCATATTCATTATACTGTGGCATAATGAATATGGCAGAACCCATGAGTGGGTACAATGTATTGACCTAAAGTGCCAAAATGAGACTCAGTTCGTAAAATACTAGTCGTCTCCAATCATCTGGTCTAACTAAATGCTGAATCTGTTTTAACATAGGTTAAAAACATTTGAACTTATATTGGCCTTTTTTTGTAATCTTTCTGTTAATTTCACTAACTGCAGTATGTATCATTTTACAATCCTTGCATACAGCCAATGTAGGATGATCAGTTCAGAAATAAATGACAGAATCATTCAGATCCGGCTGTTATTCAAAGTCTAGTATTGGCCCTATGTATCAGTCTAACCCTGGAGGAGACGGAGACAGGAGCAGTAAGGAAAGCCTGATGGTAGACAGAGGTCATAGCTCTGCTCAGTTGATGCGCGCTGATGATATTTTAACAACAGCTTCGCCACAGGCTGCTTTCCAAATGTAGCTGCTCCATGGTTAAGATTAAAATACACTCAGCAGATCCGATCTTCTGAGACAAAGCGTCTGATTGGGTAGAAGCTGCTATTCAGACAGATGTTATTGGGATAATTCAAGTTTAGGCCTTCTTTATTTGTCTTTTTCTGTTTGAGATCCTTTCTCATTTATTTATTATGCTCACTTTCTCACACATTGCTATTTTGTCTGAAATATTCTGTCTCTCTCTCTGTCTACTCATTGATTCAGTCCTCAGATTTGCATCTTTCATGTTCAGACAGTAAACAAGGTGTCCTTCAATGTGTTTGAAGTGCAGCTGCATCAAAGCTAACCAGGGGATTAGAGGGCTCATCATATATCCCATCTCTTTTCCTAGTTTTCCTAAAATGGATGCACAGTAGGAACAATAATTAAGTTTATGTGTTGTTGTCACTGTGAGAAATGCTGCTTATTAACCTTAATCCAGGATGATTCTCAGTTTTGTAACACTGTTGCAAATATGTGTGTGTGTGTGTGCGTGTGTGTGTGTGTGTGTGTGTGTGTGCGCCCTGCAGCATTACAACATTAGGCCATGCATATGCATCAAGGGCAAAAGTGACACGTGGCCTTTTCAGCTGTGATAAGGACAAAAACTAAAAACTCGCCTCTGATAAGTTTTCACATAACCTGACGTGCATGCTAAACAGCAGCCCTCCAATTTAATTTGCTCTTTACTGCAACTTCTGCTGTGTTGTTCATTTGCCTGGCTGATAAGGCATGATATTCCTTCACTGAGTTTGGTTGGTGATTATTGATTAAAACATGTATACTTTCGATCTTGCACAGCTACTCCAATGTTGGGTGTGCACATTTTGTGTGTGTTCACTGTTCTCCTGGTTCAGGGGATTTGTTTAAAACCTGTCTGATGTTTGACCACTCATGTTGCTAGTCCCCTTTAAGGCCAGTTGTAAAGTTGTTGCTACCTGTAATAACTGGTAGCAACCAGTAGCTGGTAGCTTTGTTTTCCCTTCTAAAGATGTGGTTTAGATCATTAAGTAAAACTTCTTGCTTGTGTACTCTGTTGTCCGATAGAATTGTAGCGTACTCCAATCTGTGATGACCATATGTACGTACGTCCACGACTGTGGATGCCAAAAAAATCAATTTTCCTGTAATATGTGACATACAGAAATTCACTTATCACTGTGGTGCATTGTGTGTGTGTCCATGAGAATAGCCTTTAGCATTCTGCTGGCTCTGCAGAGGAAGCAGCTGCTGGTGTTGTGCAGAGGAAATGGGCCCATTACAAAGCCTGCAGAGTTAATTATTAACTCAGTCCATCCAGTTTTATCACTTTTTGTTGAGTGAAAATCTGTTCCACTTCATGCTAATCAAATGGTCTTCAGCTCTCTTTTGCGGACTTTATGCAACTAAAGTTTTTGCTGTAGCCTACTCATGAACTGTAAATGTACTTTTTTCATGTTTGGTCAGTTTTTGATCTAATCCAGTTTAAGATGGTGTACTGCTGCTGCAGCACTGCGGACAAAAGCTGTACTCGATGTACGGAGGTTTTCGTAGAAGTGGAAGCTGGCATGGTTATTTATATGATCAGTTTTAGAGGCAACAAACAAGCTGTTTATCTTCATTTTTCTTCACTGTGTATTGTTTTTGTCTCACAACAGTGACACTGATTCAGCATGAGAGTAAGAACAGTCGTACATCACATGTAAATAAACTTTTTAAATCATCTGTGTCTTTAGGTCTTTAATCTTGGCTGCAGCTCAGCAGAAATGAGCCTGAGCAGACAGCGTATGTCTCCCACTGTTGGACATAGTTGAGTTTTCACCTGATCTTCCAGCTCTGTTACAACCTGTGTGAGTGTAACTAAAGCTGGATGCCTAAAGGGCTGTTCCCACCATATATCCCATCTGTCACTGCACTGAGTGTCCTCCTGCAGCTGATTGACTGTGTCTGGCAGGCAGGTGAGGAGTGTCTGCAACAAAAGGCTTTCTTCATTATGAAGCCGAACCAACTAAAAATGTTGACAAAGGACAGCCTTCCTGCTAGCTGCATTAGCCCTTCAGGGCTTTCCCACTGCTCTCTGACTCACTCTCTCTGCTGTATTGATCACGGTTAACCCCTCGCTGGATCAATAACATTATTACCAGCCTGACACCTGATATGACTGACTTTGACACCTTTGAGCTGCAGTGGAAGGGTGGGGTTTGTCACACACACACACACACACACACACACACACACACACACACACACACACACACACACACACACACACACACACACACACACACACACACACACAGTCTTTCAGGTTAAAGAAGGAAGGAGAAAACTGATCATTGTGACCTGTGACCAGGTCAAGAGGGAGAAGGAGACAAAGACAGAGAGGGCGGATGACAGTGACAATGATGAAGTTGACAATGACAGCATGTAAATAATTCTTAAAGCTCACCAATTTCAGTTTCCACCAATTTTCCACTAAAAAATAAAAAGAGGTGACAGATTTTCTCTCAAATTTTATGTCCTCAAGAATACAAACTGAAGACACTCAGGTGCAACTCAGCTGATTAGGAAACCCTCTATTGTAATTATTTGTATTTTGTAATTACATTACAGTTACTAATTCTAGTAATGCTAATCCCACATGTAATATGGAATTGCTGAGGAGTTTTAGTCACTAATCTTGCTGCTGATTCTGTACTAATTGAACAGAATACAGTGAATTACAATAGTAGAGATGAAAGGAGACAACAGCATGATAGCAAAAATACAAGCTGTCTTTATGGGAGTAATTTAAGCAAATATGTGCATATGTGTGTTTAATTTGTACTGTTGGACTAAGTAGTGTGTCTGAGATTACTGTGATCAGTAGAACTACCGCCCCACACACAGACCATTAGCAGGCAGCATTAATGGCCGCTGATGGGATAAGGTTAGAGGTTATCCATCTCTCCATTAGGGAGCCACATGTTAGCAGATGTGTGTGCGTGTGTGTGTGTGTGTGTGTGTGTGTGTGTTTGTGTTGTCATCTATAAAATCAGTTTTTCTAAAGAGAAGCAGACCACTTTTATTAGTTAAATAGTCCCAGTGATTAATTTAACCAGGACCTGGACACATGCACACACACATTTAGCAGATGTTGCAGATGGGGCCTGTTTCATTGTGTTGCTGAAAAAAACAGAAGCAATAACACGATAAAACACTGTATTTTATACGACATGGATTTCATTTTCTATAATGGCAGTAATACAGATCTTCTGGAAATTCAATTGAGAAATAGATAAAATAAACATGGGAATTGAGAAATTAACTGTATGATATTGGCAAACTTAAATATTGTGATATTTTAAAACATACTGTATATCGTGAGCTCTGAAAATATTATTACGTAACTGCAATGCAACCTAAATAACCTATATAGATTTAATGCTCAGCTCTACTTAGAAAACTTGACTTGATATATAAAATCAAAAGGACAGTTGCACCCTATTTTGGTGACAGTTTGCACTCCATAATTCTGTTCTGTTCTTTTCTTTTTAATTTTGTCTTAATAAATGCTTTTGTTACAGTGCGCAGTAGCATCCACAAGTACCCAAATTTCCTCTCAATGTAGTATTGATGCTTTTAATGGTTTCAAAACCGTGAGAGTTGAACTAGGAGGAATCAGTGGGTAGGATGAAATGTCATAGCTTTGAACCAGCGCCATATAAATTGGTTGCAACCTTACTGGATCTGAGTGGGATTCTTTCTTAACCTCAAAAATACCATAATTAAAACATCCTGTTTTAGAGTCAGACTAGCTCAGCTGTTGTGATCAGATTTATTCTGTAAATATTTAACAATATTATATATCGCCACTGCTGACAATTATATCAAAGTTATCCCACACCTCAGACTTTTCCTTTGAGGAGGAAAACGTTGTTTGTCCTGTTGATCACTTTATGTACTTAAATATTTTTATTACCAAATTTTTATGGTAAATGAATTTCTCTTGCTCTGGAAAGTTCTTAATACTTCTTTCTCAGTGCTTTATAAATAAAATTCAGAGTAAAACAATGATAAATGTAAATATCACAAAAAAGAATTAAGATGAAGACCTTGCTGGGTCTCACCTCAAACTGTCCAGCCTGTGACTCAGAGCTCTGTTTCACACCAACACATGAGCTCGTGTTCCTGCTGTTTTCCTTTAATGCCAACAAACTGTCAATGTCTACATTCAATTAAACTCTTGTTGCATACATTAACAGCACATCCACTGTAGCCTCTACATATATGCAGGCCTGTGCTAGCTTCCACGCTACAGTACGCATACAATACACACACACACAATGCAAATATACACACAGTACAATACCCACAATACATCACATCTCCAAGACATACTGTGGTCCTTTCTTTCTGTTCAATGCAGCGATTTGAAAGAACCATATAATGCAGAGAAAAGTGAGCAGTGAGTGCATTGTGTGTGTGTTTCCAGCTGACAGAGACTAGCGTGGCATGCTCCATGTGTAACAATGACATGGAAGTAAAAGAGAAACTCAGGCCACACTAATGTGGATACGTCTGAAAACTTTTATGCATCAAATGGAATTTTGTCCCCATTTAGCATTTAAAGTGTTCTAAAAGTTTTCCTTCTGTTTTCAAATGTCACAATAATAAGAAAACCTCTTCTTCCTCTTATTTTTTCTTTCTTCTTTTATTCTTTGTTGGAAAATAAGAAAATAGAAAATTATTTCTCCTCCAGCTCCCTGTTTAATCACAAGTCAGTGTTTCCTTACAGCCGATCAAATATTACTAGTGTTGTCATTGACGCATCTTTCACTTTATACAGTTAGACAAATGCACAAGTATTTTTCATAAAAAGTGGAAGGTAGACTGTGAACATAAAAATATAATGAGAGGTTAGAAAGAAGTCAACAACAAACATTTCAGTAACTTAGTTCCAAATTCTGTTGTGTTCTATACAAATGAGAGCTTCTTTGTACAAAACATTCAGCAGTTTAAATTATTTCACTCCCTGATTCTGGGTCAATGTGGTGCTGCTTTTTGGTTCACAAACACAACAATGAAGCAGTTTGAAAATGCTGAAGCTCTGTCAATGTAATCTCTCTCCATATTCATAGATGCTGTTCACAAGTACCTGCTACAACACTTAGAATTCAAATTCATGTTAAATAACAATTCATTTATTGCCTGTAAAGCACCTCCAGGTGACAGGTTCAGACAGCATTAAATCTGTTTTTTTACTGTTAAGTCCTTACACTTCCCTACTCTATTACATCAGCATGTCTTAGTGCATCTGCAGTACAGCAGATATGGAGCATGAGAGACAGAGGGTGAGAATGTGAGAGGGAGAATGGAGTGTGTCACTGTCCACACACACACACACACACACACACACACACACACACACACACACACACACACACACACACACACACACAATCACCTTACTCTCTCTTCGCAGTCTGTCAGCAGCCTCTATAACCCCCCTTCTTTCCTTTCAGCACCTCAGCAGATGGGCAGTAGTGCTCCCTCTCTCTCTTTCTCTTTCTGTGTGTGTATCTCTCTCTCTCTTGGTGGGGAGCTGTCCTTTGATACTTGTACCGGCCCTGCGATCTACATCCCCTCCCATCGCCTCGAGGGCTCACTCCCCATTGTTTCTATTGTTTCGCTTTGAAAGTGGGTTAAGAAAGACAGCAGCAGTGGACAGAAGGGACGGGGGCTGACAGAGATGGGGGAAGTGATGGAGAGACATAGAGAAAAGCAGAGAGAGAGAGGAAAAATGACCAAATCAACGTGTAGGGGAGGGGCTGTCGGATTATATGATTGCAAGACAGGGAGATGATGAAATGACGGGGGAGGGGAGGGGAAGGGAGGGGGGCTGATTTGTTAAATAGAAACAGATTGGGGGAGAGATGAGATATGGATACCAGGAGGAGGTTAATGAAAACATGGTGGGAGTTGGTGAAAAGTAAAAGAAGGCAGGTGATGTGTAACAGACATCAGTAAGATGCTTTTTTGCTGGTTGTTGGTCATTTGATATACCTCATTACATATGTATAAAAGAATTTAGAAGTTTAGAGAGTTCAAAAGAAGAGTGTGTTTGTGGGCTGTGTGAATTTTCAGATTTGTATTGAAAAATGGACATCCAACCTTTTTACATATTTCTCTTAAAATTTTCCGTGTCCACTACAAATAAATATTGTATATTTTAAAAGCTATTTTAAAAAGATGCTGGTAATGCTGTTGTGCATGCTTAGTCACATGACTGATCGATGGACTGTATAAGGAAACACCATCCTGATGAAAGAAAGATAACTTGGTAAATAAAGTGTGGTGTGCTGAAGAGAAAAGAAAAGCCTTCTTTGTTTTTCAGCGTCATGCTTGTGATTACTGGTTGTGGTCTGAATTGCTTGCTTATGTTATGTCCCGCTGGATTGGTGTCAGGGCTCTGGCTGCTGCACACACCTTTGGTACAGATGTGAAGTGTGATGTTGTTTTGAGGATGAGAGGTCAGGCTTGGTCCAGGCCACAGATGCTGGAAGACCCCAGTCAACCCCAGATAGAGTTCACTCACATTAAAAAAACTGATTCAACATAATTCAACAGAGTTCCATCAGTACATGAACATGAAGATACAGTCATGATTCAGATTTTCCACATTTAAACATTTTAGGGATACAAAAGCATAGTCTGTCTGATACTGTAAGTCCTGGTTTCCTACTACCTCTCACACTTGACGGTTTTCTGTTCACAAATACGCCACAGACACACACACACACACACACACATACACACACATCTCTGCAGTCCTCATTAACGCTCAGTGTGTTTTTGAGGCTGAATGCCTCTTCACTACAGACGTGATTTGTCTGCCTGATTTCCCTTTCATTTAACTCTAGCACCAATGTGAATATGTGAGGGTGTGTGTGTGTGTGCGCGCGCGTGCACGTGCACGTGCGCGTGTATCCCATGTCTTAGTTTCATTCAGGCTGTATAATACAACACTTAACCAGACCGTCTGTCTGCTTTGATTTGAAGCGTAAATTACCCATTATTAGAGTCAATGTCATTTCTGGTCAGAAAATGACATCCATTGATTTGTCTAATAGTCTTCTGCATTTTTGTCATCCTGCTTCGCAGCTGTTCCGCAAGTAATTTCAAGGTTGCTTTTTAGAGAAAGGGCTTCAATACTGTTCAGATTACTCTGTGCTCAGCTGTGGAGAATTATTCTGTAGTATCTGTTACAACAGGCTTGTGATACTGAAGTAAAACTCATAGATTATAGAAAATAGATTTTCTGGTTTGAGCTGCTCACTATCAGAAACATTTTCTTATTTTAAAGTAAAGTACAATAAATGATAAAAAGGCAAGTGACAGAGCACTGGAGCCATGGGTATAGGATTTCACTTTTTGTAAAAAATAAGACTTATAGTACAATCACATAAGCCTAAAAATATTTTACATTTGATTCCACAATATAAATACCACTTAATGTCTGTGGATGAAGCTGTAAAATCTTATTTTTAATGTAAATTGTGTGTTTGGTTAAAATCTGGTAAAAAGTGACATAAAGAAAATTTGTGTAAGATGTGCCAGAAGTCTTTGTTCAACAGACTGAATTACTATTTAGTTTCACTTCATTCAGGTGTTTTTTTATTTGGTAGGTTTTCAGTTGACACTGAAGCTCCGGTTGCAAGGAACAGTCAACCTATTTCTGTGAGTGTGTCAATCTCATCTATGCTTTTCGCCATTTTTGTGGATATTTTTCTCCTGAATTTTAAAGATAATGTAGTTATTTTTTCTGGCTCTGGCTCAGGAAGATGACATACCCATTCTCAACCCCTCCTACAAAGCTCTGATTGGTGGATTGTATCTCCAGATGGGGGAAACGGCCATCAGTGAGCACAACGCACAAAATTGGAGATGTGCAGAGTCTGTTGTCTGGAACCAGGCTATTTATTTGTTCATTTATCAAAACTCTATTAAATTCCACTGAAAAGTAACTAAAACTGGGAGAGAGCATTTACTTAACCCCTGACATTTAAACACGTCTTTTATGAAAAAACGGGATTAATCAACATGACACCACAGATATTTAGTGTCAGTGATTCAGCACAACACTGGAAACAGTGACCATGTAGTCCCAGGACAGTGTCCCATCCTTTTATTCTTAGCTTGTTTTCTGGCAGTGCATCAGTAAAGATAAAGTTACTTGGCAAGCAGCACTATAGGATACACAGTACTGCATGTTGTCCATCATCCTATACTAGTAGCTAACTATTGTGCCTTCAAAATAATGGATTGATCTTTAGTTAGTATGACTGATAAACTCTCAAATAAACTTCTCAACACTTGACAACACTGTTTCTAAATGACCTGAAATTGATCCTAGGGATTTCTGCACCGCAATTTCTTGAGAACGTCATTGAAGATTTAATGGAGAATCATGGAGCCGGGCTCTTATTTTGATTACTGCTACTGAACACATTTTATCTGAACCAAGACCAAAGTATTCCCCAGATAGACCATAATCACCCAGTTCTACATGGAGGCCAAACAATAATTCTGTCATTAATTAAGGTCTTAATCCCAGTTTAAGCCTTGTGCATAATTACTGAAGTGCCTCATACACAGTAAAGAGGCCATTGAGCTAATTTGGAGTGAGGTTGATTCATTCACTCTGCAGCCAATGAATCTGACGACTAATCTGTTATCCTGGTCTATCAGTGGTGATGTGTTGTCATTCACAAGGGACTGCTGTGTGTGTGTGTGTGTGTGTGTGTGTGTGTGTTCGCGTGTTCGCGTGTTCGCGCGCACGTGTGTGTGTGTGTGAGCAAGAGAGTCCTCTTCATGTAGCCCTATTATGTATTCATATGTGCACAGGGAGTGTATCAGGGCTGCGAGTGCCAGACGTTCAGTCTGGCCTCAGGCAGTGAGCTGTCATGGCAATCTGTGTGAATGTACTCTGGGTTACATGCTCAAAGTGGTAATCCTTGTGTTACTCTTGATTTTATTTTATCCATGTCTTAAGCGCAAAATGTTGGTTGCTTTGTATTTCATATAATATCTAATTTTCCACCACAGTAATTAGGGCAGACGAAATATTAGAAAGACCTCTCAGTATAACACAGTGAAGATCAACTGCAGCACAAACTACAGCCTCCAAAATGACCAGAAAGTTGAATCAACACCTCTGTAAAACAGTTGAACAGAAACTGAACAAAAGAAGCTGCTTGACAGTAGGATTTTAGAGTTGTTATATTAGGCTACATTATGTACAATGTGCACACGTGTGATTGGAGGGAGATTTATTTAGACTTTGGAATACTATTAATGGTGTAACAGTGTAACATCTCTGAGTCAGAAATACAAACAGTGAGATTAATATCAACTACAAATATCCATACATCTAGAATGGCTCCCTGTTTATCAGGTTATTTTCTGCACTATAACAGTTTTCTATGAATCTCACAACTTCTCAGCATTAGGAAACTTAGAGAGAGAATATTGCCCAGGTGTAAATGTAATGAAAATGATTGTGTTAAATCCACTGGCCACAGAGAGTAGTGAGATATTTACTTACCTGAAAGAATTACATATCATTACTTTGTGATACAGTACACATACACATACACGTCTGAGTTGCCAGGTTTCCATTAGGATATAATGTTACTGTACTTCTAAGGAAACATTTCCAAATGGAACTGTTCAAAGACTGTGGTTTTAACTAGAGCTCAAGTGATAAGACAATATTTAACTTTAAAAATGTGATAATGATATATAACTTAGATTATTCAGATTGCTTATACTTGTATAAAGAATTGTGAGGAAGGTATGCACTGAGCAGGACATGTTACAGAAGAATAATCTAAAGAGCAACTCAAATTGTCTGATAGTTTCATTTCAATGTAAGTTCAACACCTACAAATGAACATATTTTGAAAAATTAAAGTTGTGATAAACCATCTTTATATTACACAGAGCAGTTTCATTGAGTGATGATCAAAATATGGATGAATGCTGGTTTGAGACTTCCAGACGTTCCAGAGGATTCCAGACGTGTTAAAATGTTGCTTTTCAAGACTGTAGTTATATGCCGTGATGCTGCTTCAGGTTGATTTTTCAGGGGGAAACTGGCCTTACAGGAACTGTTTAACTCAAATTTAAAATTCAGTCATCATCACTCTCCCCAGGCTGAGCGTCAGGCTGAGTCAGAGCTGAGTAGTGAGTCCTTATCTTGAACGGCTTCCCAGTAAGCTTTCTGAAAACATTTGTTCTGTCTGAACTGCCTTTTCTGGGAAATACTTAATGGTAAACTGGGTGTGTTCCTGCTGCAGTCCCATCTCAGTCTTCTTCCAAACAAATCTGGCTGGTGAGTCCACAAAGCTGAAGTGAAACTTCAATGGCTGTACAAACAGCAGTGGAGTTTTCATGGATATAAGGGTGGTAGTTATGGACAGAATGTGAACATGAAATAAGCATCTTAATTGTTTTTAAAAGTATTTAAGTTGTAGAAAGTTTTGATCACCCTGGACTATCTAAGTCAGTCTGGTGTATGTTAAAAGCTAGCTTCCCTAATTCTTTCCTCTCTGTGTAGTAACAGAGAGTGAATGATGTAATGTGACAGATCAATGGCAGAATAAAGTGATGGAGAGAGGGAAGAAAAGAGAGACAGTGGAAGATGAATGTAGGAAGAGATGAGGGATGAAAGCAGATGAGTTTTTCAGAGGTCACCCGTCTGTCCTGTGGACCTCGCCCACCAATTATCCCCTGGACCTTGTTATCTCAGTGCCCTTAATTAGGCCAGCCCAGGCCATCCACTTGATTGGACAGGGCCCCAGCCTTAGTCAGGGTGGACAGCCAATCACCTCAAAGGTTGTCCTCCTGTGGAAAATGAGTACCCAGAATCATGTTTGGTTGAATGATGATTGGGATGTTAGAATACACAGATAGACAGTTGTATCATTGTTAAACCTGCTAAAGGTCATGGCCATAACATTGAAGGTCAGTGGCTCTGGATTAAAGATTAATACTGCAGTGTCGTCCAAAGGAAAAAGAGTGTTTGAACTATAAAAGTGGTCCAGCTAAAATGCTCAGTCACCAGTTTGCACAGTAGGTTTCAGTAATAGATTCTGTGATTATGACATACAGGTTAAATATGAATACCAGTTATTAGGAATTTGGACATGTGTAGGATTAATAGTAGAGGTGATATAAATAGCCAGAGCTGTGCATAATGACAGCTATTTATGCAATGTCAGAGAACCTTGCTAATGCAACATAATCTGTAAACACAACTTCTTCCTTGCCATTTTTTTCATTGACAGGTCTGACGCTTGGTGGAGCAGGCAGATTCATATGTATTCATATGCAAACAGGTGATGAGGGGGGTGTCTACATCCATTTACAGCTAACTATGACAGTGTGCATGTGCCCAGTTCCACAATGATTTTAATTTATAACACAGAACAATGCATACGTGTGGCTTTATAAATCTGATGAAAAGGAAACATATGCATATTTCTGTCTTTGAGCATACACACAGTTGTGAATCTTGTGAGGGAATATCCTTTGGAAGAATGATGATCATCCCTCCAGTAGAATTCCACTCACTTAGAAAATCTATGACAAGGAGCACTGAAGCTGTTCTGGAGGTACATGGTTATGGAACAACACCATACTACACTTTATGTTGGGTTCTCCTTTGTCACCCATCTGTAGCTCTGGGTTTGTAGTCAAAATTTTACTTCAAGGTAGGGCAACATATGACTCTTTATTGAGTGCCATTAACATTTGAATCTTTGCATTAAGTTAAGTCTAAAAAATGATTGTAGAATTGTGGAGTACATTTGACTTCAGCCCACATGGTTAGATTTTAGTGGTCAATCAGAGCACTAAAGTAATCCTCATATACAGTAAATTTGACTGAACTGACTGATTGTGCTCTCAGTGTGTCTTTCTTCTGTATACACACACTGGAAATGTAAGCATACAGAGCATACATGCAGAATGCACATGCTCAACTACACCTCTAATGTACAGACAGGATGATTTGTTTCAGACTTTACTGCATGTGTGCATGTGTGTGTGCTCGCAGCGCTGTGGTCCTGTGTGTACAGTAATCTGAAGTCAATGGAGCATGGCAGGTCACAACTGAATGCCAAGGTGGGGATTAGAGAGGAGTCAAGGACATTAAACCATACAATCTCTTCAGCTAGTGACCTTCAGCACACACACACACACACACACATACACACAACCCTGGCCCAGTGTTGACAGGTTAACAGTGTGTGAGTGATGGAGGTCAGCCTTAATAGACTGATCCTTCACCTAATGACATTTAAAATAACACATGTAATGTAATTCTGTGTTGTGCATCACTAAGATTGTATATGCTGTCTTTTGGTGACCACGGCTCAGTCAAGTGTGCAGGTCGAACATTTGTGGCACAACCAAACTGCTTTTTATGCCATAACTAATAGAGTTGAACTCTACAATATATGGAGCCCTAAAGAAAAATCAATACAATGGTCCCATAATAATCATATCAGAGTTTATATTGTGTGGTACCTTATACATGTTTCAGATTGGAAGGTAGGGGTCCATTAAAGTCACATAATGGGACAAGTCAATCGATAGTTGATCCACCATTCTATATTAGTTAAGGCAATGTACTGTATATTAAACTGCAGGTAACTATAGCAACATGCTGATACTTCACACTATGTTATCAATAAACCAATACAAACTAACTCAAAAATGTTTACAATTGTGTTGTCGTATTGTGCTATTAATTTCTCATCTCAGGACACTTTTTTGTGCATAATTACTCACCTATTGTATATAAAGCTGTATTAATCTCAAAGTTTTTATATCACATTTGTTTAGTGCCTTCGTAAATAAATTACAAATTTACTATAGTCGGAAAAACATTGAAGCAGTTGAGCATGTTAGATGCTTTTTGGACCAATCAGGGAACTATATATAGTGGGTAGATTATGGTGACTCCCAAACCTCATGAATAAGCAACTAAACTAAACTAACTGTTACAAATAATAAAATTAAGCACAATTCTGTGACTCAATGGACTAATTTCTGCCTCAAATTGATTCAGAAATTTGATTTTGGGGACATTAAAGAGAAACCTGACATTCACACAATTACCATGTTTGTCCTGTTCGAAGATCAGAAACACCAAACACCAATGACAGCCCAGGCAGTGGTGTGGTTGTCCAGTACGAGACAAGAGCGATTCATGGTGATGTCTCAGTTAAGGCGGGAAAGGTTTATATAAAGATTTATTTTACAAATTAATCCCCTTTGAGGCTCATCAGACCTCAGTTTTGCTTTGCTCATTCTGGGATGGTGTTGCAGGATTGATACCATATTCTTTTTGATATACTGCATCTTGCTTCTAATGTATTAGGTATAGGTAGTTTTGATTTTTAAGATAAAATTGTTGTAAGAGCCACTTTTTTCATCCACATGACTGAATTGAGAATAGGTTTAACAGTTAACACACTTTTGATTTGACTAATCTGCAGTTTGGACTAGTGGAGGATTAACTTTATCAGGTATAATTCAGGCTCAATACAGAAGAGTACTTACATGATGACAATAATCCTGTCTCTGACCCTTAGTGTGTGTGTGTGTGTATGTGTGTGTGTGTCCTTGCTGGTTGAGTTAACATGTGCGATGACCAAATATAACCCAAGCCCAGGGGTCTCCTACGCACTGCACTGACACATAGGTCACCCCAGCCACACACACACACACACACACACACACACACACACACACACACACACACACACACACACACACAAACACAGTCCAGCACCACTAACAGTCCCTGTGTCTGTGTGTTACTATCTTCTCTGTCCCTGTCTCATTTTGCCTCTTTCTGCTTTTTTTTCTTTCTCACAGTCATTTTCAGACATTGCTGTCTTTGTCTGCTAATATTGTCCATATGAACAGTGAAAGATGTTTTCCTCGCTGTAATCATTCCTCCTGTTCATACTGGCTATTAAAAGATCCCCTTCAAATGTGCTTTCAATGTAAGTGATGGAGGCCAAAATCCACAGTGTGTCCACACAGTCATTTAGTGCAAATATGCATTTAAAAGTTGATGTGAAGCTTATATGAGGCTTCAGCAGTCTGAGTTAGTCATATCAAATGGATATCTGCCACATTTACAGTCTTTTTAGCATCAAATTCCCTCTTTGTGTTTCCCTGTTGAGCTGTGGTGGAAGTATAGTAACAAAAAGAAGGACTTTGGCACTAAAAAGAGTAATGTTGAAAGATATCTACTTGATTTGATTAATTTGAACAGCTGGAGCTTCATATTAGCTTAGCAAGAGAAAACTATTTCAGTGTTCATTTGGGCAGCTGACTTTTGTTTTAAGACAGATGTAAAGTCGTTTAATAAAGTTGCAATACAGTTGCAATAAGTTGGAAAAAAAAATGGAAAGCTGACAACTCACGAAACTCAGATCAAACGATCAAACCAGGCAGTGCTGATCAAATATAGATCTAGATTCTGTTAGTGCATTGCCTATTTCTCACCTCAAATGTTTTCAGAAGCATATTTTTGGCGTACTGTTAAGCTGTAATCTGAGAAAAAAATTTTGACGTGGCCGCAATCTTGGAAACAGACGTTGAGGACACGGAGGGATTCACATGCACTAACATGCACGCTCACATGCACTTACATGCACACGCAGCTGGGACGGCTACCAAAACATAGAACAGAGAAGCTATGATAACAACACACACAGAGACTTCATTCACTGCTCAGGTCGCCATTACTCCACTATATCCTTACATAGAAAATAGTTGTTTGCTAACATCCAGTGAGGCTCAGTGTCATTTATTGCACTTTTAAAAGATCACAGCACTGCAGGGCTGAATTATAGGTCAAATTTCACTCTCGTATTATTGGTGTAATGAAAACTGCAGTCTGTTGGGGTTATTATGCTTCAGAGGCAGAGACTTTTAGCTTTGTTATTATCAAAGTTTCTCTTAAGCCCAAAGCCTAATTCAGCCTGAAGTCACAGTGAAGTTGTCTTTATCTTCAGATATGTGATGTATTTCCGAGTGAAACAGAATATGTTGGCGATGTTTGGTAACGAGTGATTTAAATCAAAGCCTTCAGATTTGAGCAGACTGTTGGGCTCCATCCACATCTCCCTCACCAACATTGTTAGATCACAGCGTTTCTTTGGAAATTTAACAAAGTTTTGCCCACTGATATCCAAACACACACCATCTTTGCTAGCTACTATGCAACACATTCTCATAATTAAACAACAGTATAGGTCTAAAATTCAGCTGGCAAAAACCAACAGATAATGCACTCCAGAACGAATATGCTGCTTTCCAAAACATTTACAAATCACTGTTGAATAATAACGATGTTTTATGATGTGACAAGGCTGTGGTTAAAGTCTGGTTAGGTTTAGGCACAAAAACCACTTGGTTAGGGTTAGGGAAAGATAATGGTTAAAATGATCACTTGAAACATGGTTTATACTTCCTTAAGGTTATGCAACCTTCATTGTCATGGCAACAGTAAACACCACAATGTTACGTTTTTTTAAAAAATGTCCGAACTTGTGGTTGGAAACATGACACTCGCAGTTGGAAATTGGAAGCAACAGTGGTCTCTTGCAGCAGTCCACTTTTTGCCATCTAATTATCTAATATAATATCTAACAAGGCAAAATCATCTCATCAAGTCACCTTATATTGATGTCATCTGAACTGCGTCACTTCTCAGGTCATAAGTACTACAGCCGCTAGATAGCATAAATGTAACTACAGGTTGTTTTTGCCGGCTGAATTTTAGACCTATACTGTAGTTTTTCTTGTGAGGACGGGCTGTACTATGAGCTAATGGTTTTATATGATGGGCGAGGTTTGCTGGTCACATCAAATCACATTTGATTGGATACATTTGAAAATATTTTACAGGAAGAGAAAAAGACAGGTATTTTCAAACAAAAATATTTAAAAACAAGAAATAAATGGACAATTAACACAGGAACAGAAGTTGGAGAAGTTATGATTCCTGATTATTCACAGGATTATTATCTCCTTGTAATACATCACAATACACTTCATGTGTCAGAGTATTTTCTAAAACCAGTTGCATCTTGTCTTAAATGTCTCTCTGTGTCCCATTCATTCTCTAACCCCTCTAAGGTTAATGAAGTCTTAATGAATAGAATGAGGCTCAAAACTCAAGGTTTAGATACATGTTGTTTTGTTAAAGCAGATAAGTGGTGTCTGAGGAGGTGTGTATGTGTATGTGTGTGTGTGTATGTGTGTGTGTGTATGTGTGTGTGTGTGTGTGTGTGAGCAGTTCCTAGTCTAATTGGTTAAGGGATGTGTGAACTGTGTTCTGGCACATGTTTTCTGTTCTCCAGAATAACAAGCATGGCTGCAGGTGTTTCCCAGAAGTGGGGGAGGTGTGTGTGTGTATGTGTGTGTGTGTGTGTGTGTGTGTGTGTGTGTGTGTGTACACTCCAATTCCTCTTCACCAAATCCTGATGTCTTTATAAGCAGCAGTACACTTCTACCCCACCAAGTTTCAAATGCATGACTGCTGATTGAATGTGAAGGCTTAAATTGTCTGTTCATTTCCATGTGAAGACAATATGAGGAAATGAAAATTACCCATATTTAACATCTTTTGTATTCACAGAGGCTTTACCACATTGAATCCTGATGTAATGTTCTGCTTGAAGAAGTGTGATCAGCATTTCTTTAAAGACAGAAATCTCTATGTATTCATTTTACTGATGGTTGTTTATTAGTGTTAATATACTATACTAATATTAAAACATGACTGATTGTTGTACTTTAGGCTACACAGTGGTATCTCTGTGTGTAGCTGATTACAGCCAGTGCTGGCCAGAATTGCTGAAACTACATCCAATATAGCATCTCCAAATGGTCAGGCCAGCACCTGGTAATGCTAACACATTATACTAGTGAGCTGAAAAGTTCCTCTGTTTTTGCTGTAACTTTGCCATAACCACAGAGTTTCTGGCTTCATCACTAGTTGCAGTGCTACCACCTTGGTCAGTTATTTCATTGTTACAGTTAATCCTTGCTTAGAACACTTTCCCAAACACTGACTGTCCAATCATAGCTTAGCAACTGTAACTAGGTATGTGAAGTCTGTCAAGCTCTGGAGTTTTTTCAGCATGCTGATGGGGTGTGCATGGACAACACTGTGTATCTAAAGAGTCTGTTGGATGGTAAAATGATTTTGGGTTTAAAAAACTGAAAGCACAAGAACAAAAGGACAAGAAATAGATTTAATACTGTACACAGAAATATATACTCTCCTCCTCCATCTTTATTTAATCATGATAAACAAAAATGGAAATGAATGAACAGGGTATTTCTGTAGAAATTTCCTCCTGTTAAGGGTACGAAAAATACCAAATTCACTTAACACATTTTTGTGTCAACAACAGTTTTGGATACATGTACAGTAGACTTGTGAACATTCATGCAGACAGGATAATGCATGTGTTTACTCATGCATGCCTCCGTGTGTAAATGTGTGTGAGAGTGAGTGTGCTATTGATTGGCACAGATGTTCCACATGGCCTCCATGCCACAGATGGCCAGTCAAGTCGCCTGCTCTTGTTCTTATGTCGTCTTGGCATGTCATTAGACATGCAGGGGCTTGTACATGTTGCATGTTTGCGCGTGTGTGTGTATGTGTGTGTATGTGTGTGTGTGTGTGTGTGTGTGTGTGTGTGTGTGTGTGTGTGTGTGTGTGCGTGTGTGTGTGCGTGTGTGAGAGAGAGAGACTCCTTTGGCTACTGCTGACCAGCTGCTACCAGAAGCTATTGTCTCCAGACGGCAGGACTATATGGCTGTGTGTGTGTATGTGTGTGTGTGTGTTAATGTTGGTGTATGGTAGCATAAAACAAGAGTGGAGAAAGGTGTTTGAAATGTATTTTACATTTGAGTAAAATGTGTGCTTTCACCTTGCCAGCAGTAATATTATTGTATCTCTTTGCTATGATGTATATTATATATGTGTGTGTTTGTTTGTGTGTGTGTGTGTGTGTGTGTGTGTGTGTGTTTAGGGGGAGTGGGCTAAGGAGGCTTAAAGAGCTAAATGAATGAATTACCCGTGCCTCCGCTTGGCCCTTGTGGCCCCGCCAACTCATTAACTGTAGAAAAACGACCACACCTCCTGTTGCTGGAGACAAAGACATGTGGGACTGGAGTGTGTGAGTGCGTATGTGTGTCTTTGGGGGTGAGGAATGGTGGTAAGGCAGGTTTTTTTCTGGTGGGGGGGGGTCAGGGTACAGACAATAGGCTTGGCGCACGACAACCTTTATTTGACTTGACAATCAGGGAAGAAGTGTTTTAGACCTGCTGGACACACACACACACACACACACACACACACACACACACACACACTGCTGCCATGTCCTGCTGACACTGTGTCTAGTCTGTGCGCTCAGTTGTCCCCCTGCCCCCTCATTATTTTACTTCTCAAACCTTTTGATGACTCTCTGCATTGTCTGGACTCTCATGTCAAGACTCTGACACTTGTCGCCTACTTTGTTTGTTGTTTGAAGATACGCACAGCAGAGACAGAGACAGTATTTTGTTTATTTTAGTCAAGAAGCAAGAAGCTGTGCAGCCTGCAGGCACTGTACAAACAAATATTTGTGCATTTTTGTTGTTTTAATTCTAGAAAATATTTAGAAATGTGTAATCTAAATCTGCATTGGGACACATAGTGATACAGTACACAGTCATACTATCATTATTATTTTATGTTTGTAGTTTTTGCCATCAGTGGTCGTATTACAGTTCTTTTTATCATTGGTTACATGGATGGTTCAATACTTAGTATGCATCTTCAGCAACAGCAACAATTATGGATCAAACTGTGACACATTTGCATTGTTTTCACACAGAAAGCATTCAGTGGCTACAGCCTTCAAATGCCCTGAATACTTTTCTCACTCAAACACAAACAAGCAACAAAACTCTGTGGATCTGCAGCACATTTTACAGATGTTTCCATTCAAAACTCTTCAGTTTATATTCAAACACTAACATGTATTCATATGGACAGCCATCTGTCAAATCATAACCACACTGAAATACATCTATATTCAACCAAAAAACAAGAAAAAATGTCAATGAGTTGTTGTGTTCATGTCTGCTGGAAGGATTTGCTTTTGTGTGTAAAATGAACTGCTGTAGATGTGGACTCAGTATTGAAGCATGTATTTACCAATCATAAAAAACAGTAACATTACTCACTAAAGAATCGATCATAAAGTTTTAAACAACCTTCCAGATTAGTAGAACTTACTCACAAGAGGAAATGAGGGCCCAAACTGTCTGTTGTAAACATCCATCACAGTTTACAGACCGACTTTCTGCTTCAGATTTGAACTACTGTACTATACTTACTGCAATTGACTGTTAGGTGCACTCACTTTCAGTTTGACTTCCAAATAAAGTGTTTTAGATCTGTGACGTAGGCAGAAATAGTATTTTGAGTGGGCCAACACAAAAACGGGTGGGCCGTCTCAAACAGACAAACTTAAAAACCAGTGACCAGTTAACTTTGCAACGCTCTACATCACAAAGGCAATAACAGCAAAACACTGCCTATCCAAAATGTTCAACCAACAGAGCATCAGACTATAAAGGCTTTACAGAACAGCATAGGCAAAAAGTGGTCTTTTATAGCCTATCCAGCCTAAAATACAGTATATTTGCACCGGTAAGACCAGCTGCTCATCGGCTCTACAGCGCACAGCACTGTTAATTAACTATTTTATTGCACAAAGTGGCAACTAAACATAAAGCCAGACAACAGAGAAGGTGTTAACTTAGACAGAAATCGTGCACGTAACATATCCCTTGTGCACTCATTATAGCCTACAGCCATTGTTGCTTCAGTACCGGTCAGCTCACGAATAACCAAGTCTGCACATTTTACAGAAAACTGCATCCTCATACTATTTCAACCAAGAGAACTGTCCATACCACTTTGGTGAGAAGCATTTTGATTTTCCATTCTTGACTGTACAGGGAAATACCTACAAATTTGGCTGTGAAGGTGGTTCATGAATTGCACATAAATTGGTGGGTGAACCCACGTCAGGCTGACCAGGAGAAACTTAAAAACTTTTCTGTCCACAGACTTTCATCAGGTAAATTCATTCCGATATCAGTGGTACCTTATATATACAAACATAGCCTGGGAAAATCAAAATACACTGATAATATGCTGTATTTTGTTAAATAAACTGCAGATACAACATCTTTAAGGCCGAAAAACAAAATGTGTTGTTCAATAAAGTTGAATTATACTCCACTACATAATTCCTAATTGTTGTGTTAAGCAAAGCATGCTAAATAGTAAATGTGTGCAGAAATAGAAAAAGCATTCAGACTCCATCTAAATAGCAGCTAAAGACTCAACCACCAGGTGAAAGCTGCCCTTTTCTGTTTATTAGCATTCATTAGCAATCATGAGAATGATTTGAATAATCCACAGATACTACAGGAATATTCAAATGATCTGAAGAGGAGTATAAGATAAAGCTTCAATAGAACTTTTATAAATGTAATAGATATGATGACTAAGATCACATCTTGTTTGGCTTTTGCATGCAGTTATTTTGCTGCAAGATCACCTGACTGCTTACTGCTTAATAGTTTTAAATATTCTACACATAAACTGTTTAAAGAAAGGGATGAAAATGACATTTGAAATCTCTGTCAGTCTTAATAATATTTCACAGTTAGTATCATGTTTGCACCATCTGTTTAATGTCTTTCTTTGTACTGTTTGTTGCTCACTGTTCTGTCATGCTGGTTTCTGCACCTGTTAAGCATTTCAGTGAGACTAATCCAGTTTCTTTAATGTATAAAATGAAGAGAAATGCCATGTTAGGACTTGTGTCCACTTTATTTCAGAGCGCCAGATTAAATATGATTGTTGTTGTTGTTGTTGTTGTTGTGTGTGTGTGTGTCCGTGTGTGTGTGTGTCTAGGGTTGGGCATGGGCAGATATTCTGCATCAATGTAGCCATGGCAACGGTTGCTCAATTACCGGTGTGTCTCTTGTTTATCTCCAGACATCGAGCCTCTCTGTCTGCAACAGCTGCTCCCTCATCATTCCCTGTCTCTCACTCTCTCACCTTCTCTCACTATCTTCATCTCTGTTTCTCTTTCTGTCCACGTCTATCTTTCCCTCATTTCGTGTCTGACACAACACAAAACTCAATTCAAGCTATAATTAATCTGCAAGTCAAGTGAGCAGAAACAGATATGTATGTGCAAAACAACTTGTTTTTTCACAGTAATTATGTCAAATTCTGAGCACTTGAGAATGTGAGGAGTTTAATCAACAGTTTTTGGCTAAAAGGCCTCAGCAGGACAAACCCATATCTGGGACATGTTTTCCACAGTAACAGTTTCTACTGACACAGTTCCTCTGGAGGTTCATCATAGATCTTTCTGTCCTTCTGTCCTCACTGGCTCTCTTGTTTTGCTTATCTGGGCATTCTGGGCTGTTTCTAATCTTTTGTTGCAAGAGAGCGCTGTCTGTTGTCAAACAGGGCCAGGTCTCTGTCAGAAGTGTGTGGACCATCACTGACCCAGAGTTGTTGTTGTTTTTGTGTGCATGGGACTGTCTCACACACACACACACACACACACACACACACACACACACACACACACACACACACACACACACACACACACATATCTTTGAGCTGATAGTGTTTTTGTTCTCTGTGAAGAACATGGTGTTACTGGCACAAGGGGACAAACAGCCCTTAAAAACATCTCTTAATCATCTTTTAAACCAACTCCTTATTAATAAACTGTAAACCACTGGATTTGATGTCTCAATCTTCCTTAGCCTACAGGACAGCCTTCTTCAGAAAACCTTGAATTTTGTAATTAAAACATATATTTAAGAGCATCGGCAACATTCAGGACCTGACCATCTGTTAAGGGTCAAATTCAGTTGATTGATCCCTTAAAGTTAGCCTTAAGGGATTCTCCTCTCAAATGTGGAAATTACCTCAGAGTTCTTGCATTACTGGAATTGGGTTGATCATCAGGTTGGGTTGGTGTGCAGCACATCAGTGTGTGTGTATGTGTGTGGCTCTCCCTGAGTTCAGTGTGATTTTACCCAGCTGAATCCTGGAGGTGGATGGATGGCTCCTCCTTCAACCTCCAGCGGAGAGGCCAGCTGTCTACCCTGCCAACGCCACACAGGGTGCTCCATCTTGGGCTTACCCTCTTGACCAAAACCAATGGTTGCCTGGAGGTTAGGGGCACCAGTTGGCTGACACTGAACATAGTTTAGCAAGAATACCTCAGCTGTGTGTACGTGTGTGTGTGTGTGTGTGTGTGTGTGTGTGTATGTGTGTGGTTCAGGTATTACTCATGTTGTGGGGACTTGCCTCCCTTATAGGGACAAAAAGCCCCTTAACAGTAAATAAACAAACACTCACACATGCACACAAACATAAAAACACATTTCTGGCTTGCATCCCTGTTTGTTCTAATGAAGCGGCTCTCTTGATTAGAGTGAAATAAACAACAGAGCATTGTGGGAAAGTTGCGGGTGTCCACACTGTGCTGCACTTCCAGGGAACTGCACTACATGAGGTCAAAGAATTCTCTGCATTTTGTGTTTTTTTAATCTCTTCTTCACCCTGTTGCTTTCAATTTCTCTCTTTAAAGTGACCTCCCCAGCAGGCATCTTTAATCCCACACTCTCCCATTCTTCTCCTTCTCCCACCCTTGTTCCTTCTCGGCCTTTATCTTTGTCTCTTTAAATTTTTAAACAGCTCAATTAGTGAGCTACCTGATACTGATGAAGAGGGCTCCTCATGTGTGACCATGCACGTGTGTGTGTGAGAGACGTATTTGTCATTCTAGTTTAAGCATTTGTGCTGCCACATATGGTGGCAATTTTTATGTTAAATGTTACAACTTCAGATTAGATCATGTTTTACAGGTATTGCGTAAATGGAAAAAAAATAGTTAAATTGAATAAAGGAAACAGCTTAAACAGAAAGCATTTTGCTTTGACCCCGATCTGAACCAGAAAATCTCATTCTTCACATCCTTCTTGTCTGAGTCATAACTGAAATACCACCATCATACACAAACTCCTGGAGTCAGTGCAACTCACTCTTTCCAGTTATAACTTTGATTTCAATTGTGGATAAATGATCATACATCTGCTTAGAAAAAAAGCCTCCTTATAAATGCTGCCACATGACATCTTTAGACATAATAATAACTAAAAGTTTTATATTACGACATTTTTCTCATTATTACTACAGAGCAATTATTTTTTGTCATACTTCTCGTCATAACATAATCACATTATCACGTTATGTCCCTCACTAAACTTTCTCGTCACTACACCAAGTTGATGTATATTGTGTAAAGAACAAATATTTCTTATTAAAACAACACCAATTTATCCCACTGAAGCATGACATTTTTCTATGTATAACCTGATAAATTGGTATGCTGTTATATAAAAGTGAAAAGAAGCTTCTAAGTTTCTAATTTTACAACTGAAACTGAATATAAAGCTGTGGACATAAAGGCAAAAAACTCAAATTGCCTACTGTATTTTTTTTTTTAGTAAAAACTTTCCAACAACACTGTACTGTATAGTAACACTCATTCTGTATGTTCATTGATGACATTTCTGAGCAGCCAACTTATTCTGAAAATAACAATATATGACCTGTAGCTAAGAGATGTAGTCACTATGCCATAGGCCAAATAAAAGGAATGAAAACAGCACAAAAATAGCTGAGCCATTTGTTGTTTTTTTCCAGTGTTTCAGGAAAGATATTAAATGTTTTGGCATCTATTGTGGAACATGTACTTTGGGTAGGAGTATCCCCAAAATAGAGGTCTGCAGTTTATCCACTATTCAGACTTGAACCTTAAAATAAGTGCATTTCCCTTGCTGGAGAATCATTCCAGTCTGTTGTAACCACATGTTTTCCTCTCTAAAATCTGTGTATTTCTCATCAGTGCGATGTAGCTGTGTGTTATTTGAGAGGGAAAGGATGGGGACACTGTTTGTACAATAGTTACAGTCTGTCCCTCCTCCATGTTTGGCTCAATCCACGATCCTCCATCCACCGGACAAAGCCTTATTGATAGTAGCCCACATACTGTATCTGCTTAGCATGGATCAGCACTGGAATAACACACGCACGTACACGTGCATGCACGCACACACACATACACAAATCCTGACATGAGAATGGGAAGTATTGGAATTTTTTTGTATTTGAGGGAAGAGAAAAAAAACACAATCACATTCACACTCCCATACACACCTAACAAAGAGTGTGTGTGTTTTTTGGTGTGTGTGTGTCTGACATTTCACATTCCAAATTATGCTGTTGTTCTCAGTTTGATGTATGCAGGTAGAGGACACACACACACGAAACACCCACTTATACAACCAGTAGCTCTCTCTGACACTAACTTTTCATAGTCTAGTGACTAATGAGTGTTTTTCCATCTACATGACTTGTGTGACCCTCCAACCACTGGTTTCTACTGAGTCATACAGCAGTGTGTTACACAGTTAGTTACCGTGCGTGTGTGTGTGTGTGTGTTTGTGCGTGTCTGTGTGTGTGTGTGGAGGCTCTATTTTGTTATTTGATTAGAAAACCAAACTCTCTCGGTGCCCAGGGTAGGATCTGCCCCCACACCCGGTTCAATAACCACAGGACATGGCTGCACTGTGTGTGGATATGTGTGTGTGTGTGTGTGTGTGTGTTTGTTTAGGGGTCAACGACAGAGTTAATTAACGCATGGCCCCCCCCGGCATACACCATAATGAGTCCAGTTATTGTCTAGCTATGAAGTTGTCCTCATTTCTTCTATCCTCTCCTAATTCCACTTCCTTTAGTTCCTCACTCACCAATCAGTATTGTTTCATTATTTTCCAATACAGGGTCCAATAGGATACCAAAGTAACAGTTTTTTGATACCAAACTTTTCTGAGTAGAAATAGATTTTTCTACCAAACCTTTTTTTAAAAAAATTTAACATCCAAGAATGTAAAGGCAGGCAGTTGATAAAACAACTGCAAGTCAATTCCAATGTTGTAGGTCTCTGATTGCTGAGTCGAAGTCCTTTCAATGCATTGGCCCAATAATTAAACCTGCAGTGTGGAATTTTTACATATAAATGAATGTCCATAACATTCAAACCTTTGCCAAATGAGTTCACACAATGCTGATTAAGCCTATCGCCACCGGGTAAATCTCTGTATTTTACAGTATACAGAGTTTTTAATCTGGTGTTGGGTTTGACATTCTTGCGCTGGCTGGATGAATGCATACTGCACATGCTCTATGGGCAGAGAGCATGTGCACTAGAGACTTCCGGCTAGCTGTCTGTTAACTTGAATGGGAATAAAATAATTTAATGGTGTGGCTTTGCTAGACTTTCCAAATGTTATCTGACTGAATGGAACAAATTCTGATAGTGAAACGAGTCATTTTGCGGGGACTGTGTTATTGTCAAAACAATTTATCCACTGGGCTACAGCATAGCCTATGACCTAAGCACGTGTTTACAGTGTTTTTGTAATTACTCTCACTGCCAGAAGAAGGGAGACAAAAGCCCCGCACTCCAGCTTTAAACATTCACGGTTTGTAGCCATGCAATGCTTGCCCTTTGCTGTCTTTATTTTATTGTTCCAGGATTTTACCAGGTCAAATGTGAAAAGTGAATTTTTATGAGCGTGAAAATTCATACTTGACCTTTGGAAATAGTAGTTTTTGTGAATTAACAATCTTAATTCAAGTTCAACTTGAGCAGAGCTTTCAACTGTACCCTACAGTCATCATCAGTGGTTGGAGTTTGCTCAGTCATCATGGAGATGGCTCAAATGTCATCATGTGACCTTAGTATGGAACTTTGGTCATGTAATAACAGGGGTCATATATGGATGGAGATGGCGTGTCCTCTCCGCTGATCTTTTATGTTGTAAACCCTGGTATACACTGTGCAGTTTCAGAAATTTAGGATAACCATCTCACAATATGACTGCTGCTATGACCTACGTCTACTGACCAACCAATAGGAATGCAGCATGCTATGATGCACTGATCAACGTGACACTGGCGCTAAACCCAATGATGGAGGTAAAACAAGCAAAACTAAATGTTTGGGATTCCAACAAAGAAGAAAATCTTGTTGAGTTTGTGGCAGCAGAAGCCTTGTTTGTATGATGTGTCCTCCAGCTGTTATCATGACCACGCCAAAAAGGACGTAGCATGGAAAGCTTGATTCTTGCTTAGCTTCATTGTTTACCACTATAGTGGCGGAGATGGATGATGCACGCTGATGATGTTTTCTTGTATATTGACTTGCATCGTAGCCTGTGATTCAGTAGGTGTGATCATCATACAGGCTACATACATCAAACTTGATGTTGTACCCAAGTTTATTAGATCCAATAAACGTATTGCAATAAACGTATAAGATTGCTGAAATCTCAGTAGGTGCCATTAAAGGCAGCAATAACCTTTCCATTTACACCTGTACACTATCTAAGAGGTGGTTAGACTTACTATAGTGATACTGGTATGTTTGTTTTTGCTTTCAAGTCTCAAGTCAACTCAAGTCTACAGCACCATTATCTTCTAATTAAAGATCATTAAAAAATGGTCTGATTATACAGTAAAGCTACTACCCCAAAACATGTGGATGGAACATTGTGTTTTTCAGTCTTATTATCATAGTTGTGATTTCTAATTCCTGTTGGCCAGTAGTGTCATCATCAATCGATTTTCATATATAAAAGCTATAGCATCAATATATAATTGACATCAATCATTACTGTTGTGTTTATGATAACATATTACATACATTGCAGTGCTTTCAGAGATGAAGCCCTAAGACAGTTAACACAGTTTATATAGACTTGAGAATTGTTTGGTTATTGTTTGATTTGAGGTCATATGCTGACCTCAGTCTTTATCGTTTAATTTAATATTAATCATAGTGTGTTACATTAAACTGGTAGAAGTTATTTGACACAAGCATAACACTGACCATGTTCTGAGCTTGGAACAGGATGATTTACATTTTCCTTGTGTGTGTGTGTTGAAGTGTGTGGGGGGCTTAAGTGCACTTGTCTCGCTGTGTGTTTGGCTGTTTGCTTGTCTGTTGCAGATCTGAGCAGAGGTCAACTGACTGGAGTCCATCTGGGCACGAGTTGATGTTGTCTTTGCTTTGGTTTGTGTGTGTGTGTGTGTGTGTGTGCGAATGTCTTGGCGCATGTCTTAAAGAAAAGCAGAGGGGGGGGTTGAGGTTATCCTATTGTTGTCAGGGCATATGTTTTAATGATATGCGAGGGTCATTTGCATGTCACAGCTAGCGGCAGCGGGTGGGGGGTTATTGATTGTTTGGGGGTGTGGCTGAAGACAGAAGGGAGCTGAAAATGCTGGCCAGGGTCAGGAGGTCAAGCCTGGATACACACACACACACACCAGTGCAAAACACATAGATACATAAACCTGAAAATCTTTCAGGCCTCAGGTCAGTTTAAACTCTGCAGAGAAGTGGGGGGCTGGGGGGTGGGTTTAACATGCCCTGAAGGCCCCAAATCCTGCTTCATCCACCCCCTCCCACTGACCTTCTCTCTGTCTCCCTCACTAGATCTCTTGCTCTTCCTTCATTGTGAAAATATCACAAATGATAAATATCACAGTTTTGTTGCACCTGTTTTTTGGGAGAATGTTTACCTTTAACATCCTCTTGGTGACATCACATAACTCCCTGTATAGCTCCACCCTATTTCCACCCTGAGCAGAGGTCTAATGCTGTGTAGTGATGGGAGAGATTCCCATGTTAACGACTTGTAAGTGCTGACATCATTGGACAACTCAATTTGGTTGTATGTTTGCAGTTAGTTTTGTGAGGTTTAAAAATCTAAATATATATTATTATCTAATACAAAAATGTGGGTTTAATTACTTTGAAAGATGGATTTTGGCTAACATGAGGCATCTGTATTTGTTGGGGTTTTTGTCAGGAACTTATTTAGCACCAAGCCAGATCAAAGCTCTGAAAATTTGATATTGACATGAATGGTATACACAAGTTGGAAACAAGTAATTATGGTAACTCCAATATGACATGAACGCAGCATAATGCAGAATAACAGAAATCACCTGTGTAGCTATGCAGGACTTTTAAAATGGATGCCTCTGCTGTGCTCTTTGTCAGTTTCAGTTTTCAGTCAGTTTTCACTTACTGTTCAGCAGTCAACGTGGGTTTCTTTTAACCATGACCACAATGGTTCCCTAACTTAACCACAGGGTTAACAAAGTATTTATTTTAACCCAAACCATGATCGTTCCCTAACGTTAACCAAGTTGTTTTTATGTCCAAACCTAACCAAACCTTGAGAAAATGTTTTTATTTTTCAACAGTAATTTATAAAAGTTTTGGAAGGCCTGCTAATTGGGGCATCAGATCAGAAAACACTTCTATGTGTCATTCTAAAGGGCAATTACAGACAATGTATTTTGTTGTTTAATTTGGAGGTCTTGTTGCCACTTTCACATCTCTGCATACCTGACCAATTGCTGGGTAACAGGGTCATGACTGCTGGATGGACTATTTTTGAAAGAATTTTGAAGAAAAAAAATCTGATTTGATTTCACCCAACCACACACACATGCACACACACTTATTTACTGACTGACCTTCCTTGCAGCCATGTCTCATCCATGAGAAACCTCAGATAGCCTCCAGCTGAGGGGGGCTTCATTGCCTGCACTGCATGCATGGACAACTCTGTGTGTGTGTGTATGTGTATGTGCATGTGTGCTCTACATTCATGCATGATCAGCCCTGAGACCTGTGTGTGTTTTGCGTGTGAATGTGTTCATGCATGGCTGACGTGTGTTTGAGCTTTTATGGGTTACATGTTAATGTGAGGAGAGTGTGACAGGAATGCATATTTTTATTTCCGAGATCTGTGGCTTTACTGCAGTAGTGCATGTTAGTACAGTATTGTTAAAGTCCCCCTCCACTCAAAAATATGTTTTTCTTCTTGTTCCTACAGCTTCACTGTGCAGAATGATGTATGTGCAGAGTTTGTTTTCACATTTATCTGCTGAAAGTGGAAAGTTCTGAGCTCACTGAAAATATTTTTAAGGGGCAGGCCTATAAGCATGATTTGTGACATCACAACTAGTCTGGAGCCAATCCTGGTCCAATATTCAACTTACACAAGTGTGATGAGGAAACTAGAGGCCTCCAGTGCACAAACACTAAGAATGGACTTTACAGTGAAACAGAAGACATCTTGTGTCCAGCAGTTAAACTTCTGAAATTAAATATATTTGCATATTTATAGATTCTGGAATTTTTGATGAGGTAGAAGGAGTAGAGTAGGATTTTCAAGTGGTAATTGTTCTTTTTTGTGGAAAAACCATATCAGACACACATTATTGTTCTACGCAGAGTATTTTTATATGTCTTAATACATGTGTGGAGTGAATCTTTAAGTATGCAGCTGTTTATTTGTTACTTTTCTAACATCCTTTAAACATGGTTATGTTGCAACTGGAAACAATTTCTCACAAAAATGTTTGGATCCCAATTGGAAAAACAAGTGACATGTATTTGCGTTTCATCTGTGTGTGGGACAGTTGTGCATAGCTTGTAACATGTGTGCATGTGAGTGTGTTTGACAGCAGCGGGCCGTATGTGTGTGTGTGTGTGTGTGTGTGTGTGTGTGTGAGAGTCTGAAGCTCATTAATAATGTATGAGGTGGGAGGGGTGAAGGAGAGGGGCGGTGACAGATGGAGAATCAGTGTGTGAGAGGGAGAGAGAGAGAGTGTACGAACTGAGAGACAGCGAGAGCTCAGAGAGAGAGAGAAAGGGACAGAGAGAGTGAGGAAGAAGAAAACAGACAGAATGAAAGACATGGATCAAGAGTAGTATTTTCCTACATTTTTACAGCTGTTACATCTGTCATGTTTGTGTCTTTCTGGTGGATTTGACTGACAGTTGCTCAGTCTTTGTGTTTTCTGTTGTCTGTTTGGTTCCTTGGATGCTGAAGGATTGATAGGGATGGAGATACAACACACTCAGCCAGCACTGCTTGTTACCTGGACGCAAGAGCTGCATTGAGAGAGGTACTGAGATATGTGTATGTGTGTGTGTGTGCGTGTGTGTGTAAAGGGGAGAAAATCCACTTTGATTCAGTTTTCCACTTGTATTCCTCTACAGAAGTGGAGTTTACCAACCTTTTCAGGCAAAAATCTGAATGTCAAACTCACAGTAAACCATTTTTGTGTATATATGATATCAAGTAGAAAACTGTATATGGGAAACAACTACTTGAACTGATTTTTTATTATGTACTTTAAAGCCTCATAAAGGCACTTCATTGGCATTATCTCAAATTGTATTTCAAATGTTGTAGTAGTACTCATCTTACTGTCTTTGTGTATTAAACAGAATACAGTGTTCTGTACTTTACTGTGGCTTTGAATCCTGTACAGCTCAAAGCCTTTGTCACTCGTTTTGTCCACTCTTCTTCTGTCCCTGCTTTGATTCTTCATTGTTCCCCCTTGAAAGAGATACAGCTCAACTCTTTATATAAAAAAGACATAATAATAATATAATAAGGGCTGGTACTGCTGTCTTTGTGTGAGTGTGTGCCGTTGTGAAACTTTGATTAATTCACTGATCAGTTACGCTGCATGGCATGTGCTTCACTAGAGTTCATGTTATTGTGGATTGTAGGGTATTTGTACTCTAGGTCCCAATTATTTTACACATTTATCATTTAATGTTATTTTATGTTTAATCAAAAAATATGTTAAATGTGTTTTCATGTACTGGTTTGAAGCTTCTTTTTTTAAATGTCTCATGTTGGCTATTTCACTGATTGTTCAGACTGTTAAAATGAAGAGAAATGCAATGTGGTTACAGCTGTCTATGCTGCCAGCTCTACACACACACACACACACACACACACACACACACACACACACACACACACAAACACACACACACACACACATACACACGTTACCTCATTGGGCACAAACACTCTTATGGCTGCCTGTCTGTCTGCATTTCCATCTCTTTCTGTCTTTTCATTTTTAGAATTTTGCCGTTTCAAATCTGTATGCATGTACATGAGTAGAATTACCCTTAGCTCGTACATTAGCAACATCACATCTTGTGTGATGCCATACTGGAGGTGCCAAGCTCCTGTCACCAGGGGCTGATATTAGTTATCTGTCTCATACTAGTTGACTCCTAATATTAGTAGTATTGAATAGTATTGATTGACATTTCGTCAATGATTGGTTTAGATATATTGGCTTGTTTGCTAGCCAGACAGTACCTGGGTAAGTGTTTAATATTCACATGCTGAATTAGTGCAACAACTAATGTACCTATTCTAAAGTTGCTTTGCTAAAGCTGGTTGTGGACTAATTAGCTAGTTAATGGTTTGCTCAGGTTGACCCACCTGACTCTTGTCAAGCTAAACTTTGCAGTAGAACCTGGAGCCACATAAGTTCGCTATGTTATAGTCATCTACATTTGAAAACAAATCTGCCATACTAGAATACTGTGACATTACTAAATGACTGCAGCCTTTCACCAGTTTTTATTTGACTTAATGTGGTCTGGCAAGGCTCAATAGACATGTCATGGATGAATTAGCTTGGCACTGACGCCATTTCTAGTCTGCTGTACAATAGATACAGTTGTCTTCTGCAGTCACACGTGAACATCAACCCTTCTATCACATAGTTGGATGAATGCACTACTCATTGGGCTGATTACAAAATGGAAAAACATGGTTGCTGTTGTGGAAATTTAGTCATATCCTATACTATCCACCAGATCTAAAACACAGGACATGCTGCTTTAGTGTCATACTTCTTTTATATTCTTAATACCCAGTTTAAGTATTTGTAACTGTTCATGACGTTCGGGAGTTTTGAGACTTCACAAGTCATGTCATCTACTGTAAACACTCCCAATAGTTCTCTGATTGGTCTGATAATGGTCTTGTTCTGGCCTGAATCCATTTCCAGTGGATGTTATGGTTTAATGCTGCAAACTTTGAAAATAGGCTTTCTCAGCTGCTATCTATTTATACGATATATTATGATATTTTTGTACAGCCAAAATAATGTCAATGTGAATTAATTACAACCAGGTAATCAAGTAGAATCTCATTTCCCATTGGGTGATTTATACATTCATTTCCTCGTCTTTACATCCAGAGAAAACCAGTAAGATGGTCAAGTACAGAACATACCATGTACTGTAAGTGTTGATTCTATTGTTGTGAAGATTTGGTTTGTTTATGTACACATCAGCAAAGAATTTGTTGCAATGTGTCCTTCAGTACAATTTTGTGTCAAGTCTGTGCCTATATTTAGACAAAGACATTAAAAGTCACATGCCATTCATTTATTTATAATGGAAAGTGTAGAAAATGTATGGAGATGGGAGTAAACTGTTGTTTGATTGTATGGATGCTTGTTAGTATTGGTGGTTGGCTGTCATAGAAGGAGACTCTTACCTTGCTCAACTAAAACAGGGTACCATGAGGACATACTATGACCTTTTGACCTCAACTGAGGTCCGATCAATAAGGAAGGTACTGTTTTATTTTAGTGGAAATATTCAGTGAGGAAAGATGGTCTGTTTCTCTCTTTTAGGATAACTTTGCCTCATGGCCTTAGTACAACCAGGCTGTATGCCTGTGTGTGATGAGTTTGTGTGTGTATGTGTGTGTGTAGGAGACCTAAATGGCTGTGGTGACGAAGGCTATCTGAACATGCATGTTTGTTGCATATGTGGGAGGATTTGAATGCTTAACACACATTTATTAGCTCTGTCACAGATGTTTATTCATGTGTGTGTGTACGGCATATGCAAGTGGGAGGATTGTTACATTTCAAGTGTTTTTTTCCCCATGTGCAGGTGTGTGTCTGTGATGTGATGTGGACAAGTATTTGTTGAGTGATGCAGGAGGGTGGACAGTATGTGGGAGTGCCAGAGCATCAAATACACATAAACACAAGCTCACAAACACCCCCACACACATACAGTCCGTTCTTTGTTCTGAAGCATTGTGAAGAAGAGGTTAATGCACCCAGAAAACAGGAAGAGAGAGAGAGAGAGAGAGAGAGAGAGAGACCCTAATGGACAATGACGGGCCTTTCATTGCAAATATTTGGTGGTCTCATACTAACCATCCCATCCCCCTTTCTCTCTCTCTCTCTCTCTCTCTCCACCCCCTTCTCTCCATTGCCAAAGGGAAAAGATCAGAACAAATTGTCACTCTGTGATCTACCCACGTTACATGGCTTTTTTTCTAGAAAGAACAATGCTAAAGGCCATTTATCTGATGCCAATCATGTTGTTGTTGGGAAGCAGAGGAACGGATGTGAATTTGACTTATGGTTGTCGTGTGGATCATTTTGACATCAGTAAATCATTACGGCAGTCATTTTGGAGACTTTATTATATTTGCTTTGGAAAAACAAGAAATATGAGGAGACGTGCAGCCTCCACCTCTTAACTGCATGTTACAGTGCATCCCTGGCTGCTACTTAGGATGTTCAAATGCAAATATTAAACATTAGCAAGATACACTCACTACCAGGCTGCAGTGCCCATGCAGTTTAGTAGTGTTCTGCATGTAGTGCAGGGTAAAGTCAGGATGGTGGATGTGTGCATAAGCGTGTTCTGTCTTATACTAGTGGTTAGATGCTATATCATTTTGAATTGGTTTAGACTATGGGTGTTGGACAAACAAATAATTTTAAGACATTGCCTTTGGCTCTCTAGATTAATTAAAAATGATCATTGGTTGCTACCCTAAGTCTTTTTGCCTAAAGACTAATTTGCTTATGTTTGTTACATAGAGTTATCACATTAAAATTAGACTAGTAAATGAAAACTGAATACATTGCTATTTTAGTAATAAATGACAATAAAAAATAAATTACATACAATATTAACATCTTCAGATTAGGCAATCATAGTGCTATAAATTCTTGCAGTGTCTTGGTTGGGAGACCTGCAACACTACAGGTATGACCCCGACCAATCATTGTTCATGGCCTTTTGCAAGTTCATAGGTCGTCGGGGAGGAGGGTCAAGAAATTGTCAATCATGGCTACAGAAGTGCTATATATATATATATTCACATTCATGGATTGTCTGCCATCGCAGTGAGGAAGATAAACCCATTGAAACCGAATTTACTCACCCTTTTATTCGGATGTACATCTCTGCTGTGTAAATTCACAGCATACATTGTAGTGACTTGTCTAAAGATTTTTCAGGGTGCAGCAGCATTAAATAAGCAATATAGCAATACAGATGGACAAATATATATGGATGAAAATAAAGTAATAAACAATCGAAGGATTACAGAAACATATTGTATTTTTGTATTTCTTCTCCATTGCTGTTGCTTGGACTGTTATATTTACGTAATCATAGAGATTTAGCTCTAGATGAACCCTCCTCTGCCATGTCCAGATAATCTGTTGGCTGAAAGTGTGTATGCGTGTGTGTGTGTGTGTCTCCCGCACATGTGCAAGTGTGCCAGATAGCACCGGATAAGCCCTCATCAACAGAACATTTAAAAAAAAAAAAAAAACATGGAATGCAGCAGAAACTGAGTTCCTGTCATGAAATATTCTGTCTGAAAGCTGTGTGTTCAGTTTAGCAGGAACCAGAAAGCTGAAGATTATCTGTGCTGATGGTTGAGCTCACATGAACAAAACAGAAGATGCTTTGGGTTACAGGTCTTTACCCTCTAGTGCTCACTGCTGGTGGAAGTTAATGTGTGACTTTTTCAGTGCAAGGAGGTACCATTTGAAGTAGAAATATTCTAACTTTTGTTATCACCTATTAATTATTTTTTTCCTGTGTTCACTGACAAAACAAAGCTTGTTATGTCAAGATCAGAAATTAAATATACTGATGCCAAGGCAAGATGTGCGAAATGTGACAGGATTTGTATGATTTGATGATCAGTATGTTAGTTTCTGGCATTGTGACACTTTTCTTGTGTTGTGTTGGCTGTTTTATGTAAGGTGTTCTACAAAATCTGCATTTCATCAGAAGGAAAATATTCATACCTATATGTACAGAAATGTAGACAGTGAATATAAAAATGTAAAAAGAAGGGGTTAATAAGGGGTTAAAATGAGTGAGAGGAGGATGATGGTAAAGAAGGTCAAGACCCAGACTTGCCTGATTCCAGGTGGGAATACAGATGTTGTGCCCATGAGCCAGGTACTTAACCTACATTACTGCACAAGCATCCATCTGTGTGTGTGTGTGTGTGTGTGTGATATTAGGCTCAGGGATAGATCTGTCTGTTTCACTAAGACACACTATCAGAGACTGACACTCAGACAGAAATGCCCTGGAAGGAGAGGTGGTAACCTACATTAACTACCATGTCACAGAGGGTGTGTGTGTATGTATTTGTGTGTGTGTGTGTGTGTGTGTTGGCCATCAGTTTAGAACTGTCTGCTGCTGTTTGTACTTTCCTCATGTGTAACAGAAGGTGAACATGCACAGACACAACACATTTAATGACTGGGAAACACATTTATGATTTACAGTTAGCCAATTTTTAAATATAACTCTCTATAGAAAAAGACCAAGTGGCCCCAAAAGAATTTGGTTTCAAGTTAAGATAACTTACTAAAATCTTGCAGAGAGTTAGATGAATAGATGGGTAGCACTCTCATGTCTCTGTATTAAATGGAGCTGGAATCTGGACGTGGTTAGCCTAGCTTAGCAAAAAGACTAAACAGGTAGCCTGTCCAAGTGAAAAAAGAAATGAAGAACTGGAAAATAAGTCAAATGACACACTACATGAGCAAATACTTGATGTAAAATAACAAAAAAATATATGATTGATGTTAATTATCAAAGTTCGGGTCAAAGGCAGCACAATGAAGACAATCTTGTAGGCTGCACAAACACAAACACACACACACACACACAGGCCTGGGTAGTTGAGTATGAACAGTGATATCCACCATGACTGGAAATACACTTTAACAGGTGACTTGCAGTAGGAAACACGCCATGGTAGTGAATACTTTCAACCAAAGAGTGAGACAAAATCAACATAAGGAAACTTCTACGACTAAACTTCTTACTACTGTAAATAATAAAACACAGTAAATCAGCTGTTCCACTACATGTGTATGTACCTCTGTTTAAATGTGTCATAAATCCAGAATAGTAAATGGGCTGATGGATGCCTTCAATCTGAAACTGCAATCTGGGGGTGACTTGTTCTCATGTATTTTTCCACTCAGTGATTCTCTTGATTGGTTAGGACTCAGGGCTCAGCTTACCATTGGCCATTGCTCCACTCACTCGTGAAATGGTCCCTTTAATTTGTGACAAGTGCTGCAGCTGGAACAGGCTGCATTTGATCCTCTCATTTGAATTTACCCACTTACCAGGATATGACATGGGGATAG